>CM062090.1:1244988-1501176 GCA_031163375.1 Conogethes punctiferalis | reverse complement strand
TGCCTGGTTGACCAGGAATCGGTGGATGCAAATAGTGGACAAGACTTATGCATATATACGGATGGCAGCAAAATCGAGGGCAGGGTCGGAGCGGCGGTCTCCATATGGAATAAAGAGAGAGAAATAAGAGCCATCAAACTCAAACTGGAAGACCACTGCTCCGTCTACCAGGCCGAATTGCTTGCCATCCGAAGAGCCACAGCAGAAATCCTAAAAAGGAAAGAGACGACTTTCGGCATCTACAGCGACTCACGCTCCGCTCTCGAGTGCATAAAAAACCCAGGGTCATTACAACCGATCGCAGAAAAGGTGCGCCAAGATCTGAAAACCTGCAAGCAGCAGAACAAGCACGTGCACCTCTTCTGGATCAAAGCACATGCCGGACTAGAGGGCAATGAGAGAGCGGACGAGCTGGCGAAGGAAGCGGCGCTCTTTAAGAAAACAAGACCAGATTATGACCAGTGTCCGGTTTCATTCGTCAAGAGACAAATCCGCCTGGAATCTCTTGACGAATGGAATCGCAGATACCAATCTGGAGAAACGGCAGCCACCACAAAATTATTCTTCCCAGACGCCATAAGCGCACATAAAATAATTAGAAAAATTGAGCTCAACGGCAAAATAACACAGATACTTACCGGACATGGTGGATTCGCCCAATACCTGAACAAATTTAAATGTAAAACAAGCCCAGCCTGCATTTGCGATCCAAGCGTAGAAGAAACTGTCCCCCATCTGCTCACAGAATGCCCCTCCACAGAAAGAGCCAGATTTGACCTGAAACACAGAATAAACACAGAAATCAATATAAATACAATCCAAGAAATCATTGCCGACCCCGAAAGGCGGGAACATTTCCTAAATTACATAACAGCCATAGCGGAACAGGCAATAGCAAGAAATAAAACTTAAGCATAGATACAAAAAAGCACAACTACATAAAGCATAAATACAAAAATAACATAACAGTACATATAAAGCAATTATAAAAATAAAGCATTAAAATACAGCAAATATTACACATACATAAAATAAAGCAAACATTACAAAGCAAAGAAAACACAAAAAGCATACAAAAGTCTCTGATCACGTCAGAGGTAAAAGAATTAAACCAAAAAAAAAAAAAAAAAAAAAAAAAAAAAAAAACCTAACCTAACCTAACCTAACCTAACCTAACCTAACCTAACCTAACCTAACCTAACCTAACCTAACCTAACCTAACCTAACCTAACCTAACCTAACCTAACCTAACCTAACCTAACCTAACCTAACCTAACCTAACCTAACCTAACCTAACCTAACCTAACCTAACCTAACCTAACCTAACCTAACCTAACCTAACCTAACCTAACCTAACCTAACCTAACCTAACCTAACCTAACCTAACCTAACCTAACCTAACCTAACCTAACCTAACCTAACCTAACCTAACCTAACCTAACCTAACCTAACCTAACCTAACCTAACCTAACCTAACCTAACCTAACCTAACCTAACCTAACCTAACCTAACCTAACCTAACCTAACCTAACCTAACCTAACCTAACCTAACCTAACCTAACCTAACCTAACCTAACCTAACCTAACCTAACCTAACCTAACCTAACCTAACCTAACCTAACCTAACCTAACCTAACCTAACTCGGCTTAACCTAACTCGGCTTAACCTAACTCGGCTTAACCTAACTCGGCTTAACCTAACTCGGCTTAACCTAACTCGGCTTAACCTAACTCGGCTTAACCTAACTCGGCGGCGCTCGGCCTTCGGCCTCGCGCCGCTGCTCGGGCTTCGCCCTCGCTTGAAAACTTAAAAACTGTTAGGTTAGAAACAGGTTTAAAAGAGCTAGGTTTAAAAAGAAAAGGGTTAAAAAGAGTTTGTTTAAAAACTGTTAGGTTTAAAAGGGTTAGGTTAAAAAGAGTTAGGTTAAAAACAGTTAGGTTTAAAAGAGCTAGGTTTAAAAAGAAAAGGGTTAAAAAGAGTTTGTTTAAAAACTGTTAGGTTTAAAAGGGTTAGGTTAAAAAGAGTTAGGTTGAAAACAGTAAGGTTTAAAAGGGTCAGGTTAAAAAGAGTTAGGTTAAAAAGAGTTAGGTTAAAAACAGTTAGGTTCAAAAGGGTTAGGTTAAAAAGAGTTAGGTTAGAAATAGTTTGCTTTAAAAGGGTTGGTTTAAAAAGAGTTAGGTTAAAAACGGTTAGGTTCAAAAGGGTTAGGTTAAAAAGAGTTAGGTAAGAAATAGTTAGGTTTAAAAGGGTTTGGTTCAAAAGGGTTAGGTTAAAAAGAGTTAGGTTTAAATCAGTTAGGTTTAAAAGGGTTAGGTTAAAAAGGGTTAGGTTGAAAACAGTTAGGTTAAAAATAGTTAGGTTTAAAAGGGTTAGGTTAAAAAGAGTTAGGTTTAAATCAGTTAGGCTTAAAAGGGTTAGGTTAAAAAGGGTTAGGTTGAAAACAGTTAGGTTAAAAATAGTTAGGTTTAAAAGGGTTAGGTTAAAAAGTGTTAGGTTAAAAATAGTTAGGTTAGAAATAGTTAGCTTTAAAAGGGTTGGGTTAAAAAGAGTTAGGTTAAAAACGGTTAGGTTCAAAAGGGTTAGGTTAAAAAGAGTTAGGTTAGAAATAGTTAGGTTTAAAAGGGTTTGGTTCAAAAGGGTTAGGTTAAAAAGAGTTAGGTTTAAATTACTTAGGTTTAAAAGGGTTAGGTTAAAAAGAGTTAGGTTAAAAACGGTTAGGTTCAAAAGGGTTAGGTTAAAAAGAGTTAGGTTAGAAATAGTTAGGTTTAAAAGGGTTAGATTAAAAAGAGTTAGGTTAAAAACAGTTAATTTAAAAATAGTTAGGTTTAAAAGGGTTAGATTAAAAAGAGTTAGGTTAAAAACAGTTAATTTAAAAATAGTTAGGTTTAAAAGGGTTAGATTAAAAAGAGTTAGGTTAAAAACAGTTAATTTAAAAATAGTTAGGTTTAAAAGGGTTAGGTTAAAAACTGTTAGGTTAAAAATAGTCAGGTTTAAAAGGGTTAGGTTAAAAAGTGTTAGGTTAAAAACAATTAGGTTTAAAAGGGTTAGGTTAAAAACAATTAGGTTTTAAAGGGTTAGGTTAAAAAGAGTTAGGTTAAAAACAGATAGGTTCAAAAGGGTTAGGTTGAAAAGAGTTAGGTTAGAAATAGTTAGGTTTAAAGGGGTTGGGTTCAAAAGGGTTAGGTTTAAAACAATTAGGTTTAAAAGGGTTAGGTTAAAAAGAGTTAGGTTAAAAACAGTTAGGTTCAAAAGGGTTAGGTTGAAAAGAGTTAGGTTAGAAATAGTTAGGTTTAAAGGGGTTGGGTTCAAAAGGGTTAGGTTAAAAAGAGTTAGGTTTAAATTACTTAGGTTTAAAAGGGTTAGGTTAAAACCTCCTATACCTACTACTATATCTACTCTTTACATCTCACTTGATTTGAGAAAAAAAATCTGTTTAAAATCTTCACGTTGGATTGGACCGCATACCTCCTTACCGAAAGTGCCCGGGATTAGATTAGTTACACTTTTTTCACACAGATGGCGGTGTCCCTAGTTACATCGCGGTATCATTACGTTTTCTGGATTCGCATAAGTAGTCCGACGTATTATTATAAAAAGCATCAGCATCAGCATCAACATCAACAATATAAGTGGTGGCTATGCTTCACAGTCGTGAGACTGATGACTGTTTTTGAAATTATGGATGCTGGAGAAAGCTTTCCTTGCATTTTCCAGTAAAGTATTTACTGGATATTGAGGTTTTCTCCAGCTAAAATTAAATATAGTATTCCATTCATAACTTTCTCATTTCTCAACCGATCTTCAAAATTCTTTCAGTTTCTGAATTCCATGGGCACCCCTCATCTTCACCTTTTACCTCTTTAACCCTTTCACCGCCGCAGATATTCCATAACATGCAATTTATTTAACAATTATCACGAATTACTATTTCATAAAGTATTCTTATTTAATGGTGCCACTTTTTAGTTAACGGAACGGACCTCGTGTTTCCTTATTGTGATATCGTTATGTCTCCAGGCATTTAGAGCACATTCCCGTCGCGACTTATTGCCCCGGGAGTGGGCCTTTTAATGTCTGGAGACGCGATAATTTTACAAATTTCATATTATATCCGACAGAAAACCTTAAAGTTCAACTTTTATACAAGTTATTTTAAAAAATGTACTTGTTATTATTAATATTATTATCATGACTTTAGTAAGCATCAAGGACACCTTTGTTATTACACTATTTATTAAATGAAACCAACTTTACATCGCAACTCTACCGAGGAATCCGATTCCCCCTAATCGCGTTCGCTTCACTCCCAGGACATTACCACAACCACAGCACAAATTTATTGTGAACTTTTATAGCTTGACGCGACAGGCACGGAGCCAATGCAGGTGTACGTTGCACTAAAAGTATTAGTTCAAGGTGCAAAATATTTTTATGGACTATATCATTATTTAACTGTTAATATTTAGTAAGAACCATTTGAAGTTAGTATTATTATAAGTATTTTTTATATTATTATCTCTACCTAAATTTAATATTTCCCAAAGCGACAGCTACCTTGTAGGAGAATGTCTTGTATTACCGATCATATGGCGCACAAAATAATTAAATTAAATTAGAGCATAGCCACATAAGTTTTTTAGCCGGCCATAATGCCATAAGCAATATCTTCTAGACGCGTCTTGAATAGAGGATAGACAATTTATAATAGTGAAATTGTTACGGCAAACCTTTTAATGGCAAACATTTTTGGGACACATTTTGGAGGACATTATTGGGGCGAGAAAATTTCAAATAAATAGGATCTCTACTGGAATATTCTCCTCTTGATCATTTTCATAAAGCTGTTAACCCTTAACTAGTGACACGTAGTCTCACAGGCGACGCGTGTTTTGCAAAATCCTAGAATTGACCACTTCCCCCTACTTGCCGCCACCCCGCGTCTCAGTACCTTCAGTTTTAGTGCTAAAACAACCGCAGAAACATACCTACAGATGTGTCATCTGTTGTTTAATGTATAAGTAATACTGATTAGAAAATCAGCCGTAGCCTGAGAGACTACGTGTCCCTAGTTGTCAAACAAATATTTTTTCATACATTTTTTTTTATTTTTAGTTGAAAGCACGAAAAATCAAACTAAAAACCACGAGTTCGTATAAAATATATTATTACAAACTGAAAGTCCAGACAATCAATCCAGAAAAAAACGTTGGAAGAGGAATTTAATGCCCTGGTGCTAGGTACGGAGTTCGTAGTACGGACCAATCTCACAATGCAAGTGTTATTGTCAAGTTCTTGGTTTTCGATCGCGAGCTTTAAATAAATATCAATAACACTATTACATACATTTAATTTTAATTAATTGTTCATTAGTCAGCTGAACCATCGAACAACGGTTCATGTACTGACAGTCAAACCTTGCCGAGAGCGCAGTAAGGATAGTGTTAGGTATAGAACTTGGTAATTATATCTCTCGGGGAACAAGGAGCCCGGCAAAGAGTATTTCAAGCTACTAGCGTTAAGCTCTCATTGATCAATTTATAAATTAACAACACGTTATTAAAATCAAGGACCATCATAAACTTTGAATAATTATATAAAATTATTCGAATTAACTTTATTTGTTCAAACCTGTAGCTTTGAACATTTAATTAATTGAATAGGAAATAAATTAACACCATCCTATTTATACGACTGGTACTATAAATCTGTCACCGATATTAAGCAGATAGCAGGTAGTCGATTAGGAAATCATGTACGATAGATATTTAAGTACATGCTATAATTATTATTCTAATAAGGTACCATAAATTCGTTGAATGATAAGATAGTTAATATCCATAAAAATCGGTGATTTCAAAAATCATGTCTAGTCAAGACCTGGAAGCAAAATGTTCCTTTTGTCAGTGCTGCCCCTGATAATATGTGTGTGGGGTGTTAGTGGCGATCGGTATCATCCAGGTAGGGACGACGCCGCGTCCAAGCGGGCCGGAGTCAGAGCCGATGCGGCCGAGAGAACCGCGGCCTTTTGGGTGAACGAAGCGCAGGACGCGATAGAGAAGAGCGCGGCCACCCCGGCGCAGCGCGGCGCGGCGCGCAACGTCGTCATGTTCCTGGGCGACGGCATGTCCGTGCCCACGCTGGCGGCGGCGCGCGCGCTGCTGGGCCAGCGCCAGGGCCGGCCCGGCGAGGAGGCGCAGCTCTCCTTCGAGGCCTTCCCAACCGTCGGGTTGAGTAAGGTAGTAAACCAAGTATATCCAACTCCCGAATATGTATGTTTTTCTCGTGCTGTTAATTTTTTCTTTCGTGAAATAATCATCATCATAGACCTATCGCAGTCCACTGCTGGAAATATGATTATCTAGTTGTTCGCCACTTTGGGCAAACATTCGCAGATCGCAGGGCGTAGCTTCTCGTTCCGGTGACGCTGCTGCCCATCATCGGCCTGTGGTATTTAGCTACGCCTTCATTGGTGATGGCTATACTACCACTAGTCAGTTTCCAGAGCCTTGTCTGTTATTCAGCAAGATACACCAAGGGCAGGTGAGGGTGGCTTGGAGCTAAAAGATGAAGGGTGGCTCCCTTGCATTTCTAAACAAGCTAGCTTGACTCAGAGCTATGCCCAACTTAATAGTAAAGCGTCTCTCATATTCTACTTCAAGAGAAAAGTTAGTTCAAGATAAAGTAAGTGCATTTCGACATAATTATTATTATTGCAGACGTATTGCGTGAACCGTCAAGTGGCGGACTCGGCGTGCTCGGCCACGGCGTACCTGACGGGCGTGAAGACCAACAACGGCGTGCTGGGGCTGACGGCGGCCGTGCCGCGCCACGACTGCGCCGCCTCGCTCGACACCAGCACGCACCTCGACTCCATCGCCGCCTGGGCGCTGGCCGACGGGAGGGACGCAGGTGGCTAAAACATAAATTTACAATCAATCATTCAATCAATCATCAGTCTATTGCAGTCCACTGCTGAACATAGGCCTCTCCAGTTGTACACCACTAAGAGCAAACATCTGATGGCTTGGCAAACCGGTTGGCGATCGCAGGACGTACCTTTTCGCTCCGGTGACGCTGCTGCCCGTCATGGGCCTGTGGTATTTAGCTACGCCTTCAATTATTGTGATGGTTATACCGCCACCCATTGGTTGCCAGCGCCTCGTTTGTTATTCTACAGGATGTAGCGAAAATATGATAGGTCGCTCCTTTACATCCCAAACATATCTGCATTCGACAAAAGCTACTTCCTTATACTAAGGCCTTAAGTGGTAGCTATTTATTTGTAGATGATTTTTTGGAATAGATTCCTTCTTGACGGCACGATTATGTGAATCGCAAAACTGACTGGCTCAGCGGCTCAATTGGTAGTGACCTCTGCCTTCTGAGCCAAGGGTCGTGGGTTCGATCCCCACACATTACAAACATTTGTGTGCATGAACATGTCTGTTTGCATTGGTCTGGGTGTTTTCTATGTATAATATGTATTTATTTACAAAAAAAAATTATCTAAGTAAGTTTATTAGTTGTCTAGTACCCATAGTACAAGCTTCGGCTTAGTTTGGGGCTAGATGGCGCTGTGTGGCCCAGCGTGGCATGTCTTGGATTATTATTATTAACTAGCTGCTGCCCGCGGCTTTGCCTGCGTGAACATCGATTTGCCATGAAGAGCTTACTCTGTCATTATATCATGTACGTACGCGTCTTTGTCTCTTATTTTATCACACGTTATAGGTATTCGATTTGAGTGTTGAGATGTTATGTGTTATGTCGCGTCCGCACTTTTTTGAGTCAATTAGTCTTTTTACGGTATCAAAAATGGTGCTTACCTACGTACCTAGTTACTACTATGAATTGTCATTATTTCAAACAGAGCAACCGCACGTAATGCACTTGTGTATGGGCATAAACATGTACACTTCAATATCTCGTGCATACTTGCCCGGTCTGCTTGGAGAATGGTCATTGTGGCCGATTTTCGGCCAGGAGAAGGCTGGCGTCGGCGCGATACGTTTAAAATTGATTAATATAGAAATCATCATCATCATCAGCCTATTACAGTCCACTGCTGGACACAGGCCTCTTCAGTTGCTCGCCACCTAGGGCAAACATCTGGAGGATATTATGGGTATAAGCGCCACCTGGGCAGGCGGATTGGCGATCGCAGGGCGTAGCTTCTCGCTTCGGTCACGCTGATGCCCGTCATAGGCCTGTGATATCTAGCTACGCCTTCCATCGTTATGGTTTTACCACCACCAGTCGATCTGCCAGAGCCTCATTTGTTGGTCGGCAGGATGCACCACGGGCAGGTGAGGAAGGCTTGGAGTGAAAAGGTGATAGGTCACTCCCATACAATATAGAAATACGGATACTTATTTTGTACTTTTTGGAAAATAAGTGCGTTTAATAATCTTATATCTATACAACTAAAACAGAATCTGGATATCCTGTGTGAACATATTTTGAGAAGCCACGCTAAAAATACTAAGTATCTTTTATTTCGATTTTTCTTTATGTCAAACTGAGCATTCCTAAGAATATAATGTGAAAATTATTTACCGATAAAATTAAGATTTTTTAATTATAGGTGGTGCCTAACTATGTACAATAATTGTACATGTTAGTACACAGGTTTTAAGTATCACGCCGACCAAAAAGCGACCACTTAGCCGGTGTATGAATCTTAACTTACTTCAAAGCGTTATTTTCTTCCGACATGCGTAATTAAAACGATTTTATTAGGCTGAAATGTTATAATATTAGTATAACATTTCAGCATATATATATATTGAGGACAGAAATTACAATTTGGATTAGAAAAATATTAAAATTTATTAAGCATACACTGATCGCAGTTTCGTCGCATCCGAGCTAGACAATATGTGGCCCGTTGTGAGCCTTCTGAGATTGCAGTAAGGTTTTTGGTTCTTGGTCACTGTGATTCATTATCAGATGCAGGCCGCCTTGTTTACAGGTTATGCTAGATATGTTTTGACTGTTCACAATTTTATTCCTAAAGTTTGTTCCAATTTGTTGCTGAATGAGGTGCCTCTGAAACTGAGCAATATTCTAGTAGACAACGTCCCTTTACGTTGGTCGTCTCTTCAGTTATAGCAGTTTGCATATACTTAGTATTTTCCGAAGAAAATTCATTCCGAAAATAAGCCGCACAATTTTAATTCACAATTATTTGTACTTATTGGTGGCGAATTTCCGTATTTGCCTACCTCGATATCAGTACCTGTCATGTCAAATTGATAATTTCGCTGACAAAGTCAAGAAATGACAGTATCTATGGTGTATTCAAAAAGTTTTTAATCATTCCGTAACATATTTTCCCGAAATTCTAAATGAAAAAATTTATGAATCGTTGTAATTTATAGCCTATATGTTAATCTGATGCATAAACAATATTCGTGTAAAGTTTCACTAAAATCTGTTCAGTAGTTTTTGCGTGAAAAGGGAACAAACATCCATCCATCTATCCATCCATCTATCTATCCATCCAAACAAACTTTCGCGTTTATAATATTAGTGGGATAAATTCTTATTCTTATCTACAAAACTAACGGTAGTTTAATAACGTAAAAAATAACGGTACTCGTAATAAGTAGAAAACTTTAGCCTTAAAATAATTTTAATACCTGTTAGGCTCTCCGGTTCCGTAGCAATCAATCGTAGCGCTTTTCTACTTCGGGTAGCCATGCTACGTCGTAGCGTTCCTACGCATGAAACTTTAATCACTCTTTCACACTTTTAGAGACACAAAACGCACATGGACGTGGTAACAATATAACTTTTATTGTGTCTAGGTTTGTGTCCAGGAATTTGTTAATACGATTTATTAACCTAATGTTTCGCTAACCTAGTCGTAAGCTAGTCCTAAATCACCGAAATTTCAAAAATTTTACATAGCTACTTTTGATAGAAGACATTGCGGCTGCCAATAGTTTCTAAAAGAGGGTTGGTTCGTTCCACAACACCTTGTCCTAATTGGACAATTAAAAAGTACTTAATTGTGTGTTCTGCGCGTCTCATTGGATTTGTTGTTATAACTAAGCTATTTTATGAAGTATTTACTTATGAAGAAATGCGAGAAAAACAATAAAAAATAGGTCGAGCCGCAGAACGAATTATACCTATGTTTAAAAGTGTACGGACCAAGGCCGTTGATTGATTGATAACATAGGTACTTTATGAAATCAGTAATTCGTCCCGTTTAAAGGAACGTATTGTGGGACGAAATACCAAGAGAATACCTACGCTAGAAGTGCTAAAAATAACCAGCTTAAAGAACAACAAATTGTACGCTTCAAGATTATCAGAAAGATAAATAGGTTCTCATTTGAATTACAGGTCATATTGGGAGGAGGTAGAAGACATTTTCTGCCCAATGACATTCGCGACGAAGAAGGAACTCGTGGCAGAAGAAGCGACAATCGTAACCTCATTGAAGAATGGCAGGACGATAAAAGACAACGCAACGTGAGCTTTGCGTACGCATGGAACAGGGACCAGTTGATGAACGTGTCCGATTCTCCACCAGAGTATCTCTTGGGACTCTTCGAGGGTAGCCACATGCTGTACCATCTGGAGGCGGATGAAACGATGGAGCCAACTTTAGCGGAGTTGACCGAAATTGCGATTAGATCGTTGAGCAGAAACGAGAAGGGATTCTTTTTGTTCGTGGAGGGCGGGCGCATCGACCACGGGCACCACGACAACTACGTGCACCTGGCGCTGGACGAGACCATCGAGATGAGCGCGGCCGTGGCGCGCGCCGCCGAGCTGCTGCCGGAGGAGGACACGCTCATCGTGGTGACGGCGGACCACGCGCACGTGATGGCCTACAACGGGTACTCGGCGCGCGGCGGCGACATCCTCGGCCTCAACGACGACACGGACGACGACGGCGTGGGCTACATGACGCTGTCCTACGCCAACGGGCCCGGCGCGCGCCGGCAGGCGGCGGATGGCGCGCGTGTTGATTTAACCTCTGATACTGATTTCCGTAAGTACCTAAACTGATAACAAAATGATTAGCAGATTAGCGGAGCAGCCCGATTGTCGGATTTGGGAATTGATGACATTGAAAGATGAGTTGGGCGAAGGCCCAAGCTAGGTGGCGTGGGCTGCCGAAATGTATTGATGATGGAAGTAGTACTAAATGTGCCAGAGAGGGCACACACTGTGGGCACACATAACTATAATAATATGGTGAAACACAGAGGTTTTTACTTACCAGATGATGATTTTAATGCAATAAATGTTCAATGTGATTAAGTGTGGTTTGTTTATGCAGGACAATTGCGATGGCGCTACCACGCCGATGTGCCCCTGGAGTCGGAGACGCACGGCGGCGACGACGTGGCGGTGTTCGCGCGCGGGCCGCACCACGCGCTGTTCACGGGGCTGTACGAGCAGAGCCGCCTGCCGCACCTCATGGGCTACGCCGGCTGCTTCGGGCCCGGCCTGCACGCCTGCAACCACGCCGCTGCTATCGACTCGTCCGTCTTTACTCTGCTAGCGTTACTGTTGACTGCAATTAATATACAGTGGTGATATAGCTATAATAAATCACTGGGATGAATATCATAATTAAAACATTGTTGAAGGCTGTGAATAAAATATAGTAAATGACGAAACATGAATACATGTTTGATGTACCCACATTATGTTATTTTTAGTTATATAATAGTGTATATCTAGAACAAAGTAGATAATCAAATTAGTTAACTGAAGTTTTAAGTCAATATGTTGTAATCTTGTACGAGCTACGTTGTACATGGCACAGCCGTCAGCATCGACCTACATGCAGCGCCCTGACCGATGGACCCAGCGCGTGCACAACCGAAAACTCACGAACGTGTGCATAATAAATATAATAATAAGCCTTACTATAAATATTATTGACTTAACGCCATAAAACAGCCTGTCAACAATAAATCTGATATAATAAAGAAATAGATTTAGACTAGGTGGACTAGTACTAGAAATAAATTTAGACTTTGAGGTATATAATTCGTTGGTGTCATCAACATTTAGCTATAACTGTTAAAATATATTAAATGATTGGAGTCTATTTATTACACCATCATTATCCACCCCTCTTCGTAAATGAGTTACCGACAATGTGCCACATAATATATTAAATAACATTTACATATTTTTATTTACTGACTCCACAAGCTTAGCCATTAAACAGTGTTTAATGTCTGAACAATTTAACTAAATGAAATTGAATCGTTTCGTTAAGTTACGTACCCAGGCTACGTTTCACCGGACCCGAGATTGACTTGCAAATACATATCTACGCAATTCATTCATGTATTTTTCATGAATTAACTTTATCGATCACATGACAGTCATATTATAATGTTAATCATTTCATTAATTAACGTGATCCAAAAAAATAGATAAGTCATTGCACTAAAAATAAACGCGTTTACTATAGATAATGAACAGATAAATCAATGTAATTATGCCATTGATAAGATTGTCACGAAGACTATAAAACGGTGATGAGTAGCGGGAATGATCAACTTCGGCGGCCAGAATGTCAGTCCTGCGGATGATGTGCGTGTTGGCGGCGGCGGCGTGCGCGGGCGGCGACCGGTACCACCCGCGGCGGCTGCCCCCCGCGCCCCCCGCGCCCCCCGCGCTCCCTGCGGTCGACCCCGCCGAGCTCACGGCCGGCTTCTGGGTGTCGGAGGCGCAGGAGTTCCTGGAGAAGCACGCCGGCACGGCACGCTCGGAGGGCCCCGCGGCGCGCAACGTCATCATGTTCCTGGGCGACGGCATGTCCGTGCCCACGCTGGCGGCGGCGCGCACGCTGCTGGGCCAGCGCCAGGGCCGGCCCGGCGAGGAGGCGCAGTTGTCGTTTGAAGCGTTTCCGTCAGTAGGTTTGACTAAGGTAAGGCCAGTCCCAGTTACTTATGTAGGTCCTCCAGAGAGATTATCTGCTTCGTCGTACATGGTGCAGCTGCCTATCACCGACGGCCCACAACCGAACGTGCACACGCTCGGTCCATCCTGACCGATCATTGTATGTTGTATAATGATCAATTTTTTTTTAATAGAATTGACTCATCAGGGAACAAAACGATGTGTATTGTATTGACAGACATACTGCGTGGACCAACAAATAGCGGACTCGGCGTGCACGTCGACGGCGTACCTGGCGGGCGTGAAGACCAACGAGGCCGTGCTGGGGCTGACGGCGGCCGTGCCCCTCGGCGACTGCGCCGCCTCGCTCGACGTGGACACGCACCTCGACTCCATCGCCGCCTGGGCGCTCGCCGACGGCAGGGATGTGGGTGAGTCAACCAAGTAGCAGCCAGCGACCAATGACTTGCCGTAGGTGACTGAAGCAGACTGGACGCTGAAAGCTGAGAGGGAATCGGGAAGTTATTCGTAGTTACATAAAATAAAGTGCGATAGGCCGATTTTATTGGAGCATTCAGTGCAGAAATTACAAAATAAGTAAACGCTATATAGAAACTAGGCGGCCTATAAATTTTCAATGTTGAAAATTTATAGGCCGCCTAGGGAAGTTGCACACGTGCTCTATCTGTCATTTGCAAGAGAAATTGTGCCTATTTTAATATGTGTTATACTCGTATACAGGCATCGTGACGACGACGCGCGTGACGCACGCGTCGCCGGCGGGCGCGTACGCGCGCGCGGCCGACCGCGAGTGGGAGAGCGACGCGGGCGTGCGCGCCGCCGGGCACGACCCCGCCGCCTGCCCCGACATCGTGCACCAGCTCGTGCACAGCCACCCCGGCAACCAGTTCAAGGTACACTCCTGAACAGATCTACATGCAGAGTGTGCCCCACAATCAGGGTGCGAACTGATTATATGAATTGTAACTTTAAATTCTTAATGTAGGTACCTACTTAACTTCTTGCCGAGCGCATCGGTTTTTCGGAACCAACTTTCAGTTGTTCCAGCAGTGTTGACAGTTTTTCCGCACAGTTACGAATTGGGAGCCTTCAAAAAACGATAGTGTTCTCCTATTTAAAAGGCCGGCTGCCCAGTACTCGATAAGCGGTGACTGCTTACGATCAGGCATCGCATTTGCTCGTATGCCGCCTCTTGCATAAAAAATGTTGGTGTGTAATTGTATCTCGGTGTTAAATGTTATCACTGGTTCTAGGCCACACTCCTGGATAGTAGATGATTTTAGCTGTGTCGTTAATCTAGTTGCAATTGACAGATAAGGAAACTCCTTACCAAGAGGATTAATCAAAAGGTCAAGGCCATGTCGGAACAAAAATTGACACTAGGTTATTTCAGTAAAAAAAAAAACCCAGTAGCAGCGAAGTTGGCGGCGGTATACCCAGTCTATGCTACCACTCTATAAAATATAGAGCCGCCGATAATTTAATACCATATAATACATGTAGGATATAGTATAAAAATCAAAATAAAAAAAAAGTTTTATTTACATTTATCATTTACAGAAATTAAAAATTATAGGTTATAGGTAGGTTTTAGATAAACGGATACAGTAATTTAATTTATCTCGAACTGTCCTAATTGGTAACAGTGATACTTCATCTATACTATCATCGATCATTATCTTGGAAATATTATATTAATAATATTGAACAAACCAAAGGCAAAGAAAGAAAAGCCATGACCGAAATGTTATATAGTTAGTTTTTCATGCCATTTATTATTACAGGTATTACCGTATTATATAATACTTATATTAAAACAAATAAAATGTTAACAGGTCATATTAGGAGGAGGAAGGAGGGAATTTTTATCGAACGAAACTTATGACGAGGAAGGAACGCAAGGTTTGAGGACCGACGGTCGCAACCTTATCCAGGAGTGGCAGACCGCCAAGAGTAGCAGCGGCGTCAGCCACGCTTACGTGTGGAACAGGGAGCAGTTGATGGCCTTAGCTGATAACCCGCCAGAGTACCTCCTGGGCCTGTTCGAGGGCAGCCACATGCAGTACCACTTGGAGGCGAACAGGGCCACGGAGCCGACGTTGGCGGAGCTAACGGAGATTGCGATTAAGTCGCTGAGCAGGAATGAGAAGGGATTTTTCCTGTTTGTGGAGAGCGGGCGCATCGACCATGCGCACCACGACAACCTCGTGCACCTGGCGCTGGACGAGACCGTGGCCATGAGCGAGGCGGTGACGCGCGCCACCACGCTGCTGCCGGAGGACGACACGCTGGTCGTGGTGACGGCGGACCACGCGCACGTGATGGCCTTCAACGGGTACACGCGGCGCGGCTCCGGCATCCTGGGCGCGTCGGACGCGCGCGACAACCACGGCGTGCCGTACATGACGCTGTCCTACACCAACGGGCCCGGCGCGCGGCCGCAGGTGGCCGGCGTGCGCACCGACATCACCGCCGAGACCGATATCGGTAAGTGCTCCGGGTAGGCTGTTCCTACATATTAGGACTCTTTCAGTTTAGAGCGGCCGTACACGGACTGCTACATGGATGGATGACTATAGTTCACCGCGCGATTGCGGCTTAAAGCAGTCGGTTCTTAACTACTTGAAGCAGTCCATGTATGAAAGAATCATTTTTATATGTATGACTAGCTGTGCCAGCGGCGTCGCTCGCGTGGATATCGGGTTTCAAAAATAACGGACTTCCATATAATACCCATCTATACCTTGTGCCTAAGTTTTAAGTTAGACCTCTAGCAATACATTGGTGAAAACCGCATTCAATTCTATGCAGTAGTTTTCGCGTAATGCGCGTTCAAACATACAGGTTTAAATTTCTCGCGTTTTCCCAACACTTCCCGTCACTGCTCCGCTCCTATTGATTGTAGCGTGATGAAAAGTATCCTATAACCTGCCCAGGAGTATGAAGAATAATTGTACCAAGTTTCGTCAAAATCTGTTCAGTAGTTTTTTTTTTCTATAACGAACATACAGACAGACAGACAGACAGACAGACAGACAGACAAAAATTTTACTGATTGCATTTTTGGTATCAGTATCGATCACTTATCACCCCCTGATAGTTATTTTGAAAAAATATTTTATGTACAGAATTGACCTCTCTACAGATTTATTATAAGTATAGATAGAAAAAGACTGAATCCCACAACACAGGGAATCCTAGTGTGGGATTCAGTGCCCAATTTAAACAAACGTATGTTTCTTGATATAAAAAAACTTTTTACTTTTTTATGTAAGGCCGCTCTTAGGCGTTTCTTTTATTACATGCAATAAAATCCATGTGGCATGCGTTTTATTAATTTATCGCAGAATGTATGGAAGTCGGTTATGTTTTCAAATTTCTATTTAAAAATAACCCTTTATGTCGATCATCGGAGCTTGTGTCATTGTATTGTGTTAAACTATTTGTATCTGTATGATCTGCGATTATCTATCTATACTTGCGTTCTAGTTTAGTTGCATGCGAAGAATATTCGTAAATACCTCATCCATCAAGATCCATGAAGTCGTTTAGGCTACGACAGGCTACAAAGAAATAGGCATACATACTTATACTCGAAACATTACGCTCCTCTTCTATCATCAGCCTATTGCAGTCCACTGCTGGACATAGGCCTCTCTAGTTGTTCGCCACCTAGGGCATACTTCTGGAGGATATACCCATAATCGCCACGCTGGGCAGGCGGGTGGCGATCGCAGGGCGTAGCTTCTCGCTTCGGTGACGCTGCTGCCCATCATCGGCCTGTGGTATTTAGTTACGCCTCCAATTGTGATGGTTATACCGCCACCAGTCGGTTGCCAGCGCCTCGTTTGTTATTCGGCAGGATGCATCACGTGCGGGTGAGGTTGGCTTGAAGCGAAAAGATGATGGGTCGCTCCCTTATATCCCTGTGTCCTGGCAGTCGGGTAATAAGGAATTGAATGTCTAGATTCGCTGCAATGGATGACGCACGCGGACGTGCCGCTGACGTGGGAGACGCACGGCGGCGACGACGTGGCGGTGTTCGCGCGCGGGCCGCAGCACGCGCTGTTCACGGGGCTGTACGAGCAGAGCCGCCTGCCGCACCTCATGGCCTACGCCGGCTGCTTCGGGCCCGGCCTGCACGCCTGCAACCGCGCCGCGCCCGGAACTTCCTCCGTCCTGACTTTACTCACTTTTGTGATCATTGCGCTCTACAGGATGTTATACTAGCACGCGTTAATGTAAATGGTATTTTAAAGGACTGGAGGAAGATTGTAATGACCATTATATTAAAATTAAATGAGGTACCTACACATAATAATGTAATCATATTATTCCATATATTATAATAAATAGCTATGCATTATGAATCGAGTGCAGTATTTTATTATCAAACTAGCTGTGCCGGCGGCGTCCCACGCGTGGATATCGGGTTTCATAAATAACGGACTTCCATAAAATGTGCTTAAATTTTAAGTTAGACCTCTAGCAATACATTGGTGAAAACCGCATTCGATTCCATGCAGTAGTTTTTGCGTGATGCGCGTTCTAACATACAGATAAAAATTTCTCCCGTTTTCCTAACACTTCCCGTCACTGCTCTGCTCTTATTGATTGTAGCGTGATGAAAAGTTATTTATTTTGAAAATATATTTCATGTACAGAATTGACTTCTCTACAGATTTATTATAAGTATAGATATAGAAGATAAAAATGTGTAATATATTTGCAACATAAAAATCAAGTTTTATTTCAGGTCAAAAGACTTATGGCCGAATTAAACGTTTACTTAAACGGAGGACGGATACTGAATGAAATGTATCCCTCTGTATTGAAATCATTCTTCGCAAAAAAAAGTATAAGTTTTGATAACTAGAAATCTTCAACGGAGAAGAATAAGAAGAATAAGAAGAGACTATCAATGCAAATAATATATTTTACGGATACATATACTTAATACTAATACAAATATTTCGATATAGGTAATTGAATAGAATAGGGCTATGGTCGGCGTCTCTCTGCGGGCTCTGATCCGAAACGAGGTGATCCGAAGCAGAAAACCAAAGTCACCGACATAGCTCACCGGATTAGTAAGCTGAAGAGGCAGTGGGTTGGTCACATCAGCTGCAACACCGAAAACCGTTGGGGTAGGCGAATTCTGGAGTGGAGACCGCGTCTCAGCAAATGTAATGTACGCTCTCAGGTCAGGTGGAGTGACGATTTGTGCAGGACGGCTGGCAAGGCTGGATGCGGGTAGCCCAGGCCCAGGATCGATCATAGTGGCGAACATTGGAAGAGGCCTATGCCCAGGAGTGGACTGATATAGGATGATGATACAGACTAGAAAGCCAATTATAAAAAATTTATTGGTTAAAAGATTATAACAAAAAATATTAGTTAGAAAACCAGTTACCTAACAAATATCATTTCTTTTATATCTAATAGTTACTATCACATTGTGAGGCATACCTAAACCTAAGCCTTTTCAAAAAGCATAGGTAGATAATTTAACTTTTCACAATTTGTAAATGTACATACATTATATTAAAGTGCAACCCATTTCGTCGCTAAGGTATACGGCAGCTTTTCAAATAGCTTACTTCCCGTGCTTTCTAAAACCGCGGTATCTAGGTATTAAATTACTCGGTTCCTCGATTAAAATTTCTTAGAACTGTTCGCAATTTTTTGCTAAATGACATTCGATACGACCAATTGGGCTTTCGAACGAACGAACGAGACACGTGGTTTTAAATACTATTGGAACTCGTTTGCATTATGATAGCCGACTTGAATATACTCGTACTTCTAAATTCAATGCAGTCATTAAATTGATTTTCGGTAAAACTAAGTAAGTCCTACAGCTATCATCCAGTTAAGCTACACGTAGCGCCAAACTTAGTACCGTATCGTCTCCACTCTTTTTGAGGTCAATTTGATACACTGACTAAAGATAACCCGTGACCGTCGTCGTGCTAATTTAGTTGCAGCATATGGTAGACGGCGAGCAGCAGAAGAGCGGCGGCGGAGGCGTGCGCGGCGGCGGCGGCGTTGCAGGAGTGCGGGCCGGGCCCGAAGCAGCCGGCGTAGCCCATGAGGTGCGGCAGGCGGCTCTGCTCGTACAGCCCCACGAACACGTGGTGGTGCGGCCCGCGCGCGAACACGGCCACGTCGTCGCCGCCGTGCGTCTCCGAGTCCACGGGCACGTCCACGTGCGACCGCCACTCGGTGTCCCCTGGGAACGCGACAAAAAGTCCGTTTAAAAAATGTTTTTATGTGCCGGACGTGTGTGAGCTCAGGAAATCCTCAACTTTGTAGTAGTTAATTTAGCAATTATTAAGTGGTAACTTACTAAACGATTTTACCGGTAACATATATAAAACTAAAAATTAAATAAATATATTAATTTTGTCTGCTATTTAAGTGATATAAATAGGAACAATAAAATTATTATTGTAGTAAACTTACCAAAATTATTTTCCAACAAAACGTTAGGCCTGACCTCCCCGGCGTACCGGCGGATGCCGGGCCCGTTGGTGTACGAGAGCGTCATGTAGGGCACGCCGTCCATGTCCAGGTCGCCGCTGGGCCCGAGGATGTCGCTGCCGCGCGACGAGTACCCGTTGAAGGCCATCACGTGCGCGTGGTCCGACGTCACCACGATGAGCGTGTCGTCCTCCGGCAGCAGCTCGGCCGCGCGCGTCACCGCTTCGCTCATCGCGATGGTCTCGTCCAGCGCCATGTGTATGAAGTTGTCGTGGTGGGCGTGGTCGATGCGCCCGCTCTCTACGAACAGGAAGAAGCCGTTTTCGTTCCGGCTCAGCGATTTGATCGCGATCTCGGTGAGCTCAGCGAGCGTAGGCTCGGTTTGGTTGTTCGCTTGCAAATGGTACTGCATGTGATTGTTCTCAAAGAGACCGAGCAAGTAGTCCGGTGGGGATGATTCGAGCGCCATGAGCTGTTCTCTGTTCCATACGTAGTTGTAGCTTACACCTTCGGCTTGCTTGCTCGTTTGCCATTCTTGGATCAGATTGCGACCGTCCGAGCGTAAGCCTGGGTCTCCCTCCTCATCGATGGTACTGGTAGGCAGTAGTTCTCTTCTTCCTCCCCCTAGAATTACCTGTTAAAGATATATTTTATATAGATTTGGACATGAATTACATGAGATTTGGACATTATTAGTTTCTTCTCTCATTATTCCAACTTGATTAAGGCATTATACTTCCCCTCTTCCACTAGACTTTCCCTCCACCCTAGAATACCGCAGCCAAATGACCTCCGGGTCGTATTTCTGCGTAGGGTGTGCTGAGTAGCGGCAGTATGTTCTCCGGAGCTGTGCGGTGAGCGCTGCATCTAGGTTGTGACTGCGACTAGGGCTTCTATTTCGCTTTCCATCAGGCGAAGGGAAGCTATGCTACTACAAACAGAATAAAAATTGTAGACGGATAATATTGATGTGTATGTAACCTTAAACTGGTTGCCGGGGTAGTGGTTGATGAGCTGGTCGGCGATGTCGGGGCAGGTGGCGGGGTCGTGCCCGGCGGCGCGCACCTGCGCGTCGTTCTCCCAGCCGCGGTTGGCCGTGCGCGCGTACGCGCCGGCCGGCGACGCGTGCGTGATGCGGGTCGTCGTCACGATACCTGCAAGTTTAGATCAAATGTTTTATTTAACAAACCCCCACTTTAGTTATTGCCGATGTTTGTTTTAGAAATAAATTTTTTCATTTTCATTTTTTTTTCATATAAAGTGGACTGGGGAAGTAAGGCAGCAGCCTCATCAGAGTGATAAGCTACGCCCTGCGATCGCCAACCCGCCTGTCCAGCGTGGTGATTATGGGTATATCCTATAGATGTTTGCCCTAAGTGACGAACAACTGGAGACGCCTATGTCCAACAGTGGACTGCGATAGGCTGATGATGATGATATAAAGTGGATTTATACATTTTATCCACAACTCTAGAAAATCAATTCGAAATCTTAACGTTTTCATAGAATTTGAACGTGCTGATATTCGTAAAAAAAATATGTTATGTATTTTGTAACATGTCATTGAAACATGTAAAAGAATTAGGCAGGGAAAAATTTAAAGTCTTGTGGTCCCCCAGCATTTAGCTGGGTTGGGTTTGTTGGGGCCTTTTAGCCCCGTTGTGCTCCGATCAACAACCCCGAGGAAGACGACATCACCTGTCAGTGACGTCGTACCAGGACCACCGACACCACTGCTTTCTCCTGAGGTGTTCCGCCACTCTTTCCATCACAAGGAGGGGTTGAGACGAATCCCAACCGGCATCCCGACCCTCCTGATGAGTGCTCGTAGCCGACCACCGTCAGATTTGGTGGTATTCTCCATTGTTTTCTCCTAAAACTCCTGTGATTCTCACATAAACCAGTTATCCCGTACCTTTTTTTAGGTATGCTAGGGTCCTAGTCTGGTATATGCGTAAAAAAAAAGGTCCTGTCTTATTGGGCGTCACAACTCCGCGTCCAGTCTTAATGTGTCATAATACCTATTTGTAGTTTTGTTTATGTTTGTGTTATAGTCTGAAAGGTACGTGTCTAAATATTGTTGTTATGTTGTGATGATCTAATAATAATAAAGAATTGTTTATTGTTTAGTTACCGGCGTCGCGGCCGTCCTGCAGCGCCCAGGCGGCGATGGAGTCGAGGCCGACGCCGGGCGCGGCGGACGCGGCGCAGTCGTAGCGCGGCACGGCGCCCGTCACGCCGATGGTGCCGTAGTTGGCCTTCGCGCCGCACAGGTACGCCGTCGCGGTGCACGCCGAGTCCGCCACTTGCTGGTCTAGGCAGTACGTCTGGAATCATATTTGATATACATTATACCACTTATTCTTCATCTCCTGCTTTGCTGGTATTTTCATTGTCAACAGCCCACTCATGGGAAAGAACCTACCTAACCAAGGAGCGATAAGGGCTTAGTCAATGTGACACACACTAACATCTAGACTAGAGGTTTTAAGTTTGATTACCTAATCAGGATTTTTTAACCTTTAGGGAAGTTTTATTACAGACCGGAAAAGGTATTTTATGCAATTATGTATGTACCTTCTTCTATCAGGTACCATTCTTGGATCATGGAATTCGTCGCTCTATACTGATGTTACTGTATGTCTTAATACGAAAAAAGATAAATTTAGTAAGTAATAAAAGAAATAAAAAAATTAAAAAAAGAGAAAAAATATATTAAAAAAAAAGGTATAAAAAAAAAAAAAAATAAAAAAAATTATTATATATTTCTGGTTTGATATGATATCAGTCAGAGTCGCGTCAAAAGAAGTCTATATAAGTAAGTCTATGTAGCCTTATCAGACAATACCTTTGCCAATCCGATGGTCGGGAAAGCCTCGAAGGAGAGCTGCGCCTCCTCGCCCGGCGCCTGGTTGCGCTGGCCCAGCAGCGTGCGCGCCGCCGCCAGCGTGGGCACGGACATGCCGTCGCCCAGGAACATGATGACGTTGCGCGCCTTGTTGAAGTTGTTGCGGTTGCGCAGCGTGGCCTCGAGGCCGGCGGCTGCTTCGGCCGCCCAGTGCTCGGGCCGCAGCTCGTCGGCCGAGGCGCGGCTGGCGCCGGCCGCGCTCCGCTCGGGGTGGTAGCGCCCGGACGCCACGCCGCACGCGCTCGCCGCCAGCAACAACACGAGTGCGCGCATTCTCGACGATACCTAATTGCCAATTAACTGGCCACCCCGTTCGCGTACCGTTTTTATTTCTTCGCACTTTGTATTTTATCTCGGCTATCGATCGAGATGTTGTAAATTTTTATTATTGTGATACAGTAATTATTGGTATAACACCTAAGTGATTGTTTCGCGCGGCAATTAGGGCCTCTGATATCTTTGGGATTTTATCTATTTGATTATAAGAAGATAAAGATCTCTTTGGTACAAAGGTTTTTTTGAAAGTTGCTATCGTTACAGGTGTTTTAAATGTTAACTCAGAAGTGTATAAGGTGTCACAGAGGCTAGCGGCACCAGACGCGGCCGTACGCGGGACAAAGACGCCGGCGACAAGACTGTTGTGATTCAATCAACGCGTCGCTCGAGGCGTCTCGCCCGATACGGGCTAAGGAGGCTTACTCGCCGGTCAGAGGACCGCAGAAGGGTCACTAGGTACTACAACCTAGTGCGCTTTTTGTACACTATTTTACTGTGCAATAAAGACTAAATAAATATAAATAAAACCTCTAAACCAGTACTAAAAGTCTGTCTCGTAGGTCTAGCTGATCTAGTCGCAGGAACTGACAGAGACAAATCAGGCGCAGGAGAAAAACTTTACGTACTTTTCGATACACCACTAATTTCCTGTTTCCGGAGCTGCTTACAGACTGCTCACTGCTGCTGTTTTTGCAAGCAAGCAAAAGGCGGGTGGTGATAGGCAGTAACAGTGTTGCGAGGCGGCCTGCCTGCGCCCGGCGCCCGCCCGGCCGGACCACTGGGCGCCTTGCACTTGATTAGCTCATGCATACGTGTTGTTATGCAGCCAGAGTATTGTGTTTGCTGCCGTTGTACCCATCTCGACCTCCCCCGACAATGAATTTGTGAAACCGATTAACATTCCACTGGAAACAAACGGCTTTGGTTTGATTGCATATTAGGTTACGGAGTACGAGTTTGTGCCTGCGTCGTTGGTTTAGTGGTTGCAAGCACCGTCCGGATGGAAGGAAATAGATTCATCGCAAAAGATGGTGCTAGGTTCATCATCATCATCAGCCTATTACAGTCCACTGCTGGACATAGGCCTCTCCAGTTGTTCGCCACTTAGGACAAACGTCTGGAGGATATACCCATAATCGCTTCTCGCTCCGGTGACGCTGCTGCCCGTCACCGGTCTATGGTATTTAGCTACGCCTTCAATTGTGATGGTTTTACCGCCACCAGTCGGTTGACAGCGCCTCGTTTGTTATTCGGCAGGATTCACCACGGGCAGGTGAGGTTGGCTTGAAGCGAAAAGATGATAGGCCGCTCCCTTACATCCCATGATAGGTGTTAGGTTGGGCTGTATAAAATAATGAAAAATTTATAGTAGTCTTCGGGGTTCTTGTTTTAAATTTTATATGGATCATAATTAATGATCCAATGTAGGGTTTGATGACAAAGTGTAGTGGAGGCCAGTATGGAGGTCATGGCGATAATTTTTTATGATGGAAATGGCACGCTCCGCGACCCCAACTGAGGTTCTTTGCGATGTCATACACCACGCAACGTCATTCCGTTAACCAATAATAAGACCGATTTCATTCTATCACCTGATAAAGATATGCATATCGAACTTACAAATTCATCAGGAAGAGAACAGTTGATAGATTTATCAATTTAGCATAATCAATGACAACTGACAGGTGAACAATAGGCCGATAAGATTCCGTCAAGTTGGCAGATTTTGTCGGCTCAGCCTCTCAGTCTCTCGTTCGTCATGCTGAAATATTTACTCCTGTTGGTTGCGTTCGCGCATTCTTCCTACGGTAATACACTACTCAGGAAATTAATTTCCGGAATATTGTTATTTACTCCTTACAAATTAAAAAGAAAATTTCGTCGACTGTGGATTTCATATTGCTATATAAATCCCTAGTGGGTAGTCTGCAAGTAGGTACATAGCTGATAATAAGTGTGTGTTGCAGAGCGCGATGTGCACCACCCGTGGCGCAGATCGGAGGCGGACGCGCCCATCGCCGACGGCGCCGAGGCGGAGCCGGCGTACTGGGCCGCGGAGGCGCGCGCCGCCCTAGACGAGCGCCTGCGCCGGCGCGGGCAGCCGCACGGCGTCGCGCGCAACGTCATCATGTTCCTGGGCGACGGCATGTCCGTGCCCACGCTGGGCGCGGCGCGCGCGCTGCTGGGCCAGCGGCAGGGCCGCTCGGGCGAGGAGGCCCGGCTAGCTTTTGAGGAGTTCCCTACGGTGGGACTCGCAAAGGTGGGTTCTCATTTTATCACGCCCCATTTATTAAACGAAGCGTGAAGTGCCACTTGAGCAGACCGTCGTAGTACATGTTGCACTAACTATAATAGGATCGCTCATATTTTTTTGCACTTTGCCGCCTACTTACGATCAGGCAGGACGCAATTTTGTTGTGTTAATAAAAAAATATAAACCTCAATTTGATGGCTGACACATCCCATCCGTGCAGACATACTGCGTAGACGCACAGATCGCGGACTCGGCGTGCACGGCGACGGCGTACCTGTGCGGCGCGAAGGCCAACTACGGCACCATCGGCGTGACGCCCGCCGTGCGCCGCCACAACTGCTCCGCCGCCGCCGACGCCGACGTTCACGTCAGCTCCATCGCCGCTTGGGCGCTCGAGGCCGGGAAAGACGCAGGTACCAACGATCACGTCAGAATTGTTCGCCACTCTGCTAGATCTTTTACCCCAGCGGATATCGGTTCTGTGGTTGATATGGCCAGCTCACTGCCACCGTTAAAATTTAATCACTTACCCATATGGTGATGATGGTGACGGTTATTCGCACCCAGCCACCCTCACTTGTATCCTGCCGAAAAGAAAACGAGTACCAGTTAATACTACAGGCCGATGGCAGCAGCGTCACCGGAGCGAGAAGCTCAGCATGGCGATTAAGGGGAAACCTCCCAGATGTTAGACCAAAGTGGCAATTAACTGCGATAGATTGATGATGATGACTTGTATGGTATATAGGCCCCGTTGGTAAGTCGCCTGAGACAAGTGTTTGCGTGCAGGCATCGTGACGACGACGCGCGTGACGCACGCGTCGCCGGCGGGCGCGTACGCGCACACGGCTGAGCGCGACTGGGAGGACGACTCGGAGCTGCGCGAGGCCTGCGCCGACGCCGCGCAGCGCGACATCGCGCACCAGCTCGTACACTCCTACCCTGGGAACCAGTTTAAGGTACCTTCCAGCTCATGTGTATCCTTCCACTTGCAATCCTGGGTTCTTTAGGCGGGGCGTGAAACGGCATCTCAGTGGGCCTTCAGGGTGAGGGCGACAGGCGCGGTGGGTTTGTCCTATTATGCCTGTCGACCTAACATTTGGATCTCACGACCACTTACCATCAGGTGGAGTGAGGTCATCCTGAACGATCTTGTTAAAAAAAAACCTACTTGTAACCGACTCACCAGGTAACTCTCTAACGGGCGGGATGGTTACGTACCTAATTCACACTTAGACTTTGCCTTTTACATTACGTGAAAAACTTACTGCTGTTTTTACACCAATTTCAGTACTTTCCACACTGAGCTTGCGTCTAGTTTCATTTATAATGCGAGCGGAACTGGAACTGCCTACCTAGATCTAACAACCGTGCGCGTTCATATAACTGGAGTCTGTTGTGCTTAAGCACTGTCAAGTAGTAAGCTTATATGCAACACTTCCTATTAAAGGGCAGAAAATACTGGGATTGAATTTTGACATGACCAATTTAGTTACAAAATTTGATCCCTTTTCCTAAAAATGGCTTGCAATCCTCCTCTGTTCGCTTTATGAGGACCTTCTTACCTCGCGCGATGGTCGTGGTACCAACTTTCTGCGACAGTCTTTCCGAACAGATACTACTTGTGTACGGGCAGGAGCGCTTTCTCCCGACCCGCCAAGGTCAAAATGTCCGGGCAGGAGCGGTGGTTGTAAGGCACCGCGTCCCGCCAGTCAGAAATATATGAGGTTAGGAAGGGAACCTAACTCCCTAGTGATCCTAGAGTCCCTTTACCCCTAAGACGCTAAGTCCCTAGAGCCCTAGCCCTACCGCCCTACCCCGCCCTACCCCCACAGCCCGCCTAACCGTGTAAATCTATATTATATAAAGCTCGATTACCACTGACTGACTCACTCACTCATCGGGGGTTTTTTTCGGGTAGTTGGGGGGTGATTTTGGGTGAAATGTTGATTTAGGGGTATTTAATTTTTTAATCAAAGCAGCTTTACGGGGAGAAAATAAAAAAAATCCAAGATGGCGGCGGTTTTTCGCGAAAAAAAAAAATTAAAATGTATAGAATGACCGTGGTGCGCATAGTGTCTTTGAATTGTCTATGGCAGATGTGAACGTTAAAGTTGAAAAAAAATAAAAAAACAAGATGGCCGCGCCGCCATCTTGGATTGAAAATTGGTTTTGGACTCACGTTTGCGTGGTCATAGCGTCGCGATGTTTACAGATGGCGGCAAGATTTTTTTTCATTATTGCCACAGATATAGTCGAGTGTCGACCGGTGACCATAGACTATAGAAAAACAATATGGCGGCGCCGCTGGCGGCCATTTTGTCCCAAGAAAAATTTTTGCGTTTTTCAAATTGATTTTTCATACTGTTGGCAACACTGGATCGATTGGGTTAGTATTGGGCGGTGGTAGGATATTTATCAGTCTCTTGGTAGGTTTTTTAATTTCTACCAAATTGATGGTAGTTTTTGGCTCAGGACCCCAAATAGGGGTGGAAAAATTTTGACGTGTATCCGATTTTCGAGTATGCAGTTTTATGGCAACCCCGGCTGGTATTGGCCACAGGGTTGTTATGTAAAAAAATTTTGGCAACACTGGTTTTGGCGGGCAAAAATGTGTTTTCGCAGTAATCATTTTCCAAAGTCTCTCTGGGTCCGGGGTATCGATTAAAAAAAAAAGTAAAAATTGGCTCTGGTCCGGTATATAGTCTAGAATACAGGAAAAATACGCCCAAGTCGATATCCAAGATGGCGGCGGCGCTGGCGGCCATTTTGTAAAAAAGTTTGGTTTTCGAAAATTTCAAAATGGATTTTCAATGTGATGGCAACATTTTACAAAATTTTATTGTACGAGTCGGTTATCAGTTGGGTCATTGTGTGTTGCCAGGTATAAAAATATTTTTGACTTTTGTGATAGTTTTTGAGATATGGCCCAAAAAGGTCGAAAGTAGAAGGACCAACATTTTAAATAAAAAGTTGCCATGTGCTCACAGATTTAGCCCATTAGAATGACATTTGACCATTTTTATCTTGGTGGCCTGGCAACACTCGGCACGGCGGGGAGAAGAAATTTTTTGGCAATGCCTTTTTCGCCGAGCTGTCTGGCCGCCAGGACGCTTGGCAGAAAAAAAGTAAAAATGCCAATCGACGCCACATATAATGTAGTATATGGGAAAAATCTGAAACGTCAGACTTTCAAGATGGCGGCCGCGCTGGCGGCCATTTTGTGAAAAAATGGCGTTTTCGAAAGTTAAAAAATGGATTTTTGGGTATATAGCAACATTTGAGCGGGGTGCAATGTACTAGGGCAAAGTGTGTATGGTCATAGAGTATTGCCAGGTAAAAAAATAATTTCGACATTTTTGGTAGTTTTTGAGAAATGCCCCGAAAAAGTCGAAAATAGAAATAATGACATTTCGCAAAAATTATTCCCAGGAGCATAGAGATGGGGCCCATTAAAATGACATTTGACTATTTTTATCTCCGTCATCTGGCAACACTGTGATGGACGGTGGCTCAAACTTTTTTCAAAGGGGTCTCTTCGAAGGGTCCTGGTCGCCCACTTTGTATGACGCGAAAAAAAAGTGTGAATGCCATTTAGTGTGTAATATAGTTGTTACTGACTACTGGGTACCAAAAGTTGGAAAAACAAAATGGCGGATAAACAGGCGGCCATTTTGTAAAAAAGTTAGGTTTGCGAAAATTTAAATGTGGTTTTTGGGGTGGAAGGGTACGTCTGACAAATAAAAGTCCGGGGGCTCTTTTAAAGGTCTTAGGATTGCCTATTATATAATGAAAAAATTTACCCCAATTTTAGGGTAATTTCCGAGATTTACCCCGAAACGTAAATTCGCGAAATCTTGAAAACCAAGTATGAGGTCCTGTTAAAAATGGTCCACAGATTACGTAGAAGCACCAAAAGGCCCAATAAATGTACCAGGAGAAAACAAAAACGCAACTCAAAAATCACGATTTCCCATACAAGTGACGAACATACTTACGATACTTGATGTGGCGAACATACTTACGATACTTGATGTGGCGAACATACTTACGATACTTGATGTGGCGAACATACTTACGTTACTGTGTAAGAATGTTCGTCACTTGTATGGGAACGTTAAGTATAACGTGACTAAAATTTTTATGGTATCTGCTATGACATGCGAGACCGAAGGTCGAGCCCTGCGTAGGGCGAAGCCCGGAGCAGCGCCCCAAGGAATATGCACCTACTAATGAAAAAAAAAGCTTTGCGAGGCCGGAGGCCGAGCGAGACGACCCAACAACGCCGCGGAGGGCGAAGCCCGGAGCGGTTGGCGCCCCAAGGAGCCCCCACACAAAACCGAATCAACGAACCACAAAAAAGCCCACCGCGTCCGCCCACGCGGACGGTACAACCCAGAAAAGTAATTTCGCGAGGCCGCAGGCCGAGCTGCGTATCGCGAGGCCGCAGGCCGAGCTCCGCGTAGGGCGAAGCCCGGAGCGTCCAGCGTCGCAGACCTAGCTTGAGCACGCACGCGCGAAGAGCGTGCGGCGAAAGCTAGTATATATATATATATATATCTATAATATATAAAGCTAAATTACCACTCACTGACTCACTGACTCATCAGGGGTTTTTTTCGGGTGGAAGGGGGTTGAATTCGTTGTTTCGTTGTATGGAGGGGTTGTGTAATTTTTTAATCGATCCAGCTTTTTTTATTTTTTTTTCCAAAAATCCAAGATGGCGGCGGTTTTTCGAAAAAAAAGTTTAAAAAAATGTATAGAATGCCCAAGCGGCGCATAGCGTGTTGGAATTGTCTATAGAAAAGAAAAACGTCAAAGTTGGAAAAAAATAAAAAAACAAGATGTCCGCGCCGCCATCTTGGATTGAAAATTGGTTTTGGACCCATGTTTGCGTGGTCGTACTGTCGCGATGCGCAGAGATAACGGCAAACTTTCTTTAGAATATCACCACAAGTATAGTCAACTGTCAACTGGTGACCATAGATTATAGAAAAACAATATGGCGGCGCCGCTGTCGGCCATTTTGTTCCGGGATTTTTTTTTCCATTTTCAAACTGATTTTTCTCAATGATGGCAACACTGAATCGATTTGATTAGTATAGGGCGGTGGTAGGGTATTTATCGGTCTATTGGTAGGTTTTTTAATTTCTACCAAATTTATGGTAGTTTTTGGCACAGGTCCCTAAATATGAGTGGAAAAATTTTGATTTGTATCCGAATTCCGAATATGCAAATTTGTGGCAACCCCGGATGGTATTGGCCTCAGGTTAATTTTGAAGAAAAATTCTGGCAACACTGGCTTTGGCGGACAAAATCATTTTTTGGCAGACCCTTTTTCGGCTTGTAGTTTGAGCATTCCGGCAAATGGCAGAAAAAAAGTAAAAATGCCAAACGTTGCCATATATGGTCAGGTATATGGAAAAATTCCGATTTTTTCGATTTTCAAGATGGCGTCGGCGCTGGCGGCCATTTTGTGAAAAAATTTGATTTTCGAAAATTTCAAAATGGATTTTTAGTGTGATGGCAACATTTTACAGAATTGCAATGTACTGGTCGGTTATCTGTTGGACTATTGTGTGTTGCCAGGTATAAATATATTTTCGACTTTTTTGATAGTTTTTGAGATATGGCCCAAAAAATTCGAAAGTAGAAGGACCAACATTTTAAATAAAAAGTTGCCATGTGCTCACAGATTTTGCCCATTAAAATGACATTTGACCATTTTTATCATGGTGGCCTGGCAACACTCGGCACGGCGGGAAAAACAAATTTTTTGGCAATGCCTTTTTTGCCGAGTTGTCTGGCCGCCAAGATGCTTGGCAGGAAAAAAGTAAAAATGCCAATCGACGTCATATATAGTGTAGTATATGGGAAAAATATGAAATGACAGACTTTCAAGATGGCGGCTGCGGTGGCGGCCATTTTGTAAAAAAATTGCGTTTTCAAAAGTTAAAAAATGGATTTTCGGATAGATGGCAACATTTGAGCGGGGTGCAATGTACTAGGCCAATGTGTGTATGGTAATGATGTATTGCCAGGTAAAAAAATAATTTCGACATTTTTGGTAGTTTTTGAGAAATGCCCCGAAATAGTCGAAAATAGAAATAATGATATTTCGCAAAAATTATTCCCAGGAGCATAGAGAAGGGGCCCATTAAAATGACATTTGACTATTTTTATGTCCATCATCTGGCAACACTGGGATGGACGGTGGCTCAAACTTTTTTCAAAGGGGTCCCTTCGAGGGGTCCTGGTCGCCCACTTTGTATGACGCGAAAAAAAAGTGTAAATGCCATTTAGTGTGTAATATAGTTGTTACTGACTACTGGGTACCAAAAGTTGGAAAAACAAAATGGCCGATGGGCAGGCGGCCATTTTGTAAAAAAGTTAGGTTTTCGAAAAATTCAAAGTGATTTTAAGGGCAGAAGGGTGCGTCTGAGAAAAGAAAGCCTGGGGGCTCTTTTGGAGGTCTCCTAATAACCTATGAAATAGTATAAACATTTACCCCATTTTTAGGGTAATTTCTGAGATTTACCCCGAAACGTAAATTTGCGATATTTTAAAAACCAAGTATGAGGTCCTGTCAAAAATGGTCCACAGACTCCATTGAGGCCCCAAATGACCTCATAAATTCAGCAGGAATAAAAAAAAAGCCAACTCAAAAATCACGATTTCCCATACAAGTGACGAACATTCTTACATAATATATGACGAACATACTTACGTTACTGAAGGTGACGAACATACTTGCGTTACTGGAGGTGGCGAACATACTCACGTTACTGGAGGTGACGAACATACTTACGATACTTGATGTGACGAACATACTTACGATACTTGGTGTGACGAACATACTTACGATACTTGGTGTGACGAACATACATACGATACTTGATGTGACGAACATTCTTATGGTATCTACTATGACATGCGAGACCGAAGGTCGAGCCCTGCGTAGGGCGAAGCCCGGAGCAGTGTACTAAGGAGTAATCACCCACTTATGAAAAAAAAAAACATTGCGAGGCCGCAGGCCGAGCGAGCCCACCTTCTTATAGTTACGCTACCATAATACGCGAGACCGAAGGTCGAGCCCTGCGCAGGGCGAAGCCCGGAGCAGTGCCCCAAGGAGTATGCGCCCACTAATGAAAAAAAAAACTATGCGAGGCCGCAGGCCGAGCGAGCCCATCCTCTTTTAGTTACGCAACCATAATACGCGAGACCGAAGGTTGAGCCCTGCGTAGGGCGAAGCCTGGAGCAGTGTACTAAGGAGTATTCACGCACTAATGAAAAAAAAAATAGTTTGCGAGGCCGAAGGCCGAGCGAGCCCACCTTCTTTTAGTTACATTACTGTAATATGCAAGACCGAAGGTCGAGCCCTGCGTAGGGCGAAGCCCGGAGCAGTGCCCCAAAGAGTATTCACCCACTTATGAAAAAAAAAACTATGCGAGGCCGCAGGCCGAGCGAGCCCATCTTCTTTTAGTTACGCTACCATAATACGCAAGACCGAAGGTTGAGCCCTGCGTAGGGCGAAGCCCGGAGCAGTGTACCAAGGAGTATTCACGCACTAACAAAAAAAAAATTTGTTTGCGAGGCCGAAGGCCGAGCGAGCCCACCTTCTTTTAGTTACATTACTGTAATATGCGAGACCGAAGGTCGAGCCCTGCGTAGGGCGAAGCCCGGAGCAGTGTACTAAGGAGTAATCACCCACTTATGAAAAAAAAAACATTGCGAGGCCGCAGGCCGAGCGAGCCCACCTTCTTATAGTTACGCTACTATAATACGCGAGACCGAAGGTCGAGCCCTGCGTAGGGCGAAGCCCGTAGCAGTGCCCCAAGGAATAATCACCTACTTATGAAAAAAAAAACTATGCGAGGCCGTAGGCCGAGCGAGCCCATCCTCTTTTAGTTACGCTACCATAATATGCGAGACCGAAGGTCGAGCCCTGCGTAGGGCGAAGCCCGGAGCAGTGCCCCAAGGAGTATTTGCCTACTAATGAAAAAAAAAACTATGCGAGGCCGAAGGCCGAGCGAGCCCACCTTCATATAGTTACGCTACCATAATACGCGTGACCGAAGGTTGAGCCCTGCGTAGGGCGAAGCCCGGAGCAGTGCCCCAAGAATTATTCATTCAATAATGAAAAAAAAAAATAGTTTGCGAGGCCGCAGGCCGAGCGAGCCAACCCAAGCCGCCAAAACAACGCCGCGGAGGGCGAAGCCCGGAGCGGCTGGCGCCCCAAGGAGCCCCCACGCAAAACCGAATCAACGAACCACAAAAAAGCCCACCGCGTCTGCCCACGCGGACGATACAACCCAGAAAAGTAATTTCGCGAGGCCGCAGGCCGAGCTGCGTATCGCGAGGCCGCAGGCCGAGCTCCGCGTAGGGCGAAGCCCGGAGCGTCCAGCGTCGCAGACCTAGCTTGAGCACGCACGCGCGAAGAGCGTGCGGCGAAAGCTAGTAAATACTTATATAAATAATAGGTGTAGAGAGCTCGCTCCCGGGATGCCCGGGGTAGCGAGCGGGAAGAGGGACAGGACGGAGCCTAGAGAGATAAGAGACGAGCGTTACTCCTATTTAGGCTGGCAGCGACCCCAGAACTTGATTTCAGTTGCAGGTGTCCATGGGCGGTGTTGACTGCTTACCATTAGGCATCACATTTGCTCGTCTGCCACCTCTTCATCATCATCATCATCATCATCAGCCCACATCAGTCCACTGCTGGACATAGGCCTCTCCCAATGCTCGCCACCTCTTACATAAAAAAAATCCATATTATTATAATACGTGCAGGTGATTCTCGGCGGAGGCAGACGCGCGTTCCTGCCTAGCGGGACGGTGGACGAGGAGGGCGCGGCGGGCCGGCGGCTGGACGGCGCCGACCTGGTGCAGGACTGGAAGGCGGCCCAGCGCGCGCGCAACGCCACGCACGAGTACGTCTGGAACCGGCAGCAGCTCATGAAGTACGTGTGCCAGCGATGCCTGACTCGTTTGTGTAAACGTCGCAAGTGCCACCTACTAAAAATTGGTCTATCCCGTCTAGAAATTACTGAGTGGCAGCTACGGGCTCATAGTTGACTGTGATCCCACCACCATGCATTGTTGTTTGTTATATGATCTCGCTTCAGTCGTGTCAAACGGTCGCCCCATCGTATTATGATACAACTAAGAGAACGAATATGCAGCCAGCAGTGTTATCCTACGTCAAGTATGTAGTCTAGATAGTGATTACAAAATGTGATATCTCTAGTGAAAGAGTACCTATACACCAAAATAAAGTTTACACGGGATTGATGACCTAATCGCATTTACCTAAGTCATGAATTACCTACAAGACTGGTCAGTCTTCCACATAGAAATAAGAAATAAGAAATGTTTATTATTTTTGGACATCACAACATGATATACAGAACATACAGATTACACTTACACACAAACAAAAAAAAAACATACAAACATAAATACACATAACAATTAAACCGGACACGGCCGTTGCGACGTCCAAAATAAATAGGACATAGGTTCGACCATACACGTCTGTATTTGGTCATTGTACCACATAGGTTCGACCATACACGTCTGCTTACTTGTTTTCAGGTTATCACTAAACCCGCCCGAGTACATACTCGGTCTCTTCGAAGCCAGCCACATGCAATACCACATGGAAGCCGATCCGAGCACTGAACCTACTTTAGCGGACTTGACGGAGATAGCTATCCGCTCGCTGATCCGCAACGAGAAAGGGTTCTTCTTGTTCGTGGAGGGCGGGCGCATCGACCACGCGCACCACGACAACTACGCGCGGCTGTCGCTGGACGAGACCGTGGAGCTGAGCGCGGCCGTGGCGCGCGCCGCCGAGCTGCTGCCGGAGGAGGACACGCTCATCGTGGTGACGGCGGACCACGCGCACGCCATGACCTACAACGGGTACACGCGGCGCGGCGGCGACATCCTGGGCGCGTCCGACCAGCGCGGCGACGACGGGCTGCCCTACATGACGCTCACGTACGCCAACGGGCCCGGCTACCGGCAGCCCGCGGACGGGCAGCGCGAGGACGTCACGCAATATGATTATTGTGAGTACAATCACTGCACAACAGTTTCTCCCGCAGTTTTTCTTGCGTTCTCACTTATAACCAGTCAACAGAAACTGCCCAAATCCTCGCTCCACCTGGCTTGAGGGCGTCCTACACTATGTATGCTGAGAAACGATATCCAGTTTAGAAATCTTTTACCTCAACAGTTAATGGTTCCCTGGCTGATATAGATAGTCCACTGCCACTCCAGCTAGCTAATCCGGTGAGCCATGTCGATAACATTGGTTCTCCGTAGGATCACCTCATTTTGGATCCAATCCCCTTAGTCGCTTTGACGGTTGCTAAAAGAGCAGTATCAAACCGTCCCATAGCTTCGCCTGAATGGCCATATTAGCTTATGAGGCTGTTGATGAAAATTACCAACAGCAATTTGTTTCAAAAAAATTACCAATTACTATATTTTTATTCATAATAATAACAATACATATAGAACTAAAATAACAAATAGGGTAGAAGGTCAAATTTTGCGAATTACCCATCTATAAATATAAATATCTATAGTCAACAAACTGAAACCTTATCTTGTAAGGTGAAGGCAATAAGAAGCCGCGACACCTTGTTACGATAGTGCGTCAAGATTAACAATAGAGCAAATTCAGATTAGATAAGGTTGATAAGCAATTCGGAATACGTGATATGGGAGACTGTTTGTTTTCATCGACTTTATATGCTAATTTTATTTAGTTAACAATAACTGCAGGCCTTGTATTGAAAGATTATCTTTAATGAACACACGTGCCAAAGTGTTCTATGGTCTGACTATTCACCCCATGAAATTGGCGGCGAAATTACACTGTGCGTGTGTAGCTAGGGACTTGCACTATAAATTATCCTCATCATCCGTCTATCGCAGTCTACTGCTAGACAGAGGCCTCTCCAGTCGTTCGCTACTCTCTCCGATGACGCATTACACACGTCGTGATGACTATAAATTGCCACTGTTATTAATTAACTGAATGACATTTGCAGCGAAGACGGACTTCCGCTACCCGGCAGCGGTGCCACTAGACTCTGAGACGCACGGCGGGGACGACGTGGCGGTGTTCGCGCGCGGGCCGCACCACGACCTGTTCACGGGGCTGTACGAGCAGAGCCAGCTGCCGCACCTCATGGCCTACGCCGGCTGCTTCGGGCCCGGCCGGCACGCCTGCTCCAGGGCCGGTGAACAGCCTTAAGCCACGAAATCAGGAATTTTGTACAGTTATCAGATAAGAGTTGTCGACAAAAGAAGCATCTGATAGTAATATTGCCTACTAAAGCATATATTGCCTACACTGTTGACTGTTGAAATCACAACGATATCGATAAATATTTGTTTTTTATTTACCCCACCTTATTCGATTTCGAAGGCATGTCTTATGATATCGAACGAGTTTTCATGGAGTAGAGCAATACCAAAAAGTTATGGGCGGCAGTATTCAAAAATTGTAACTGACCTCGATACATTGGTTTATGACCATTGTTTACAGCTAATATTGTTGTGTACAAACATAGATCCATACATTGTGAACTCTCTCGTGGTCCGAAGGGACGACTATACTATTCATAATGGCGGGAGAAAAATTTTCCATTAAGATCTACGGGCTTAATATTCGTTCTAATAAAAATCTCATTTCCTGGTATCTTCAGACATGTTTCTTGAAAACTTTATGGTCTACAAAATCCATCTGGAACCTTTTTATCTTCAACTTTCATTGCTTTCTATTCACCAAGTTGGCAACCCAAATGCCAGCCCCTGTAAGAGATAAAAAGATAAAACTCCAAGCGGATACATGCAGGATCAATCAATCAGTACGAGTCGTTAAGTCTTCTTCGGACAATGGGACCTACATCTAGCCGGAGGGCCGGGAGGGCGGGCGCGGGAGGGATATAAGGATGTTACGTTTAAAACTATTCCCAAGGGAAGATAAAAGGGACCAAATAATTGATACAAATTCTCCAACCATGGAAGTTTAATGAAAGTTTAACTTTTTGCACCGGGGGGCTGACCGATGAAGCGGCAAGTTAACTGATCGGTTTTCTCGAATACAAGCGCCTTTGATCAGGAGGCCACAATTAATTTGAAGATATCCCTCAGGACTCTTGATTCTAGTAGATTTTTTTTTTCCGACGTGTTCATAACAGTACATAATTCCTTTCTAAGCCTAAACAAAAACTAAATAAAAATAAATACGCCAGAATATGCCCAACAATCACCTCGTTTCAACCTTGTACTAAGTAACAGGTGATGACCTGGGGCGCCTTAGACTAGACTATACTATACAGCCCCTAGGTATTTAAAAAGAATGACATTTTCTAAAGAGTCCCAGCTGATATCTGAATCAGAAGACTTCAATACCAGGCTTTAGGCGATAAAACAAGTGCTTTGATGTCATCGATGGTAGCTACGTTAAGCGCCGTCCAATAACAGCAAACTCTAATGTGTCTGCTCCCTACTAGAAGTCAAAAGATCTTGAATGATCTAATACGGAGAGCTCAATCCTCCTTCTTTTTGTGAAGTCGGTGTGCAGCCCTGGCGCGGCGTGTCGCGTGTCGCGTGTCGCGCGACAGGCATTGTGCCCGACGCGGACTAATGACGCCGCGCTGCACTCCGCGCCACTGCCGGACTCTTCGCAGTTACGTCAAGATCGAGTAAAACGACTAGGTTTTTGGAATGTAAACTGAAAGCACCTGGAAAATCTATTAACCATAAGCCTATATTGATCTTTTAAACAAAAATAAAATAAAAGTATAAATATTGTACGAGCTACGTCGTACATGGTGCAGCCGTCAGCAACGACCTACATGCAGCGACCTGACCGATGGACCCAGCGAATGCAGCGTCGGCGTTCTACACCGACGGCACACAACCCAAGACCCTCGACAGTGTGCATACAATCAGACATAGTATAAATATCATTGACATATCACAAATAAATAGATTTCAACCGTCTGTGTTGGGTCTCATTTCCCCCCGCTGCGGCCAAGACACCTTTAGCCGTCACTATGATCAGTCGCGTGAGTCTGCGCGGCTGGCAGCGGGTCCGCACCACCTACCTACCGTCCCGTCTCTTCCCGCTCGCTACCCCGGGCATCCCGGGAGCGAGCTCTCTACACCTATTATTTATCTAAGTATTTATTTATACGGTTAGGCGGGGCTAGGGCTCTAGGGACTTAGTGTCTTAGGGGTAAAGGGACTCTAGGATCACTAGGGAGTTAGGTTCCCTTCCTAACCTCATATATTTCTGGCTGGCGGGACGCGGTGCCTTACAACCACCGCTCCTGCCCGGACATTTTGACTTTGGCGGGTCAGGAGGAATCTCTTCTGCCCGTACAAATATGTTTGTAATCACCTGCTCTATATTGTATGTATTCATATGTTATGTAAAGAATTATATTATTTAATAAGTATAATTAGTATAAGAATTGCTGTCCTCGCACCTATTTGCAATACCCAAAAGGTGACTAAGTCTTAAGTTCCTATATTGTATAACACCCACACTGTACACTTAGTGAGCAAATTTTTATTTTATTTTATTTATTTATTTATTTATTACACAAAAAGAAATACAACAGACTTATAATTAAGACGTCTAAAACCAGGCAATGGTTTGACTAGACGTCATACATTCACACTATTCATTAAAACAGTCCTTCACTGCCAAAAACGAATCGCAATAATAATACATTTAACATAAAACGAAAACATGCAGGTAGGACGCATGCGCCGTGGCGCCGCGCTGCTCTCGCTAGCGCACCGGCGACACACCAATCGCCACAATCGCCCTGTCTCACTTAACAATATAATACAGCATGTTCAGAGAATTGAAAAAAATAAAAACCTAATATGTATATTTTAATTACGATTAATTTGATCTTCCTTATAAAAATATTTTTTGATAAACGATTTTAAGTGTTTTATGTTTTCATTACGCATAGATTTTATATATTGCTGAGGAATTTTATTTAAGATCTCTGGTATTAAGTAATTCTTTATTCTTTTGCCGTAGAAATTATTATATCTATTACATAAATATTTTATTTGCTTTGATTGTCTGGTTTGTTTATTTATCTGTTAACGGTAAAGCATCTATCATATCCAAATTTTCTGTTAGCAGTAAGTAGGTAATCCACCATTTCATATACAGACAAAATTTTGCAATATTTAAGCAGGCCACAATCATTATCTTTAAATTTAATTTTTGTTTTTGATCCAACGATTACTTTAATTATCCGTAATTGAAGTTTGTATATTTTATCTAAATATGTTTTGAATGTCCTTCCATAACTCGTAATCCCATAGGTAAATAGTGGTTCTACAAGCGCCCTATACAGCATTAATAGCACTGGAAATTTAATTTTGTGTGATATAATCTTAAATCTTGCGAGTATTGCACGCATTTTGTTACAAATAACTTCTATATTCGGTCCCCAGTTAAGTCTATTATCGATAATAAGACCCAAATATCTTTGCTGCGTTACTTTATCGATAAGCTCACAAATAAATTGTTTAGTAGGTAATGTTATGCATACAATCATGGTTATATGTAAATGTTAAAATAGTATTATGTAATACTATTTTAACGTCATAGGTTGCTCGAATGTGACTAGAGTTAATGTGCATTATCTTAGTTTTTTGCGAATTCAAAACTAACCCCATGTCGTGGGACCACTTACTTAACATATCCATGTCAGCTTGCAAACGAGCCTCTGCAGTTTCTAGATTGCGGTCTGCCGATATCAAACAAGTGTCATCCGCGAACTGGTATATTGAGCACTTTGTAATAAGGTTGTTAATGTCATTTACATATGCCAAGTAGTGTAAAGGCCCTAAGACTGAGCCCTGGGCCGTTCCGATTTCGCTACTGATACCTTCACTAACGGTATTTGCAACCTTTACTATAAAGAAATTGAAATTGAAATATTCAGACTATTTTGTGCTATACCGAAAAGAGATCTTTTATTAAAAATATCGACATAGCTTAGTTTCCAACATCTACGAGTACGAGTATATCTACCTGCATTGTTTAGGTGAAAATTACCATTTATTAATACTGTAGCGGCCTACAGTCCTGGACTTTGGACTTCTATCATTTCACCACACCGCACAGAGGAACCTCCACATCTCCCAACCCCACAATACCTAAGATGTTCTGTACCCATAACCGGACAATTATACATTTTGCATTTTCAAAATCATCATCAACAAACCCCAATTCAGAAAGAAAATGTAACAAAAGACAAATATACGTACGTGGTTTAGGTACGTCATAGGTTTAGAAATAGAGCTAATCTTTCGAGGAGTCGGTCTTTCATTTATCAAATTCACACAATAGAGTAGCACTCCGCCTAGTTTTTTTTTACATTCTAGGTACGTAGGTATGTAAATTGTATTTCGATCTTACTGTTATTTTGAAAATAGTAAATTCCTTAATATTTCTGTGTATTATTTCATACAATGTTAAGAAATATTAATGTTTCCTACTTCATTATCATACATGTGATAAAGTACGATAAAAAAACATTTCCTTTGTAGATTTTTGAATGCCGACCGGACCCACCATGTGGAACATCATCCTTGATGAACTACTCCACCTTACCTTTCCTTCAGGCTGCCATATCCAAGCCTTCGCAGATGATGTTTTACTGGTGGTTTCGGCGTCCTCGGCAGATGAGTTAGAACATAAAGCAAACCTAGCACTTAAAACTATAAACGAATGGGGAGCAAACGTCAAACTCGAATTTGGTCCAAACAAAACGCAATTGATAGCGTTTACTAAAAATGCGAAGCAAGCTCAAATTAAAATGGGTCGAACAGAACTCGATTATGTTTCACAAATTAAGTTTTTGGGTGTTATAATTGATGAAAAACTAATATTCTCACAGCACGTCAAATATATTACAGGTAAAGCTATGAAAATATTCAACAGACTGCGCTTCTTCATACGTCCAACGTGGGGAATTCATACTGAGAACGTCCGAACAATCTATTTCCAAGTAATAGTCCCAATAATCACTTACGCTGCTGGTGTCTGGGGTCATGTAGCCAGCAAAGCCTATGTGCGACGAATGCTAGAAGGTATGCAAAGACTCTTTGCAATAAGAGCAACAAGAGCTTTCCGCACTGTGTCGACCGTAGCCGCGCTGGCAATGGCCAAATTCCCACCTTTACATCTCAAGGTTTTGGAAGCAAACCAGCTGGAATCGGTAAAGCTTGGCGGACATAGCAACCTTTTACCCAATGATGTACAACTTGAGAAACTGGCACCTCCGCATGAGCTGTTGCCTCCTCCAGATAGGATTGCAATATCTTTTGATATGGCTCATAGTGATGCCGATGTAAACTCTTTGTGCATTCCAGAATCCCAACGCATATTCACTGACGGCAGTAAGCTAGACGATGATCAGGTCGGTGCTGCATTTGTAGTGCTGAATCATGGACATACTGAGCCCTCACTTGTACGTAAATATAAACTCCACCAGGCTTGCTCTGTATTCCAGGCCGAATTGTACGCCATCAACCAGGCGTGTAAATGGGCACAATCAACGTCACATGAATTTAATACCATTCTGTCCGATAGTATGTCAGCATTGATGGCTATTGAAGATAGAAGCAATACCAATTCTCAGGTTGTAGAGATACATAGCAGGATCAAGGCTCTACAAGAAAGACGCCAAATCAAACTTATTTGGGTCAAAGCGCACGCGAAGGTGACTGGAAATGAAGCAGCAGACGCAGCAGCAAAATCTGCGGCGGAATCCGACGCTGACTGCTGCTACACCAAGTGCCCGGTCAGCTTTGTGAAGAGAGAGCTGAAGAAAGAGACTTTCAAAAAATGGAAAGAACTGTACTCTACAGCCCTCCAAGGCAGTCATACAAGGACACTTTGCCCAGAGCTAGATGATGTGGCTGAGGCTATGGACAGGTGCGGCACATGCTTCTACTTCACACAATTTATGACCGGTCATGGATATCATCGTGCTTACCTTCATCGTTTTAAAATTTCAGCAACAGAAACATGCCCTTGTGATGATGAATCAGAACAATCAGTAAAGCATCTATTAACTTCTTGTGATAGATTCGCTTCAAAAAGAAGTGATCATGAATTTCTGTGCGGCTTATTAAGAATCTCTCCATACAACCTCATGGAAGTAACTAAAAACGACACTTCGAGAAACTCGTTCATTAGCTTCGTAAAACACATTTTCAGCAGGCTAAAAGATTTTAATAAGTCACCTACAACTCACTAAAATATAATATACCCAACCCATCCAATAATTAATACAATATAAGTTAGTAACAAAATTAGCGAAACAAAAAGTTTATTATGTAATATCATTAAGTCCGTATCAAATCGCGGACTCTTACACCTTATAATAGAAGCCAAACACATGATAAAAAAAAAAAAAAAAAAAAAAAAAAAGACCTTCTGCACAATTATTTACCTACCCCATAAGGGGCAGCACAGACGGCACACCTTTTGTGCGATAGAGTCTGCGTCTGAGACATTTAAAAAGAGCGTCTAGGTCTGCCAACAGAATGATCGAAGATGTGCGTCGTGTGCGTTGAGTCTGTGAAATATCCGCGACAGATTTTTGCGCGTCGTGTGCGTTACTGCATATAATTGCAAAAAAGTGCGTCACGGATAGTCTGTCGTCCGCGCTGCCCCTAAGGCGGAGTTAGCTACCTACATAATAAAACCAAAAAAACGTATATAGTCGTATAACCCTCGAATAGGTCAAGCTAACAGTATCTAATGTTAACGTTATACATTTAAAAATACAAATTAATTATTTTCATCATATTCGAGAAATTTGTCTCTAATTAAAGCAGGCCTACGTTCAGCAGTGGACGGACCAAGGCTGTTGATTGTTTGATTGATATTCGACACATAAATAGGTACGATTATTTTTAAACGACCAGTATTACATTACTAATATCTATAGGTTTCCAATAAAATTTTTTAGGTATAATTTTACTAAACTAAAACGCGTAGTTACAGTTACATTTTGTTAAACTATACATGGCTACTTATAAGAACAACCAAACAACAACGTCACTCTACGTTGCCACGGAGAGACATATAAATACATACATGTCACACTTATAACCCCCACTTTTTGCGGCGAGGGTCAAAGAGATAAATGAAAAAAATCCGTTCATTATGGAAATGACCCTGACGCGTCGCGTGCGCAGCAGCAGGTCCCCGCACGCGCCGTCGCAGTGGGCGCGGCCCGCGAGCGATGCGGTGATGTCAAATGGGGGAGCTCGGTGACGTCACCAGACACAAGACTAGAACGGAAGTGGCAGGTGCAAACTGATGAATTAACTCATTTTCTAATGAACTGGACTTATTCATCAAAATTGTTACCTCTATTTTTATAAGGAATACAGAAGAGTATTTTATAACGTGTGTATTTATACCTACCTACTTATAAATTAATTTAAATATTCGGTGTCTGTTTGTATACTGTTGCCACGCATTTCAGATAAGCTTGTTTGATAATATAATTCACCTGATAGTCGGTATTAGGTAGGCTCAATAGTTTGATGCCGGCCGTACCAACCTATAATACAATTAACAATTCTCTTATGATATTCAACTTCATAACAATATAATTTATCTAAATTATGATTTTAAATTACACTTTTATAAGCACAGAGATTCAGTCACACGTTGGATATGTTAGGTATGAGTTACAGAACGTGGGTGTTCTGCCTGCCATATGTATGTATACCAATTTATTTGATAGTCCTTATCACTACAAAACAAACAAGGCTTGTAAGTGAAATTCGAGCGTTACTCGCTCTGTGTTGCATTAAGCAAACAATCAAAAACTGTCAAATGTGTGTACTACCAGCGGCGCACGCGATTTGCCGACGCTTATCGCCCTCCATAAAGCGTGTTTACTTACACGCCTGCGCACCTGTCACGCGACTCGAATCGTATCGCTTTGTTGTGGACAGACCTGCTGCTATAAATAAATTATAACCAAAGACATGCCACTCTGGGCCACACATCGCCATAACATAATCTAAACTAAACATAATCTTTTACTATGGGTGCTAGACAACTGATAGACTTATTTAGGTTCAACCCGCGACCCTTGGCTCAGGTACCCACGACCCTTGTTGTTTGGTACGGCCGCGGCATGCTATATTAAAGTTAGTAATCTTAATATAGAAACTGACAGCCATTGTTATAGCTATATAGCTTTCCGTCGTCCGTGTGTTTTCCGGATATAGGATCGCGGCCCAACCTGTAGGTGTCGTAGAAGTCGACTAAGGGGATATCACCAAACAGGCAGCAACGTTTACATGGGTTGAAAATAAAACCTACTGGGGTTATCAACCCGCCTCCCAAGCGTGGTGCGAGCAAACACCCCCAAACGACAATTATCGCTGGAGGAGGCGTGTGTCCAGCAGTGGACGTTTGTAGCACTGTACCTGGTATATTTTGAACTGTAAACAAAACGTTAATATGATTGACGTTAATAGTACATTAAAATTTGGTTTATTATGATGACTATATCTTAACAACACGAATTTATTACCGCAATCTGTGAACATAAAATGATCTTCTTGGTAATCGTGTTTGGCTCAAAACACCTTTAACTACTCATTCAAACGTCATTAATAAGTGTTACATGTGTGCTTTATAATGTTTATGTTCCCGTTGGTAAGTCCCCTGCACGAGTGGTGCTATTATGGTGACCATAAAATGAGCGGAGCACAGCCGATGGCGTTACCGTGCTGTCGTTCCGTCAAATATTTCATAGTTGACTAGCAATTATTATTAGGGTTTTACGAATATGGTATTAGATACTTGCAAAGATGTTTTAGTAGAGTTACCTGAAGCCTTATATTGCAGTTTTTTTCGTTATAGACAATGTAAAATATTCAACGAAGAAAACAAGAAAAAGGAAGAGAGTTCAGCCGCACCCCCAGTCACGGACCAGCTTAACCAGCGAGCTAGTCTCTCCACACATGGAACCAGACCAAGTGGGACATACTCTGGAGAGGGGCACCACACTTGCAGTTGAGGTTCGCCCTATTAGTGTACCCCCACCTGGACATATTCTCCTTGCTGCGGCCAACCTGGATACGGAGTCTGTTCGGCCAAGGCAGCTCATGTCCAACTTAACGCGGTGCAGTGGACAGCGAAGACGAATAAATAACAATAACAATTTTCAGCCGTTTCATCATCCATCATCAGCCCACATCAGTCCACTGCTGGACATAGGTCTCTCCCAAGGTTCGCCACTGTGCTCGATTTTGGGCTTTACATAATATTATCTCACTGAACTTTGCACAGACTCTGCGCCACGGTCGCGACGCCTCTTCAAAAAAGCCGAGCATGGCAACTACCTACTCCTAGTTACTAAACAAATTAACAAAAAGGATTTCACCAACAATGTTATGGTAATTAAATGAACGCCATGAAAATAGTATTACCGCATAGTGGTGAAAGTTCGGCCCCAGCTTAAAGCTACTTAGCGGCGGAATGGGTCGGCGGCCAAATTGATGGTAGGCTTGTCCGGCGACTCTTACAAATGGAAGTTAAGCTGTAAACAATGTTCGCTTGGCAACTATACCAACACATTCATGTAAAACCAATTAATTGGTTTGTAGTAAGTTTACAGTAGTACAATTTTATAAAAATGTAGATTTTGTTCATGTTACGTACTAAATTAAAGGCCGGTAAAATTTACTGTTTATTTAGGGATCCACTCAAGGTGACAACGGGTCTGTCGGTCGGTCCGTCCGTCTGTTTATAATCAGGCTGTATCTCAAGAACCGCGATAGCTAGACAATTAAAAATAATAAATTATGTATTGTTGTATCGCAAAAAAATACATTATTATGTAAACCAATATTAAAAACAAAACAAAATGAAATAAATATTTAACGAGGGCTCCCATACAACTTACAGCGATTTTTTCTGATTATTACCCGATATTGAAATCGGCACTTGGTAAATACTTGAAATCTAGTCAATGGTATGGAACGCTTCGTGTGCTATGCCGACTTGCACTTGCTCGGTTTTTAATCATCAGGGCTTTCATCATGCACTCCTACTTGAGATCGAGGTCACAGGGTGAAAACGCAACCGCTGCGTCAACGATGCCCTTAAAAGTATGGGCTAGGGCTAAAATAGGCGCTCGCTCCGAGAGTGAAACGCGCTTGACGATAGAGACGCACGCGCCCTCGACGGCGGCATCAGCGGCTTAGGCGGTTGACACACTGCCACGCAACACGCAGCGTAGCGCGTGAATGTTCTAACGTTGCTTGTAAGTGTCTCCGTTTGTATAAATAACACGCACAGTCCAACATACAGAAAATGCATGTTGATGCAGATCACACGCCTACAAATGGATAAACACGCATCTACATGCGTTCATGCAAGCGAGATGCTACGTAGATACGAGTATATCCCGTAGTGCCGTGTGTAATTAGGGCTCTAGTGAGCAGCTTTGAAAGAGCGTCGCGAATTCACTAACGCGTAAGTAAGTTAAAAAACATGCACGATGATGCAGATCTGTACTCCTGCAAGTGTCAACAAGCAGCGGGGTGCGTGGCAGTGTGTAGTCGCCTTAGGCGCGGGGTCTGGGGGTCATCTCTGCCGGCAACTGATCTATGGACTTATTATGATGCTGGATTATTGTTATAAAAAAGTGTTCGATTTATTTATACTTCAAACAAGTGCCTCCTTCTAAGATCTCCCTTCAATGAGACAGGTAGAGCAATTTAGTTGAATATGCTTATTTATTTACCCAGAAATATTGTGAGGATTATTGGTATATAAAAAACACTGCCTCATATAATGAGAGTGCGTAAATAAAAATGTTTTTTTTATAAATGACTACGATGATGGCCAGGGCGGCCTTGTCATCATCAACAGACTGAGGAGAGCGGAAGGCTCTCACGCGTATAATGAAATGAAAATGTATGAGACACTAGACAGATATATTTCGACAAAACGTAACGATACCGCGATGTAACTGTGCACAACGCCATCTATTGATTGTAACGGTAACTAAAACTGTTTAAACACGCATATGGTATAACAATAGTTATATAATATTGAAAACAAACGTCTTGTAATACCCACTTCATAAATATAATATAAAATAATAAGTTATTGAGTATTAATCTTCTCGTGTCAACGGCTTTTATACAAGACTGAGTATTATTAACATTAGCAGATGATATTCTACGACGATCCGACGATTCTCGAGTACAAACGGCCACTTCTCCGTTTCACTAAGAGAAGTAGTAATGGACAGCCCCTGAGAAGTTTGGTCTTGCGTAGGGAAGCTATTATACCGTGCTATTATAAAACAAAGTACAAAAATAAGTTTTGAAATGTGGTATTGAAAGACGGCAACAATGAGAGATGTAACTTATAAGCGTCCCTTGTAAGTAGTCCATTAGTCGAGGCCGGGGCGGGGGCGGGCGGCGTCGGCGCAGCCATTAACGCGCACCAAAATAACGATTGCTTTACTGCTATTATCGTGGGTTACTCTGGTATCTTTTTTGATTTTAATAAAACGGTTTCAACCAAACTATTGTTAAGAATCGATCTTTCGGACCTTAATTATTTTGTGAATCGAGCCTTTAATATCAATATTAGGTAGGTATATCTTTGTTCCAGTTGCAATCGTCCGGTAAATGTCGTCCAAAAACTTGTGCTTTTTATTCGTAGCAGCCCTCTTTACGCAAGATAATAGGCAGTTCTACAACGTGTTTTAGTTACTCATTAAAGAATTTTACGCTTAGGTATACCTAACAATGAACGATTTACTAACTCTATGAAATCTCAGACGTGGAACGGCGAGATTTGTGTTTATTTCTGATATTATATAAAGCAAATATATACTACGAAGATATCGTTTGTAGGTATGTTAATTTTTATAAAACGGCCTGTAAGATACCTCATCCCTTCTGTTTAATCTATCCTCTACTGAAGGTTGTCTGGAAGAGATCGCTTACTAGCGATAAGACCGCCTAAATTGTACCACTAATTGTACACAGTTATCTGTAATACATTTGATTGTCTATAAATGTTTGTATTTGGTCCAATAAAGAATATCTATCTATCTACAATTACGAGACTATAACCATTTAAGGCGGATAAACGTGAATAATATAATAAAAGAAATACGAGTATTATGATTTCGTCGTGTTTATTGTATCTCATAATTTATTGAGTTCTACGTTTAATGGTTTAGTTAATTAAGAAACCAACCGCGGCATAACTACCTCATCTAATCAATTCTCTTTACGTTCCCTGTCGACTTCCGGTCGTCAATGAGCTACAAACAGCGACAAAGTTGCTCAATGATACTTAGTTCCGCGTAACGCGACATCCGTCCAAGTATTTTCCGCCCGAACACGAGAGTTGTTATGTTATGCTCAATAAAGACGCAATGAAAGCGCAGGAATGTAACATATTCGTCGCCGCTTGTGACGCGATAACTCACTGCCGCAATGGCGCTACACAATACTTCTGTAGGAACTTTTTGTATTTCGGTGCTAGTGTAAAAATAATATATTTATAGCTGATTTGTTACAGTATATTATGTTGGTACTACAGTTAAATTGAGTAGGTAGAGGTATACCATGGAAGTAGGTAGTAAGAATAGATGATTAATTAGTAAAGTTCATCTTAAATAAGGAGGTGATTTAATTTTAATTGCTTTTTAAAAATAGTTATAATCCACTACAAATATAACATTTTACCCTATCAGTGACGCAATATAACCATTAATCTTAATCTATACTAGAGATGATGCTTGCTTTCAGAGCAGCGCTATTCAGTTTCTTGCACTATTGGATGAATCGACGATTTATTATAATTTTAAAATTGAATTAACTCGACGCATTCTGAACTGGGGTACACGAGGGAGGGTTCGCCCGCTCGAGCCGGAGTCGGAGGAGCCTCGGAGGAGTGTCGCAGCCGCCGGGAGTGCGACTGCGTGTGCGTTATCGCGCGTGATATATCAATTATTGGCGCTGCGTAGGGCTGGCCCCTATATACCGATATTTTTGTATATTTATTACTGTAGCACAGGAAAAGGGCTTCTCTACGCCAAATCCCTGCGACAACGAACACGTAACCTGCCAGATAACTGTAGGTAAGTTGTCATCGTCATGACGCGATGACGGCCCCTAAGATGTATCTTCACGCCCATCGCATGTCGAAGGAAGGCGGACAACAGCAGTCAATAAGATAGGAATACTTTTTCTGTACAAATCAAACTTCACAATAACAGTGAATCCAACCTGTGGAAATTATAAAACATCTCTAAGTAGGTATAACTACACTTTTCTATGTGTTACCTATTTTTGGCATGATATATTCGCCTGTAAGTATTTGTTGCATCTAGCTTTTAATACTCAATAGTTATAATTATACAATGTAATAGTTTAAACAAATGTTGGTGAGTCAATAAATAAATATATAAAGTCGTTGATCAAGTCTATCGCAGGGGTTTATATATTACTAGCTTTTGCCCGCGACTTCGTCCGCGTGTTTAAATTTATACATACAAAAGTTTTTTCCCGCTAACTCCCGCTCCCGTGGGAATTTCTCAAAATACAGCCATAACTAAACTTTATATTTACTAAGGTACCTGCATGCCAAATTTCAAGCGTCTAACTTAAGCGGTTTAGATTTTTCATACAAAAGGATTTTCCCGCTAATTCCCGTTCCCGTGGGAATTTCGGGAATTCCTTTCTTAGTGCACCCCTACGGTACCTAAGCTACGTCCCTTCCAAATTTCAAGTGCCTACGTTTAGCCGTTTGGGCTGTGCGTTGATATGTCAGTCAGTCAGTCAGTCAGTCAGTCAGTCAGTCAGTTTCTCCTTTTATATATATATATAGATAATAAACTAGCTGCTGCCCGCGGCTCTGCACGTGTGTATATTCGTATAAAACATAGCCTATATGTTAATGCGACGTATAAGCTTTATTATTACTGTAAAGTTTTATTCAAATCCGTTTAGTAATTAATGAGTGAAAAAGGAACAAAAATCCATCCAAACAAACTTTCGTATTTACGAGTATATTCTTAGTAGGATTTATGCATGATTTAATTTGATAGCTATATTATCCATAGGAAACCGTGCCTATGGATAACGGTCTAAATAAATGCGCGTAACCTTTTTTCTTGAAAAAGTACAAAAATTCTTCTATTTCTATGCCGAGCAATCGGCAATGGCCAGCCCTAGCGGCGCGTCCCGAGGGAGCGCGCCATAAATCTGAACGCAAATGCGCCACCCCAGTGCAGCGTGCGTGCATCTTCCCGCGCAGCGCCCGGCCGCGCCCTCGCCCCCGGACTCAGAGTCCGCTTTGGCCTGCTCTCCTCGGCGACTCTATTTGTAAGTGCTCATCTAGGAACGAGCTGCCAAATCCGAGGCGATGCATTCAATTGTCCGCGAATCGATCGTCGCTTTAATTTCGCGACGACCTCGGCGCGGAGCATTCTTTTATGTGCACCACATTTAGTTTTGGCACGGAACTAATCCGCCGGAGCGTTAACATGATGGGGGAGAAATGAAGACGCGAAATTAGAGAGGAATTTTGTAACAGAGAGGTTTTCTTAAATAAAACAACTATAACTTAATATTTTAACCACCTTTAAGTAGTACGTATTACACTGAAATGCTTAGGAGGTTCAGATGTGCAGTTTCAATATTAAACATTGCGTACATACTCCTAATTTTACACCCTAATGATTATACCCGTACCTGCTCTATTTTTTCATCTGGTTTTGTATCACAAGCTTCAAATGTAATAATGGTATTAAAGACACCTAATTAATAACAAAGGATATAAGTATTAGTGTGTATAGAAACTTAGGACTAAATTATTTAATCAATATTTCGGTTACAAATACCTAATATGTAAAGTAACTTGTGTTGTATCCCAGTGTCCCTAGATTTTGCAGTGCCTAATTCGGGTTAACATGATTTCTTTTCCCTATGAATAAATTTCAAGCATAATAACTTACGACGCATAAGCATTTCAAATTAATTAGAAGGTAATGTATCGCTCCAAGTTAATTGAGCAATAACAAATTTTGTGATTATCTTACTTAAACGCCCGCATTAAAATGATTAATGAAGCCATGCTCGAGGCGTCACGGCGTTACCTGATAATGTGTACAAGATTTATCCCTACCGCGCAAAGGTGTGGTTAACATTTGAACTGCATGTTTATTAATTAAAGTTTTATCGATGGACAAAAACTTATTATAAGCCAAATTGGCGACGTATAGGAGTTTCATGGTTCTTTTCTACAGAAAATAACAATCAAATCTGGTCAATTTCATTTGAAATCATGAATTATATGAAACAAGATTTACTTTAATAAGAAAGCAACATTACTCTTGTGGTAAATATTTGATGACAGAGCTCGTCGCGAAACGCCAGTGTCAGAGCGACGCAAATTGAGGTGAGCCATCCAGTTGCCGTTACAAGAAAAGTTTTATTGAGGAAGAAAATGAAGTTTTCGGACCGCGGCGGCGGCGGCGCATCGGCCGAACGCAAACTTTGGCAATTATACAAATTGCTCATCGCTCATTACGGGCGGCGCGACGCATCAGTATTCATTAAGAGCGCAATTAGCGGAGTGCATCGGGCCCTCCGCCCTCGCGGCTCGCGCCTCGCTCCGCCGCCGTCCTCAAAGCGAAACATTACGAAAATGTCATTCGTCAAAATTTCCCCGAAGACTGTGGGCTCCGGGCGGCGGGGTGGCGCGCCTCGCAAAACATTTACCCTACTTTAGGGCAATATTTTTAATTTAATTTTATAAAACAATACATATCATACTTTATACATTGCATTGCAATGCGTACGTAGATAACCTAGTAGTAATTTTGTTGTACAATTGGGATGATGACTAAAAAATAATTTAATGTCCATCAGATAGATTAATGAAAAATATTGGATACGTATTTTTTATTTTGCCTCTTGTTCAAAAACTTACGAAGATACATTGATTTTAAATGTCACATGACGTCACGTTAGAGTACAAAATATACTCTAACGTGACGTAGTTAGCCCCCACTCCGTAACTTTAATGCGCTATATCTAAGTATTTTCTTGTTATTTCGACAAAGCAAAAAATACAGGTCTTATATTTTTTTATTATCTAAGAGACGGACTAATTATTTTCTTCATTTTCATACCTTGTCATCATCCGTATTACTATCATAATGACTGAGCGTGAATCATAAAATGTTCGTGATTGTTCACAATAATGAACAATCACGAATATTTTAGAGTCTGATAGACTAAGCTGAATTAGAAATCTTGAGAATGGGAGAGGATCATAAAGGGAAGAGCGCTTGAGTAAGGCTGCCCAGGTACCAGTCTGCGGTTGACGTCCGAGATGACAGACAGGCGATGATCGCAGACAAATCTAGATGGAAGCTCTTACTGCCGCGATTTCATTAATTTTAGTCGCAGTCTGAATCTGGCTAATTAGTGTGGTTCCCAGATTCGGAACAGGACCATCCCATCTCAACCAGTGGGTGTTTTTTTTTTTTTTTTTATGACATAGGTGGCAAACGGGCCTGAAGGTCACCTGATGGTAAGTGATCACTTCAGCCCATAGACACCGCAACACCAGGGGAGTCACAGGTGCGTTGCCGGCCCTTGAGAAATCTGTAGGCACGCTTCTAGAAGGTCCCTAGGTCGTATCCATTCGGGAAAATTGCAGCCGGAAGCTGATTCCAAAGAGCAGCTGCACGAGGCAGAAAATTGCGCGCAAAACGCACTGTGGAAGACTTCCATCTGTCAAGATGGTAAGGATGAAATCTTGAATTGGTGCGAGATGTGCGATGATGAAAAATGGCAGCTGGTACCAGGTCAAACAATTCTTCCGAACACTCGCCGTGATAAATTCGGTAAAAAACGCACAAAGACGCAACATCCCTTCGTAGAGATAGAGGGTCTAGCTTGTCTATAAGTTCTCGGTCGTCAACGATCCGAGCCGCTCTTCGCTGGATACGGTCAAAAGGAAGGAGTTGGTACTGAGGTGCCCCGGCCCACAGATGAGAACAATATTCCATGTGAGGTCGCACCTGTGCCTTGTACAGTTGAAGACGGTGGGCTGGTGTGAAATATTGTCTCGCCCGGCCAAGAATACCCAGTTTCTTGGAGGCCAGCTTAGCCTTACCCTCCAGATGACCCCTAAACTGAACGTTGCTCGAAATATCAACGCCGAGAATATTCAGCGAGGATGCCGCGTCCAAGGGACTACCGCAGAAACGAGGGGACACGACAAAGGGCGTACGTTTAGCGGTAAACGCGCAAACCTGAGTCTTCTTCGGGTTAAAATTGACCAGATTCTCGTTCCCCCATGACAGGACAGAGTCCAGGGTGGTCTCAATTTCACCCACAAGTTTATTCCGGCTTTCTGTGATACTATCCCGAGAGGCTTGTGCATTACCCATGTATAAAGCGTCCCCTGTGCTATCATCTGCATAACAATGTAAGCTGCGAATATGCAACATATCATTTATATGCAGAAGAAATAAGGTAGGGGACAGTACACAGCCTTGTGGCACACCAGCATTCACGGGCTTCGCCTCAGAGCAAGAACCGTCGACAACGACACTGATGCTCCGCTCCGCAAGAAAACTGGCAAGCCAATCGCACAACCTCTCAGGAAGCCCATATGAAGGAAGTTTCGCTAAAAGCGCTTTGTGCCAAACACGATCGAACGCCTTTGCTATATCCAAACTAACAGCCAAAGCCTCACCCTTGCTCTCAACCGCCTCCGCCCAGCGGTGTGTGAGGTATACGAGTAGGTCACCAGCCGATCGACCCTGACGAAAACCGTATTGGCGATCAGAGATCAGCTGGTGTTCCTCCAAGTATCCAAGGAGTTGGCGATTTATTATTGTCTCCATTAGTTTAGAAAGCAATGAGGTAATGGCAATTGGTCTGTAGTTGGAAGGGTCCGATCGGTCTCCCTTTTTGGGAATCGGATGGACAAGAGCAGACTTCCAGGATTTAGGGACAATACCATTAGAATAGGAAAGCCGAAAAAGGCGCGTGAGAACCGGGGCTAACTCAGGGGCACAGATTTTTAGTACTATTGGTGGGATGCCGTCAGGCCCACTCGACTTATTGATGTCCAGGGAGAAAAGCAGTCTACGAACATTGTCCTGGAGTAAACGAATATTCGGCATGGAGCTATCACACTGCGGGATGGTAGGGGGAAATTCTCCCCGGTCATCAAGAATCGAGTTAGATGCAAATAGAGAGCCCAAGAGGTCTGCTTTCTCCTTTGCGGTATGGGCAAGCGTGTCATCAGCAGTACAAAGTGGTGGAAAAGACGACTTGCAGAAATTCCCCAGCACAGCCTTGGCAAGAGACCAAAAGGCTCTAGTCCCAGAAGGAAGTCTAGTGAGTCTCCCACCAATTCTCCGGATGTAGTTGGACTTTGCAGCAGCTATCACCCTTTTGTAAGACCTGGTGGCAACATTGTAGGATTTTTTTAAAGCACCGGTGTGTGGGTCTCCGGACGCGGATGCTGCAGCCCAGGCGTGGTAACACTCCTGTTTTCGGCGAGACGCCAGTTTACAGGTTCGATCAAACCAAGGCTGGGAACGGCCACCAACGGGAACAACCGAGGACGGAACAAAGAGCTCCATCCCTTGAAGCACCACGTCAGCAACAGACTCAGCAACCGCGTCAATATCGTCCGACGCGAAGCACACCTGACCCCACGGATAAGAGGCAAAGCATGAGCGCATCTCATCCCAGTCCGCTGATCTATAATGCCAAACACGACGACTGCTTACTGTTCGCGAACGTGCAAGGCAAACGAGAGGCACAGTGCATCGAATAAGGCAGTGGTCGGATGAACCCAGTGGAGCACTGACAGTTACACTGTAATTATCAGGATGAGTGGTCAACACTAGGTCCAACAAGGATGGTAAGTGGTCTTCTATATCAGGGACTCGCGTCGGCGAAGAGACCAGTTGTGTTAAGGAGAATGCCGCAGCAAAGTCACAGACAGATCTTCCCGCGTGATCGGTTGTACGAGACCCAAGCCAATCAACATGATGAGCGTTGAAATCGCCAAGGATCACAACCTCCGCAGAAGGGATCTGCTGCAACAAGGAATCAGTCGCAATCTGAATGTGCCCCATGAGTCGATCGGTCTCGTCGTTACCGCTATGTGACCTGTATAGGCACGCATAGATGCGCGGATGGTCGTCGCAGTCTACACGCAGCCAAAGGATGGATAGGTCTTTACCTTCAAAATTGCTGAGGCGGCGGACGCAAATGTCCTCCCTAACATAAGCACAGACACCGGCACGTTGCACAAATCTGTGCTCCACGTTGTAGCCAGGGTATCGCAAATAGGAGATGTCAGGTGGCGAGGAAATCTGCGTCTCGGTAAGGAACAACAGGGCCGGTTTAGCCGTCTCGAGGTGGTTATGGACGGCGTTAAGATTAGAGTGGATTCCCCTGATGTTACAAAGATCCACAGAAAATGTGGATGGGGATGTGATAGTGTTGTTCCCAGAATTGCCCCAGACATTAGGTATAAGCGGAGAATTGCCCACCCCAGAGTACGAAGGGCAGCCTGAGCGTGATTGCTCAGGGGGGGATTCTCCCACACATGTAGTGTCGGTACCCCCCTGGGGTATATCAACATTTTTATTATCCGCTGCCATTCACTAAGTATAAGGGGGGGGGGGGGGGTTTGGGCAACCGGTATTTTCACTCACCAAGCGAAACACAGCAGCTAGACTGCTATTTTACGTCGGTATTCCGTGAGAAAGTGGTCTTACACCGGTCGAGCCTGCCCATGCATGCCGTTGCCAGCTTGGCTCTACCACTTAAATGGTGTTGCCCGTTTAGCACCACCCAGAGGACACGTGTAGGGTATCTAGGGTAAAATCCCACGGACGCGAGCAACATCATCCCCCATGTCGGGGTGTCGTAAAAGACGACTAAAAGAATAACAGGTAACGAGCTGCTGCTGGATACCTGATATTCCTTAAACGCTGCTGCGTTTACCGGGGTCAAGCGTGGTGACCTAAGGCAAATCCCCCCAAATTACAATTGTCGATGGGAGAGGACAATGTCCAATAGATGTTTGCAGGCTGACGATGAATCACACATTTTAAAAGCAACATTCGTAAGACGCGTCAAAGCTTCCCCAATGTAGGGGTGCGCGGCGTAGGTCTCGGGGCGCGGGCAGCCCGGGAGCGGCGCCCCGCGCGAGGCCAGGCGCGGCAGTCGGGAGCCGCCGCCGCGCCGACCGCCCGCGCCCGCCGCCCCCAGCGCCAAACTTTATACGACGCGACTGCACTCGCCCGCCCCCGACCGCACGCGCCCGCACGCACCCGCGCCCAGTGATAACGCGACCCAGTGACGGACGTTCAGTTTGCAGTGAAGTGTTGTGAACTTTTGTTTAAGCCTTTTGGGGATTTGTTCTTCGTACTCGGTAGGTAGTAGTTCTCATGTTTTTTTTAGATGATAAGTAGAGATAAAAACTGAAGAAAAGTTTCCTGAAATTTGGAAATTGCGTTAAGTTGGTAATAAATCCATACGCGTATCGTTACAATAATACAGTTTATAAAGTGTACATTTGATTCTTAAGTTTATTTATGTCTTTTTGGGCAATGTACTTCTGGTTTTGTCCTAAGTAATTACTATCGCTACAGGAAGCTTGTATGTGTGTCATGTGATATTATCTCTTCTACTTGTTATTGTCTGCTGCGTTGGTTTAGTGGTCGAAAACGCACTTAAAACATTTCAAACAATAAGTACAAGATGTATATTTTTAACTACACATTGAATGCAATGAAAACCTACAATTAAGTTGACATTTAGCTTTGAATTTAAAATTTAAGCAGAAAATGTTATGTATACTTGTTATTGTCTCAATAATTATGATTAAAAGATCCTGACCAAGTCACCGGGTTCTCGAGGAGCTTTGAAGTTGGCGGTGATACACACTCATACATTGGAAAGCGTGTGAAGCAGGCATAACTTCGGTCGTCCAACTTTAGTCTCATTATAAGAGTGAAAGAACTCTACATCTCCATTCAAAGAAAGAAGAAAGAAAGACAACAGGCAACATAGGAAAATAAACGTGTGTCGTATTCGTCAAGCGATAATAACAAGTAAACAAAACGCAGCACAACCAGGGTACACACGCCCACACATCAAACTACCCGAGTCTATCTATACATACATACATGTACTTTGGGCAAAATTATTCCTTGCAGTGTTCCCTTGCCTTGTGCCTAGGTCAGAACCTAGTTCTGAACAGAATTTGTGTTGTGTTGGGCACACAGGTGCTCGAATACTTGGGGCTGGCCGGCTCATGCTCAGCAAAGCGAGCATTGCTGCTCCGCGGTGCCATCGCGACAACAGGCGCCTCGGATATTTTAGTGGTTTGGTCAAAAATACACTTACTACTAGAATCGAATGTTCTACTCAAGCAAACGTGTAAAAACTAGTGAATTAAAAACCTCGTTATCAAAACAAAATGTCACATAAAGTCTTCAAATAACTGAAATAAATAAATATGATTAAAATTACAGTGAAACCACGTTTCAGCCATAACAAAAGAAGTGATGGTAAATTTGCAAGACTTTGCCCCTCTCTTCAGAATACATCTTCACAGTACACTTTACTAACCTAAAGGTTGTCTGGAAGAGTCAGCATACTAGCGGATAAGACCGCCTTAATTGTAACACTAATTGTCTTTTCTATAAATGTTTGTATTGCAAAATACAAACATTTATAGAAAAGATATTACAGACAGGGGCAAAGTCTTGCAAATTTACCATCACTTCTTTTGTTATGGCTGAAACGTGGTTTCACTGTAATTTTGAATATATATCTATCTGTCTATGGTATTAGAAGCTATGATCGTCATCTGTATGATAGCATGTACTGACAGCCTGAGTGTGTCGTTGTCGTTGTCCAGGGTAGTCGCGTGCTGTAGTTAGTGTGGTCTGCACGGCTCCTGCCGGCAGACGCGTCGCGATCAGCCATTGTCCGGATCGGCGTAATCCACGCCACTCGACACCGCTTACCTTGTCTTATGTTGCCAGCTCTAGCAACATTATATAAAAGCAATATACATCCCATTTCCGGACTTAGCATAGGACCACCCCCACTCATCCCGTGGGTGTCGTAGAACACGACTAAGGGAATATCTAGAAAGGGGCAGCAGCGTTTACCTGGGTACAAATTAAACTAACTGCGGTCACCAACCCGCCTGCCAAGCGTGGCAGCCCAACAGGGGATGTCTGTAGGCTGATGATGATGTCCTTTTTCTAGGCAGAATAAATATGAATGTGGAAGCTGGTAGTTTGTTTTGCTGACCTTCAATATTAGTTGGACAAGTCAAAATCAAAAAATCAAATCAAAAATACCTTTATTCACATAGAATTAAAATATAAGTCTAATACTAAATGCACCAGTAACCTAAACCATTTGTGGCAACGTATGATTTGATTTACATAGTTTTCAACTAAAATAGTTGCGCGACATTCACAAATTGCCCGCAAGTGGCGTCATGCGTACAAACATAGTTGTTTGGTATATCGATGTGCAGGGGGGGTTTCCTGGGTTTTGGATTTGAGGCAGTGGTTTTTAACTTAATTAAGGCAGTTTCAGTAGGAGATGTTTCTATTAATTAAGTAAGAGATTTTGTTGCTGTGGTCACAATCTCTTGACTTACCTAATCTGCTTTACGACTGATTGACTAAGTATATTAGACGATATAACTGACACCTATATATGTATTTCACATACTTTTTCTTGATATATATTCCTTCAAAGCCCTACAATAGTACCAGTACCATAACATTTCCTCGGCATGACAACCCCGCCTCACCCCGCCGCAGCTCGGCTACGTGAGCGAGCACACACAGCGTGCGTACGTCGCAGCACTTAATCCGATTCGCAACAGACAGAATAATCAATTGTGCTAACACTTAAGAACAAGTAAGAACTTGCCAATATTTCAATCTTGATGACCTACCCTTGATTTCATAAACTTTTTTTTTCATTTCGCAAGATAGTTTTAAGTCATTAATTAAGTACACAAGTTTTTAATCTGTAAAATCATTATTGAATCTCATCTAAAACACAGCCAAAGCAATATAATATACCTATACAACAGCATGTAATCTTATATTATCTACTAGATTTTAATCAATTATCAAGATAACAGTGTAATAACTAGTAAGATGTCCAATGTTAGCAAGGGACGTAGGTACCGAATGCTTAGAAGTATCAATCAGTTCATCGATACCCAGGTTTTTTAATTTTGAAAATAGTTTATGTTCAAATAACAATGTAATTTTTAATTCAGAGGAAAAAAATGATTACGAAATTAAATTTATAATTTGGTTCCAGAAGAGTCCTGTATCAATCAACCAATTCGATGAAATAATGACATAATTATCTTTCGGCACCTCACTTTACCGATGTTGATTGTTGTCTCATACGCCCTACATACTTGTTAGTATATTCTCCTAAGATCGAGGTTGGCAAATAAAACCAGTTTAAACGGCGTTTGGTTTAAGAAAATAGTAAAATAAATCAATGGCAAAGATAATCGATCTTCATTGGTTCTTATTTCTATACATGTGCGATTGTCGAATACTTAATACTCCTATTCTTTTCGCGCGGTTACCTAACCCCTGGATGTACCACATTCTCGGTATCAGCACTTACAAACCGCCAGCCGAGCCTGCGACATAGATTTATTTTAACGACTGCCATCTTGGGAGCACTCCGCTTAACCGCCCTCCGGAGCGCTCACCTGAGATAAAACTGCTTTATAATTTCATTTAGTGATTCTTAAATGATATTATGTAGTACTACCGCCAGACCGCGGGTTTGACGTCGAACATGATAATTAATTATGTTTGCCATACCACTCTACGTAAATCAGTCCCCAGCAGCGGTATTCCCGAATGGACAACGAACGATTTTGTGAACATGAATTAAAACACAAGTCTACATATCCCTTTAGTAGTCCCATTGGTGGGTACCAATGCAAAGAAAGAAAGAAGCAGCTTTATTCAGCGCACATCATTAAGTATAGGGTAATACTATGTATATCTAAAACTAACTTAAACCTTATATAACTCGATAACAAGTCTCCTGATGGTTAGTTAAGACTTCCTCATCGTCATTAAATTAAAACTCTTAAGTAATATAAAGTCTTAAATGCATAAATGTCAGACATCTCATATCATCGCCGTTGCTCCGATCCAAATTAAGTAGATTAGCACTTATATTATCAGAACAACGAAGATGAAACCACGTAGGTAGATATACTTAACATTAAATAAAACTATAAACACCCAGGCACGGGACAAACACAAAATGTTCATCACACAATCGTTTGTGCCGAGTGGGGATTGAATCCATGACTCTTGGTACAGAAGGCAGTGGTCACTACCAATTGAGCCACCGGGCCAGTCAAAAGTCTAAGCATGAAGACAGACGTCGACATCGACAGTCGATGAACATTGTGCTGAAGAAAGCTAAGACAAGGGAAATGCTGGTGACTGGCTCGGTAGCTCAATTGGTAGTGACTCCTGCCTCCTGAGCCAAGGTTCGTCTGAAGGTCGTGGTTCAATCCCCACGCGGGACAAACATTCGTATGATGAACATTTGTGTTTGTCCCGTGTTTATATTTATAATTATTTATTTGTGGTACATACCTTCATTTGATTGTTCTGATACTCATAACACAAGTGCTTAAAAAGTTACTTATTTTGTATTTGATATTCGAATGTGATATTGTACCTATGATATATAAAAAAGAAATGCTATACGGGAAAAGATAATCCATAAATTAGTATAACGTAGAACATAATTGTCTTCATTTTAAATTGATAGGGGAATAAATAAGTCAGTATAAAAGGTATGGTAAAGGTACGGGTAAATAAACATATTATTAAGGGTACGAATTTTCACCTGAAGCCTATATTAGAATTGCCACTCGTAAATAGAGCGACTTCATTTATAACGTAAGTCACTTCTCGTTTGGACTGGGCTGCCTTTTGCATGTAAATGCGACTGAAATGTCTCGCCGCACTCTAGAGCACCTTCTTCCGGCAGACAGCCATCTGTATTGAATGGAGGCATCCGCACTGTCTGATGGATGAGTTATAGACACATTAGCTTGCGGCCAATTCGCTCCCCTTCATAAATCTTGCAACTAAATCTCTGCCCGAGAAAGCAATGTATGCTGCACCGCTACCGTTATTATTGAGAGCAACTAGTAATTATTTCCAAAGTTTAATATTGGAAAGTAAGAAAATATTTACAATTTCACACTATTTATCATCAAACTGCAAAGGTCCACTGCTCCTATGGCCTATGTCCTCAAGGACATAAGCCTCCCCCAATGAAAATTGTCATTTAGGGGGTTTTGCCTTAGTCAGCACGCTTGGCGCGCGGGTCGGTGACTGCAGTAGGTATCATACACTACTTATCGCTTATACATAGCTTCATCATAAAAAATGATATGACACTATTAATTTTTAATTTTAAAAAGTAAGCAGACCGTAGCACCGCGTAGCTTACAGCTTAACTCGTAAGCTGTCTAGCTAACCGTCTGTCCCTCGCCGGCCGAGACGTCTCCAGAGGCACTTACAATTTTTCCCGTCGCGTTTCCTTGATGTGTGATTATGTGCCGGCCGCGCCTCGGCTGAAGCCAATCTTGAGACGCCGCGCTCGGATCACCTGAGCGGACGCGTCTAGCCGAGCCACCAGGGATGGAGGTGGGAAAACTGGGAACTAATTAAATTGTATAACTAAAATAATAATAATACTTTTGCTATAGAGACCGGGCCATACTCGTACCAGTTAAACTTTACGGAGTTTAGCCGGGAGATAAAACTAACTCATCAACCTGATAATTAAAAGTCAATGATTTGTCTCGTTAGTTTATTAAATAATATAATGTTTACCTATCATTTATATTATTTCTGACGCTACATAAGTAGTAAATTTTACAGTCGATGTTTTCTGATTATGTTATAAATATGTCTGATACCGAACTATTTACCAAATACCATTTTTCTAACCTAAGGGATATAAGGTAGTGATTTTTTCGTTCCAAGCCATCCTCTCTATATAACGTATAACCATCACGATTGAAAGCGTAACTAAATAACACAGGCCGATGACGGGCAGCAGTGTCATAGGAACATCTGGAGAGGCCTATGTCTGTAATAGGCTGATTATGATGATTTCCTAACCTAAACAAGATAATGGGGAATACGATTTATAAAATTCACATGTTGTTCGGAGGTGCTACGATCTTTATATTAGTGTAAATGCAAATGGCAAGTCGCATCCCTGGTAGGCAGGCGAAGGGGGGAGGGCTAGTGGGCCGGTGGTGGCGCTAACTTGAATACGTCCGCTCCAGTTTCGCGAGCTCTAAACACCGCGTATTAAATCTAGATCCAGATCCGTGTCTAGCGCCGCGCGCCGGTGCTGAGCACAGACACCTAGATACGTGTCTAGGTGAATAGATATGCGAGTACATTCTGTAAGGAAGTACATTATCTTCTGGTAACATGTAAGTAGATAATATCTAAAGTAAAATTATGCTCTAGGAACTTTTATCAAATCGTTTCCTTCACACGTTGTATATAAATAAGCTGACATTCTTTCCATTATGCGGAATAAAAAGAAACTTGTAAGCTTGTGGCTCCACTCTGGTTGTGTAAGAGAGTGTTATTATAGTTATCACTTTGATGTCTATGGCAACAGACTTTGAAGTCTACAGACTGCATCGTTAGTGCAAGTGCCACCTAAAACCGAATATTGACTTAAGTCAAAAGACAAAATTGTTGCTAGGGTTTTCTGTCAAAAAAATACTGAGTATTTAGTAGCTTCCGTGCCAGAAAGTTAGCAGTACACGTGCATTGGAAAGCTCGTTAAGCTGTTGGTACTGTGAGTGATCTCTCTCCGATCCGCCCTGGCCATCATTAGGGGTGAGAGCCTTCCGCTCCCCCGACAGTCCGATGATGATGACAAGGCCGCCCTGGCCATCATCGTAGTCATTTAGAAAAAAAAAAAAAAAAAAAAAAAAAAGAAAAAAAAAAAAAAAAATCTCTCTCCGACCGTGTGCAATTATCATCGTATTGGAATATATGTAAGAATGAAAGAACCAGACGATGTACTTGTGTTCGTGCATTTTAATTCTTACCTCGTAATCATCATGGCTACTGCGGCCGAAATGAGGTTCCGAATTTAGTATAGGACCACTCTATCTCAAGCCGTGTGTGACGTAGAAGACGACTAAAGGCATATTAAGAAACACCATGACAATGACAAATTGTCATTGGGGAGGCCTATGCCCAGGAACACCACACGTTTGCAGGCTGGTACTGATGAGACAAGGTGTAACACGTAATATTGTGTAACAAGTCAGAGTTGCCATTTCCGTGTTACGCTCGCGTCAGCGCCGGAACAACCGAGCGCGGCGCGTTCGTACTCACTTACATTTAAACCTGCTCACGTTTTAATCTCGCGGCTTTACGTAACCTTTGGGACGGGGAGTTGTGTTGTGCAAACGAGGTTTATCTTTCGCATTCGTTGCGATACGCGGCGGCGTGGGGCGGCCACGGTCACGGTTCGTTAGCGCCGCGCCGGGTGTGGACGGCTCTCTGTGGCGGGTTACTAAGACGTAAGGACATGTATGTAGTTTATACTAGTCCAGAAAGTCGTTCGTTTTTTTTTGTGTTCATTCGAGCTTTTTACTATACTTATTCAAATGTATAAATGGTGTGGTACCTTTTCGAGTCTTTCAGCAGTCTTACCTATATTGGAAAGACAAATTTAAAGTGACATTAGCTGTAGGTTGAAAATGATTAATTGAAAATTATTATCAATGAAGGTTTTCGTATTATGTAAAGTTATATGAAAACTTTAATAGATCCTAAGGCCATTTAGGAATTGTAAATTTAAGATTTACGTAGGTGCTGAGAGTAAGGAAAGCTTAGGTGATACCATTTTGAACGCTTTCATTACGTCCACTTTTATGTATGTAACTATTGAATGGAATCTAATCTAACTAATTTAGCCTTCTTTCAAGGATCGTAGCGGCATGGAAATTGGCAGCTGTATGTATTCATCATCATCTCTAGGGCCAATACTGTTTCTCATCTTCATTAACGATCATCATCATCTCTAGGGCCAATACTGTTTCTCATCTTCATTAACGATTTGCCTGATTATGTTGGTACGTCCAGGTGTCTCATGTTTGCAGACGATCTTAAGTTAAGTTTGGGAATTGATACTGTGTTCGGCTCTGAGGCTCTACAGGTTGATATCAGTGCTGTAGATGAATGGAGTAGGCTTAATCGTCTTCCGTTTAATAATGACAAATGTAAAATAATGACATATTCTAGAAAACGAAATCCTATTGACAACGATTATAATCTGCATGACATGCCCATGGAAAGGGTAAGTAGCATTAGGGATCTTGGACTAATAATGGACTCGCATTTAGACTTCCATGAACACATTCTGACAATTAGTAAATCTGCAAGTAAAACTTTAGGTTTTGTAATAAGGACTTCTGCACAGTTTGACAATCCGAGAATTGCAACCGTTCTTTACAATGCTTAATGTTCGCAGCAAGCTCGAGTTCGGTGCAATTATTTGGGCTCCCCATGAGGACAAGTACCGCCTAATCGTGGAGAGGGTACAGAGAAAATTTGCTCGTTGGCTGTACAAGAAAAAATTCGGATACTATCCATTCTTGTATCCGTCTCTATTTGTATTGGGTATGGTTGATATGAATAGCCTCGAATTTAGAAGATTTGTTCAACTTTTAAGTTACTATCTATAATACGCAACAAAGTAGACTGCCCAAGAATACTCGGTCAAGTAGGGCTACTAGCTCCAAAGCGCTTGGCCTGGGATGAGGAGGGGACGGTCGCGCCGCGGCGACACCCGCGCCTGCTGCGGCGGCCGCAGGCGCGCACCGCGTACGCTGCGCATGCACCCACGACCCGCGCATTACATCTCATCGGGGACATGCTCGACCATGACTATTCTATTGACTTATTTGCTGACCATTTTGGATTATTGATTAGGAAATCTATTGAATATATTGACAAAATTAAATTATAAAGTCTAAATATTATATTAATGTGTTCAATTGACATTCGAATTGCCATTTACAATTTATTTAAATTATATTAGGATTTTAATTGTTATTTTTATACTGACATTTTAAACTAATTTCTATTTTTTTTTTGACATTTATTTCTGCGACATATTTTAATATTGACATTTGTGATGATAATCGAATTTATGCATGTGTGTACATTATTTTATTGTGTTTGACTTATTGATGCATCCTGGCGCTTTGGGAGACTGTGAGCCGGGATGTATAAAATGAATGAATGAATATCTGCCTATATGTCCAGCAGTGGACTAATATAGGTTAATGATGATTTACTTAATTCTGATCGCATTACACTATCTGTATGATCTATATGACCTGGAACTTCGTGACGGAACATCGTATCAAATCTGTGGTTGGATTAGTTTGAAAGTCTTCTAATGAACTTTGACCACTAAAGGCGTGTTTTTCTATTGTTTTTTAAACTACATACCTATTGATTTATTAAAATTATAGTCGCAGCTACAAATACTTATGTCACTTTGGAAAGTAAAAGTTCACGCTCGTAGATATTACCCGTAGTATTGCGTGGGTCGCCGACCGACCGTAAGCCGTAAGTCGAAGTGAGCCGCGCCGCGCGGTGCCAGCGCCATCGATATCGGTATTTTCATTTACCGGTTGCACTGACACGCGCCCGCCCTATGAATACTCGCACAAGTTACGTTATGAAAAAATAATAATTCCACCGCTGTTTTGTGTGGTATTCGTCGTGTCACAAAGAGCTTTTAAAGCCCGTTCAGTGAAAACGTTGCCTCTACCAAGGCATTCTTGTATCCATTTTTATTTCATTCGGTTTGTGCGCAATTTTTTTTACAATAATATAAATGAACTATGATTTTATCGATAAGTGTTACTTCGGAAATCAATCTCAAAGATTCGTTGATTACTCTTTATCAGTTCTGATCTCTAGCACCACTTACTAAGTTCATAATACAAATGTCAGGTACACATCAACAATTATTATTACCATATTTTATTTATTTGATCTTTATTGTCCAATAGAGTAGTGTAGAAAAGACAGACTTAACGACTGATACGCAATCTCTATTAGTTAAAATATTAACAATTTTTATTAAATAAAAACATAAAAGTCATCAACAACTCATCAAAAGTGCCTATGCGCCTGTCAAAAACATGTTTACCTAAAGATGTTCCATTTTCTTTTCGACTTGTATCTGTGTAGAGGCAAGTTTTTACGAGGTGACTTAGAAAGAACTAGAGTTAGTAAATATGACAATACAGAGCGTAGGCGGTACGTACCGGTATTACCGGTAGCCCGGCCGGGAGTCCGGCGGCAGTCGGCGCGCATTAGCCAAAGCTCCAATAAACCGCTTAGCCGCCGCCGCCGAGCCCCGTCCGCTGTCAGCTGTCCGTGTGGACACAGTACACTCAAAACAGAAATACGTCTCGAAAATGAATTGACAGAACCCTTATGTTCCCAAAAAGGAGGTACAAAACATAATGAATGTCCGAAAACAGTATCTCTACTGAGCTCCGATGATAAAATTCATCATCATCATCATCAACAGCCTGTAAACGCTGCTGCCCGTTTCCTGATATTCCCTTAGTCGTCTTCTACGACACCCGCGGGATGAGATGAGAAGTCCTATTCTAAATCCAGAAACCTCTGAAACCTAACATAGCTGAGCGGGGACCTGTTTGGCACACATTTAATTAATTTTTAGTTCTTAAGCTTTCTATTTGATTGTATGAAAATGTTTGTGCCAAATAAATTTTATTCTATTCTATTCTATTCTCTTGGAGTCTAAACTTAATTACACCATAAATATTAGACTAAGCCAATACTGTTATTATTTTTGTTAAGATTTGCACGCATTAGCGTAAAATATAGATAGCTATTAAGCTATCTATAGTTTAGTGAGAATAATTTTAACGTAACATTAGTTTTAAGTCCTATGCAAAATTTGAATTTGAGTTTCTACATCGACTTTAAAAGTTGTTTCACTGCTACGCGTGTAGTCTGTGGGTGCGGAGACAACAGGGCCCGTTGCAGAGGCACTTACCGACTGCAGCGACTCCAATTAAACAGTATCGAAATTTGGCCGCAGTTGCTCTGCCCTTACTATTTGTGGCCGTAATTACTAGCTCTATCCCCAACTACGTACATTTTTGCCAAGTCTATAAAGATGATGTAGGTAATAACACAAAAGAATTAGCGTTAAAGTCGATATGTAGATTAGCTTCATTCAAAAGATTTTCACCAATGACAATGGAACTTTTTATTAATATCGTGATTATTATAATCATTAATAAGCACCTAGCATCATAATGATAATTCGTAATCGATCAATTGATGTTGATATTTGAACACTTTTATTAGTCATGCGAGTATGCAATCGTGACTTGCTTTAAGCTTCCTTAGTAGGTACTTTAGTAGTTTGGTACTAGTAGTTTAGTCGACATCAGTGTTATCTGTGATTTCCGTATCTATATCCAGATTTCTAATTATAATGATATAATTGTTATAATGATTGTTATTTTATTGGCCAAGGGTTTGAATTGACCCTTGGTCAATTGCCTTGGCGAACCTACATTTTCAATTGTACGCCAAACTACTACAATTAGTACTACAAGCATTAAATTTTTCTCTCTAAATATTATCTACTATGACATATTTTTTGTTATAAGTAAGTAATTGAGGCACTGTTTATCTTTGTAGTATATTTTATATCTACATAAATCAACACACAATATCGTAAATACATATTAACTTTAAAATCTTACAAAAAATATGAATCCCTCTTCAATATACTGCTTCAAAAAGTAATAAATGATTTTGTTAAGGTATTTAATTAAGGAATATTCCAATAATAAAATCAATTAATTCTTTTAATTACAAAATTGTCTGGGATATGTATTTATTTACAAAAAAAAGTATCTAAGGACGAGTAAGTTTAGCAGTTGTCACCATAGTAAAAGCTTCTGTCATTGATCTTTTCGACTTTGGCCAATTCTTGTATTCCGGATGTTCCCAAGGTGACCTTGTACAGTACCTACATAATTGAATTAATTCAAGTATGTAGTTAATAAAAAATAGTAGGTACCTAATCGCGATGATATCAGTAATGAATGACAATAACACCATCGTTATCTATAACCTGACCGAGGCCCTGTTGGCAGTCGGGAGTTGGTCAGTCCGGGGGGCAGTTTAGGGGAGAGCTTATCGGCGCCGCCGGAGCGCGGTGGGGGCGAGGCCCCGGGAGCTGCGGCCGGGAAACCTCAGGAACAAGACACGGGATTATACACTTATCGGTGATAGCGATCGTTGGAGCAACTGAAACGATTTACAATCGTTTTATCGTGCCGATAAACACGTGTACCTAATTCAATTGATAAACTATTGGCAACAGCTTATTGCGTATTAGCGCACAGTGTTAATAAGATTTAATTAATACCTACTTATCAAAAGGAGGAAAAATTTGCAATATACCTAACTATAACATTATTTTTCCATAACCTCTCTAACTTTTACTGTCTGGAAGCTTCATCCTTCAGCATATTGTTTCAAAATAAGACTTATGAAGTCTTTGAGCGTTATTGTAGACTGACCAAAAATAATAGAGAAAAGGATTATTATTTGTAGGTATGTATGAAATTGTTTCTTACTAACGATTAAATTTTATCATTAATCAAATTTTATTAAAAATGATAAAAAAAAGGTCAAATTCCAGGCGAGTCCAATCTAAAACATGTAGGTATGTTATCTTGAGCTATTTTTACCCACCAAAACACTATGTGAAAAGCTAGCTAAGTCTCTATGGAGCTGCTTGTTTATCTCTAAAAAGTAATGCCGAAACTAAGCCGAAGTTTGTACTATCATAGTACTTACAAGTTGTTTAGTAGTTACTCATAGTAGTGCTATGTGCCTATGTATAATAAACAAGTGATATACTTACTCGTACTTAGATACACTTAGCGTTGTACATAAAAATGTACTAGGTATAAGTACATAGCAAACACTGTGCACACAAATGTTTGTACTACGAGTATACAAGGATCGAAACCGCTACCACTGTGTCAAAGGCAGCTTTCACTATCACCGAACCAAGTTGGTCATCAAATCAGATTTGCATTTAGATTTAGGGTAGAGAACTAGAACTAATTCGTATAGATATTTTGGTACTGGGTTGACGTTTCAGAATGATCATAAAGTGCCTCTTACATTACAAATTACTGGATTAGACGTTTGTGCTAGTGGTTACCCGGTAGGTGTTGCACTATCGTGAATCGTGCAATACTAAAATCTTGAAATCACTTATAATAGATGCACCTTTCCGCTACAGTTTCGGATAATGAAGCTAAATGCTATGCTATCGCATTGGGTTAAACCTTTTCATGGGTGGGGGGGATGCGAGAACCCCAAAATCGAGCACAGTGGCGAGCCTTGGGAGAGGCCTATGTCCAGCAGTGGACTGATGTGGGCTGATGATGATGATGATCTTTTCGTATAGAAAAACACAATGATAGTGTGATGTAAGGTACTGCCAGCGCCATCTCTTGGTAAGCGGCGGAACTAAACTGATGTTCAGGGCCGGTTGCGAGCGTATTATTACGCTACTAGAACTTGATAGATATTTTCCTACATAGTCATAATACTTAACAATAAACAATTCTGCCAGGGACCGTGACGACTTTCAATTTAGAGAACTTTGACCTTGCATATTTATTAAGCGAATTGAATTGTAAGTTCTACTTTTTGTTACTGTTTAGCGTTTGTTCGTGAGTGGTCGCGAACTTTAAAAAGATGATGCCAACACATGCCAACATGACACCAACTCCTTATCATGGGTGCTTTGTTGTTGGGGGTTTTATTTTTTTAGTTATTTTCGTCATTTTCCATTCGTAATAACACGATTGGTTTGTTTCAGGTGAAGTGGCGATGCTAAAGAGTGCAGCAGTGATGTGAGAGTGAGGGCGAGTCGTGGAGGCGGCCGCGCCGGCCCGCGCTGGCATGGCGGACGACAACACCATCATCGAGGGCACCGTCAAGTTCCGCGACGGGAAGAAGGTGATCTGTCTACACTCATCATCATCATCAACCTATCGCCTATCTAGACTGACGTTCCCATAATGTATAGGTATCGCTTAATAATAGTAGTAGTAGGCCTCAGTGGCTCAAACTGTTTCGCGCTGATGTGGAAACCCCAAACTATGGAGTACCGATATAACCGATCTGGTTACCGATATTACCGATTTGGTTACCGATATTACAGATTTAGTGGGTTAGCAATATAACCGAGTTAGGGATATGACCGCTTTGGTTAGCGATAAAACCGATCTGGGTAGAGATATAACCGATCTGGTGACCGTCATAATCTAGTCGACGAAAAGATATAATACTGAAAAGTTGTTCGATTTCCCGTTGCTTGATGAAAAGCGTTGACTGGGGTATTTTGTTTTTTGGAAAATTGTTGTAAACGCGCTAATTGATTTGCATATAAATAGTACCTATTTTTATATCACATATATCAATATTCAGAGGTGACGCCTAACTATCGCCTAGTTTTGAGGCTAACAAACGTCATAAAATATGATAAAACAAGTATGCATGATTTGTCGGGTACAGAAACGGTATAATATATCATGTAGGTACAGGTATGGTGACAGTTAACTTATGTCAACGTAGTTAGATCCATTTTAGTACAAATGATCGTTTATGTATTTTCCAATTGATACCAGTGATTAGATACATACAAGTAGATTATTCCAATAATTTCAATGTCAATATTTGTTCAATTTATTGGATTAGATTGCGGTTATCATGTTGTCCATTCTTTCACTGGTATGCAACTACCTAGTAGGTACATTATGAATTGAGGGAAACTTCTTTCAATAAAATGTGCATTATTTATCCATCTGATATTTTTGTACTGTAATAGTAAATTTTCGTCTATATTGTTGCAATAAATAAGCAATAGTTTTCGTGGCAATTCGAAATTATTAGTAGAAGTTGTAAGTTTAAGACCAACTTGATTTTCAGCTTAGTTGAAAACCAACGAAATTTTAGACTTCAGTATAAAATATTATATTGTGTACATAACTAGTTTATGATTTTGTGTTTTTAGTTAAATAGATAACCTAACTAATAGGACAAGATTATCTTATGAAAATTAGAAACGAACAGTGTTATCTGATATGCTGAATTGCCGATAAAGGCGATGTCAATTTATATCAAAGCTACTGTAGCGCTATCTATATGTAGATATCCTTCCATATTTACTGAAGCTACGAACTGTATGTCAGTATTGGAGCTGTGAACTTTTAGTTTATAATAACATCTACAAACATAAACATTTATTGTAAACTACAAAAGTTCACCGACAACGCACTACAGTAAATCAAAACCTATCGTGTATTCATTTAATAGAACAAATCATGGTCCGAGTTCGATATGGTGAATTCATGTTTTATTTTTTTAGTTATTAATTAACTTTGAAATAACTGATACGTTTGGCTATCCATGTCGTGATCCATGTGCTTGTGTATTCAATATTTAACGTTAACCCTGTAAAGTTGCAAATATCGTTATTATTATGTAGATACCAACTCGTTTTAATTTGCGTAGCTAGATATGAATGGATATCAAGAGATAGCCCTGTTGAAGGTTTGAAATAAAATGTAGGTATATCAGCATTTAATTTTCAGCACACCAGTGTCTCTAGGTATAGGCACTAATTATAATCATCATCATCATCAGCCTATTGCAGTCCACTGCTGGGCGTAGGCCTCTCTAATTATAATAAATAAAGTTAATTCTTATGCTTCAGTTCTTTTTGCTACAAATCTTCATTAAGGCAACAGTAACTTTAAAATATAAGAAAATGAGATTTTCGGTTTTGTTTTTACTTTTTTTAGTAAACTAAGTTCCCCAGTAAAACAGAATGGGGCCAAGTTATGCCGTTATTAGGGGGGGCTTATAAAATTGTAGACATTTCAGACCACACATGATCATATCCTGTTAGTTCTGTTTTTCCCTATTTGTAGCATAATAAATATGTAAATAAATATCGCACAACCGGTGGAAAAAACCATGCTGTGTATTTTCGATTTTATCATATTTCAAAAGTACGTTTGTAGAGTACATGTCTAGTACAACTATGGGTAGGTACTAGACATGTATCTAAAAACGTACTTTTGCTTCGGCTTAGTTTGGGACTAGATGGCGCTGTGTGGCGCAGTGAGGCATATCGTCTATCGAGTTATTTATTATTCTTTATTACAATAACTGTCGTAGGTTATTCCACAAACTTATTCATAGAAATGTTGAATGGACGCCAAAAATTAAGATTTCTGCAAATGTTTACATCCGATAAAGTGCATAATAACTGCAGGCGCTCATTCTCAATTTCTAGGAATTCGTTTGTAGAGTCGTACTCGTAGATTATCATATTTTAAAAAATTAGGGACTTAACACTCATCTTCTACTTGAAGGTTTTCAGGAGATCTCTTACTAGCAATAAGACCGCCTATAATGTACCACCAGATATTTGTGATATCTTTTTCTTCAAATGTGTGTATTTTATCCAATAAAGATTTATCTATCTCTATCCCGTTACTAATTCATAGTTACGAAATTAATTGTAGGCGCTTAGAGTAGTGCATATCATATATAGCAAGTGACGTGTGTTCTGTTGTTGCAGTGGAAGTCGCGATGGTGCGTCATGCGCAAGCTGTCCCCGGTCGCAGGTGAGTCACCTGCGCCACCGGACCATCATCGGGGATCTAGACCATGATCCAAACAATGTATGAATATAAATAGCACGAATCAAACAACGAAATCAATCCGCTTATGCATCTCGCATACCGCTTATATGCAGGAAACCGGATCCCGGGCTCTGGATCTCGGTGTCCGATACCTTAGCCACCCCGGCTGTCGGACACCGAGCCATCGGACAGTGGGCTCGATAAAGGACAGTTTCGACAAACTAGATCTCTGCTGGGGTTTCTGAATGAGCTGAGTGATGGGAATGAAACCAACTTAGGATTGTAGCTATACAATCCTAAGTGGGCTACCACTTCACGCAAAAATATGATCCATTTCCAACTAACCAACTATCTCTTTGTATATACCTACTCGTAGTATAGGAAGATTTGTTATCACCCCTTTCGTTAATGGAGAGGACTCCTATTCGTAACTGAAGCTAATATTCGCAGCGTCAGCAATAAACTAGTTAGGCTGATTTGAGTAATTGAAAGGGCTCGTGTATCAGCCTACTCAGTGCCGTCTCAGACAACAATAATTACAGCTGTTGCCGCGCGCAACGCCAATCGATCCCCGCCGTGATACTCGTATATGTAACTGGCGGTATCAGTGGCGTGCAATCAAACTGTACAATAATACTTACATGTCTGTTTTGGTAGTAACAATAACAATTTTGTTATTTGGAAAAGATAAATAATTAAATGACATCATACTAGTGCAGGCCCCGGCTATGCATGTTTTTTTTAAATAAACTATTTATAGCTTTTGTATTACTTAACATGATCTATATGCTACATTACTGTTAAGTTTCAGCAAAATCGGTTCAGTAGTTTTCGCATGAAAGAGAACAAACATTCATCCGTTCTTCCATTCATACAAACTTTCACTTTTGTAATCATTATCATCAACAGCCTATTGCAGTCCACTGCTGGACATAGGCCTCTCCAATTGTTTGCCACCTAGGGCAAACTTCTGGAGGATATACCCATAATCGCCACGCTGGACAGGCGGGTTGGCGATCGCAGGGCGTAGCTTCTCGCTCCGGTGACGCTGCTGCCCGTCATTGGCCTGTGGTATTTAGCTACGCCTTCCATTGTGATGGTTTTACCGCCACCAGTCGGTTTGCCAGAGCCTCGTTTGTTGTTCGGCAGGATGCACCACGGGCAGGTGAGGATGGCTTGGAGCGAAAAGGTGATAAGTCGCTCCCTTACATCCCCATATACACTTTTATAACATAAGCGTGAATGATACATAATTCATTGTATTTCATTATATTTCTGCGCTTAAACGAACGCTTTGCGCCCTTTTCAGTATTTAGAGCGCTCCAGGTTACCTGAAACGCAAATTTTGTATTGTGATGTATATTGACGATGACTAGTTACGATTACGTATTAGCCGAATAGATAGAGGTTGATTAAGGGCAAATAGCAGCTCAGATATGTCCCGAGTTAGAGCGATATCGGCGTAATCCGCGGTATCAGAGTTATTACACGACAATCAGCGGCGGCGCGTCGCCTCAGTTATTCATGCCGCAATAATTAATACTCGTGGTCTATGAATACTGTGAGCCGCTCAGTCGTTCAGCCGCTCAGCTCTGCCGAGGCGACCCGTCACGGTAAGCCGTCCTCCCTTCCTGGTGCTGTTCACGGGTGACTAGTGACATCAGTTCACGACGTGTCGAGAGTCGAGATCAGGGTCTTAAAACAAACAACAAGACACTTTTTATCAAGAAAAGGGGCTGTTTTACGTTGAGCCAAATAAGCTTCAATCAAACTGTTCGACATTACTTTTCCAACTCCCAAGTCCTTACGCTTCTTTTTTGGAGGTACAGAATCACTCATTGTTAGTAATAACTGTAAAAATACGAAAATAACAATAAAGCAAAATTATATTAAAAAGTTACGTAAGTGGTGACGTGGGGTCTGAGAGGCCCCTGCCGAACTTTATGTCGATGTAACTTACCGATATTAGACAATATTATACAACTCAACTGTCCCACTCTACGGCGTGGACGCAACTAAACTCGAAGCTACTCGGACGCTGAAACAAAGGAGGCGCGGGGAAGGGGGTGAAATGATGTTTCACTGACTCCGCTCGGCCTGTGAGACCGCTTGTCACCAGTTAAAGGTTAACTAATTTAAATAGCGTAGCTAAAAGCATAAGTAGGTTATTTATGTAACAGAAGTGAGAACTGCTGCCGACAAACTGCTCCGCAGTTTGGCAGATACCAGTGGTCGTGATGTATATACTTCATTACGGCCTTATACTGAGCGGGGACCATTTTGGTACTTTAGACCTAAGCTGTTTAAATGCTGTGTAATTTATTATTCTGTGTGTACCAAATAAACATATTCTTGTAGCGGCCTACAGTAGCAGTTTTGCAGCGCACGCAGTTTTGTATTGTGCGCTGCTTAACAGGCAGTCGTTTCCCGCCGCGCATTCCGACCACTCGCTAACAATATGTAATTCATTGTATTATCGGTGCACCAAATATATATATCTATTGGACTTCTATCATTTCACCACACCGCACAGAGGAACCTCCACATCTTCGTACCCCATAGTGGTGACCCTCCGACAAGAACACGCAGATGGAGCAGATAACGGAATTTGGGGACATGCCTGTGCGGTGTGCAGGGGGCGACTCACATTGCAGTATCACTGTCGGATAGTGCGCGGCAAGCAAAATTTCACTCAACATGTAAGAAACACGTGGAGAATTTCATCAATAATTCAGAGCAGAAGAGTAAACTTCGTTCAGGCGACAGACGAGGAGCAGCAGAGAACCAGCAGCGAATCGGAATTGGAGTCGTATCACGCAATGAGGTGAACTACGTAGGTACATGGTTGTCCTATTGAGCGAACATAGAATTAGCGACCAGGACAGACCATCATCATACGAATCGTAGAGGAGACGTCGCTCATGCAGTTTTTCTCGCCGTCATCGCCATGCCCCGTTTGGTCTCACGGCTGTACCATGGGATGATGAGCTGGAGTTATAGAGACGCCGCAGACGGAAGCAGAGCCCACACAGAAATGAGGTACACCGTTCAGATGCGCGCGTAAGGCATTGGAGCTGACTCAACTGTTTTCGCCGCGTGACTTCGGATGACGCAATCATGTTCCAGCGCAACCAACTGGACTCGGAGAAAAAAAGTGCAGTGCAAAGTGTTACAGTGAACAAAGGTGTAGAAATTAAATTGAGCGTTTCGCGTGTTGACAAAACAGCCCGTTCAGTATTTCGCGACCTTTCTCGTTTTTATCTCTATCTGTAATTGTTAGCGCACTGCATGTAACTTGAGCGATCATGCGCCGACGCAGCGCCGGTATCGTGCTCAATACCGAGAATGCTCTTTACCTCGTCAGCATTTTTACGCTTGTCGCCAGCTGTTTACAGTGTAGCTAAATAACAGTAATGTAACTCCGAACTAAGTCTCTAAGATATTATTTTTGTACAACTATTTTGTGTAATTTTGTGTCCAAAATTTTTTCAAAGGGGAGGAATGATGTAGCGGCCTACAGTAGCAGTTTTGCAGCGCACGCAGTTTTGTATTGTGCGCTGCTTAACAGGCAGTCGTTCCCCGCCGCGCATTCCGACCACCCGCTAACAACATGTAATATTATAAGGTGCACCACCAAATATATATTTCTACTGGACTTTGGACATCTATTATTTCACCACACCGCACAGAGGAACCTCCACATCTTCGTACCCCATATTCTATTCTAGATATATTTATTGTAACCTATTTGTATGTACCTTTGCATTCAATAAATTAAAAAAAAAAGTAGTAGCGTAAATGCCTTAAAATATGTAGGTACCTAGTCTGTATAATTCCACTTTGTAATTGGGAACACTAGTTTATGTAAGTAGGTATTATGTATGTTTAGTTCCTTGTTATTTATAAAGCAATTTACTAGTACCTAACAGTAAGATTATTTAAAACGCCCAAGTTTTCGTCAAGGCTAGGCCTCCTTGGAATATCTAATTTAAACAAGAAATTACTGTTAGATTACACGATAACCGCTGCTTTGATACGATACGCTGTTGCTCATATATGATGCAAAATTAATTGTCGTGTCTGCCTATGAATATGAACTAGGCTCGACTGACTTTGAGCCAATCTGTCATCTTATGCTCTACGATAAATAAATTATTAACAGATTTGTTATAACTGGAATGTATATGATAAAGGGTCATTATTTATTACATATTATTAAATAAAATATAGTAAACACTCCTAAATTTGGGTTTTCAATATTAAATAGATGGCGTTTTATGTAGCCGGTTCGATTCAGTTATTCTGTCATTGGTTACTTTCTATGTAAACGTCACTGCTGTGTGAAAATGAACCAATCACGTAGCAGTTGGATCTGCTACATATTAGAAAACATTAGATACCTAATTTCATTTAACAAATGCTTGTTAAAGACTATGTATATAGAATGTAAATGAAATGGTTACGATATTATTTTCAATCGTATAACATTAAGTTTACATAACGTGTCCGTGTCTCTTGACTTATTTTTCTTCAAGTACCTAGCGTTTACAAACTCTAAATAAACGCAGTAATTAGATACAAACGCAAGAGGCTAATTGCAGTCCATGTATTATAAAAACCATTTCCAAATAAATACAGCAGTTCATAGACGACGAACATTTAGTAGTAAGGCCAATTACTGGGCATTGTGTGGTCGCATTAAGGCTCGCGTGTGTAGTGCATCATCACAGTGTAACGATATCCTAATACATCGCATTATCTCCCGGCACCGCGCGGCGTGGTCCCCGGGGACGCCCGGCATTGTTAAGCTTTCAACAATCCTATGAATAAGTAACAACGCATCAGACGGTGGTGCTGTCGGGACAAGTTTACTTTGAACAAATAACAAACAAACAGCATTGGTGGCTGTAACTGAGAGTTATTGACGATGTTGTATTATGTTACCTTTAGGGTTCGGTACCACACAACGGTACGGTTGTGGATTCATTACCTTCGACACGTTAAAATATAACCATCGATGATAATGTCATTTGAGGGGGCCTATGTGCTATGTTCCTATTAGGGGAGCAGTGTTTGCAGGGTAGATTCCTATGACGCAAAGAATATAATTCGATCCCATTGTTTTCTTTTTTATTTATTTTTTATTGATTTTTGGTGGCAGACGAGCAAGCGGCCTGTCTGATCTTAAACAGTAACTGCTGCCCATGGACATCTGCAATGCCAGGGGCACAGCAATTCAGCAGTTTCGTTTGAATACGTCACCTAAATTAACCGAAATAGGAAACAAAACTACAGCGTTTAGATTTTCAACAATTCCAACGCAATAGCTACGTTAAAATTCTAATACAACTTTTAAAATACGTTCAGTGAATAGTAAAGTGTATAATTTCCTTTTTTTTTCTAATAGAAGAATTAAGCTATGGCAGTCATGGGCGGGACACTCATGTAGATTGGATGCAAACCGATGGACCAGAATTGTCACCCAGTATCAGCCTACAGACGGCTGTCTGAGATGACGTGACGACCTGGACCATTTTTCTCCGGTCTGGCAAGAACTGGCGGATGATCGAGAGGAATGGATAAAACATGGAGAGGCCTTAGCCTAGCAGTGGGACAGTAGAGGCTAGCAAAAAAAATAAAAATAAGAATTAGCTGTTTAATGTGAGGCGTCCCACCTACCGCATCGCATATTACGCTGTAATAGGGATGATTCCAGGGTCAAAATAATTACATTATATTTAGTCCGTATTTTAGATTATAAAATATATTGGACACGCATTTTTCCTTTTTTCATTTAAACAAAAAATAACAAAGATACAAGGCATCAAAATGTAGGAGTGGGGGTCTTTGACGTCACTTATTTGCGAAAAAGCTCCCAAAATCTGACGTCACGCGTAATTTTAATGGGCTATATCTTTGTCATTTTTGGTCCAATTTAAAAATAAAAAAATACGTGTCTTTTATTTTTTAACAATCTAAAAGACGGACTAATTTCTTTTCGGCACCATGTCTATTCTAAATCCATATGCCTATTTAAGTAGGCTTGCGCTCCAGCGTCTGACGTCACTAGGATGTAATCAGTTGCTGAAGGGCAAACCGCGGCGTGAGTGGTGACGAGACGTCGCGTCACTCGGCACATGAACCGCCGCTCATCCATCACGGGCCGGGAGCCGTCTGCGGGTGCGCTGAATGCACATTCATTTATCTACAAGTAGATATGTAGGTACCTAGCTAGCTAGCGTAATGCGAAAGAACATCGTAACAAAGGATTCTTTTATGGATACCTCAATGAGTCCGTGTGGTTTCTAGATTTTTTTTATAGTGGCTCGACATAACGGCTTCCCTACGCCTGATGAAAAGCGAAAGAGAAGCCCAAGTCGCTGTGACAACGGGCAAGTAATTGGTCAGTTACCCCCCTAGCTTTTTTTCAGTACTTTAGTTACTTACCAGCCCAACCCTAACCCCCCACGAGCTCCGGAAACCCTAGTCACCGGCAGAAACACGACCCAGAGGTCATTTGGCTGCGGTATTCTATAGGGTCGAGGTCCTTCCCCGGACCGGCGGCTCGAGATTCGCTATGCCCTCTTTACGCCTTTTTTGTGAGTATTTGGTGAGTCCCCACGCTTGGCAGGCGGGTTCGTGACCGCTGTAGATTAACACTGCTATCCGTTTCCTGATATTCTCTTAGTCGTCCTTTGCGACACCAACGGGATTCTTCCCGTGTCTTTTCCGTCACCGCACAAAATAAGTAGGTAGATAATAAAAGAGAAACCTCCTTACATGCGCAAGGATTGACTAAACGTACGCCTAGTAATAATAGCATAGCATCACATAGCATATAGCAGTTTGGATGTGTTCATTTGATCATGTCCGTGACGTCACAGCGCACGGCCGCGGCTGATCCATCTCGGACGTCAGCTGTCGGCACATGCTGCCCTGTGGAGAGTGCATCACACTGGTATTAATACCAGAAAGTTTCCACGAAGCTTATGAATCTTTATTTCAAAGTATTACTAATAGAAGACGTAATGAGTGTGTATGAATAAATATACATTATAATTAAATAGTACATTACAAAATACCATATGATTTTAATAAGACCAAAGTTAGTGTAATAATTTTGAGATGCGTCAGCGTGATGTGATAAGCAATTTGACACATATGACGCTACGGAAGTGTCTTTAGGGGCCAAGTTACCAAAAACCGTGTTAGAAAAACTTCTTAAAAAAAAATTATTTCACATTTACATAGCAATCTTACCTATGTCTTTCTTTTTATGTATTAGCTAGAATAGAAAATTTTATATAGGTATAAATACTTTGATAGGCATGCATGCAAATGCATTGACAGCCATTCAGGTATCGAAGACATTGCTACGTCGGTAGAAGCAGTCTGTATGTCAATGTACTCGTAGATTCAGGATCTATCAGACACCCTGTACCGGTTCATCTATCACGCGGCCAGGTTCTGAATGCACATTAGGTCGCATGCATGCAGAATCGTTTGCCATTGCCATTACGGACTTAACACGGGGTACGCGCGCTATATCGGTCGAAATCATCTTCATCAACAGGATATGTGTTTATTTTATTTATTAAGAATTTTACATTATGTCTTGATAAATATAGTTATTTCTGGTGTATTGGCTCCGCATAGTGGCTTTCCTTCGCTTGATTGAAATCTGGAGCGGGAGCCCAAGTCGCTCTAAAAGCGGGCGGGAAAGCTCAGTTTCCAGTCACGCTGTGGTCATGCTGATTCGCAAGATGCTTGTTCGCGATATCTTCTCATGCATCCATCTTTGGGCCCAGAACTTCAGCTGGACTCATGAAGCGCTGGTTTGAAGTCGCTCCGTAAGACAAGAATCCATTGAGAGGATGTTTTTTTTTTTTTTTTTATAGTGGCTCGACTTAATGGCTTCCCTACGCCTGATGGAAAGCGAAAGAGAAGCCCAAGTCGCTGTGACAACTGGCAAGTAACTGGTTAGTTACCTGTCAGTGGCCACTGCCATGCCGGCCCAGCCCTGACCCCCCCACGAGCTCCGGAGACCCTACTCACCAGCAGAAATACGACCCGGAGGTCATTTGGCTGCGGTATTCTATAGGGTGGAGGTCCTTCCCCGGACGGGCAGCTCAATTCGAGCGAAGATTCGCTATGCCCTACCTCTCTTAAAATAATTAACATACAATGTGAAGATTACCTAAGTAGTAATGTCATAGCGTCAATGGTTACGATTTGCACAAAAAACATAATGTTATCAACCGAAACATAATACCACATACTGGGGAATTGAAATCGAAAAAATTGCTGTTAGTCGCGTCTAGGACGGAAACCTTTTAGTGTAAGTTGTGTTAAAGTAAGTTACTTTCCGATTCGGTTGCTGACGCGGACAGAAAACTCCCCGAAGCACCTCCCTCGCTCATCCATCACTAAGAGGCGGCTCTGACAGCGCACTCGTGCCACGTGCGGATCACGGGGCGTCTTGGCAGACAAATGCAAACACTATCATGCGTGCAGTTGTATAATACAACAAATAAAATTTTTATTCAAATCAATTTTAAACGACAGTTTATCGATATCGACAAATTGCTAAGACGCTCAAATTAGCGATTCTGTTCGTTAAGTTACGATCATATTAGGCTGCATTCCAAATTTTCATTGCTGACATCCAATCGGAAAAGTGACGGTGCCAATTACTTGATAATAATCGGTTTGAATGAAATAAAAAATGTGAATTGTAAGTAAATTATTATTAACCAACGAAGGTGTTCGATCTCCCGATCTCGATTCGATATACAAAAAACAAATATTAAATCATATCGCCCTAAACATGTACCTAATGTGCGACTGCGTGTCGCGTGTCCGTGCTGCATATGTTTGGCTTGAGCAGATCTGTAAGACTTTCTTTATATAAGGTAATATGTACTTACATAAGTAGTTGTAAAAGTGGTCCAAAGCAAGTGTCCCCTCGGCTCGGCGCATCCGCGCTCGCCGCGCCTCCCCGCGTCACGGCTCGTTACCGGCCCGCGACAGCCATCGCAACCGCAGTATGCTAACTCCTCCTGATCTGAAAAAAAAAATAACTCATTAACTCGCAGAGTACTAGACACAAAAGAAAGTCAAATTGTTCGTGTGAACGAAGGAGACACACGCCGCTAAACGTGTTAAGTTACGAGGGTATCCGAGTGTCGTAAGTTCGAATCACCAAGAACACGCATTAATGATTGTCGCATTGATGATGACGGATTGTTCAATTTATTCTAAACTTATGAACCAATTAGTTTGTTTGTAATGGTTACTTGAATCGTAGAGAATTAAGCAAAATTAAGGATTTTAAAGGAATCTCTTGAGCTTTAGTTCTATTTGAACAAAGTCGCTTCTGTTTATTCAAAGAAAAATAATTGCATATTTCTAATTGGTTATATTGTAATGGGCTAAACTTTTTGACTTTCAAACTATCAAATTACTTAAAATATGAAATGTTACATGTTTCAAAATGATCAAATGCATTTTTAGGAGATATCCAGTCAGATTTCAGTCAAAGATTACAGTACTGATCCTAGTTGCACTGTGCGGAGATGTGAGCGACACTGACGCGCGTCGCGTCTCGTCGGTCGCGCGACGTCGCGTCGCAAAGAGTTTCCGTCGCGCGGCAACGATCCTGATTACATTAACACACTTAGCAGCTAAGTTTGTTCTTGCATTAAGAAGCACTTTTATACAAAAAATACACAATTTATGTAGGTATTTAGTGAAAGTTTAATGATCGAAGATTTAAATCCTTTTCCTGTTATTAATTCAGCAGTTACCAAATTGACTAATGACTCGGTATAACAGTGCTCATAAACTTCCCTAACTTTTTATTACTTACGAATACTGAAATCTAAAGTAATAACATAACTGAAACAGGATATTGTTTTATGGATAACTTTTAAAACGTTCCGTACTAGAAAATCTAATTAACTACCTCATAATATTATATTTATCTGTTTATATTTAAAAAAGTAATAGCGATATTTTCCTCAACGACTTTATTAATTCACTAGTATCATCATCATCAGCCCGTATCACCGCCCGTATGCGCGTGCTGGACATAGGCCTCTCCTAATGTTCGCCACCTATCCACTGGTACATAGTATAACTGTCTTGAATCAAAAAATTAACCCCAAATTAAAGGTAATAACGTACGCTAAATCCAACCAGCGCGCGTACACTGCGGCTTCCGTTATTTACAATAACATTTACAACTTAATATCGTGCACTTACACAGCTTCGCGTACTAATACGCGTGTAATGAACACCCAAACAAACAGTGTAACGTTACTTGGGCACAGCGGTGATTACGGAATTAGCAACAACAGCCGCCCACGAGGCTTGCAGGGCTTGCGAGCGGGGAGAACCGGCTGTAACGTTTTAAAGTATGAAACTCTTCTATATTTGTAAAAAAGGCTTACTATCGAGTGTCTTGCCGATTCTTCTCGATAGAAATAAACTTTTCGTACACGGTGTTAATGTAATTTTTATTTGTACCTTCAAAGATAAAATTAATTAAGTTAAAATTAAATACCTATTTGTAAAACCCTCGACAAGATCATCGCATCATCAGCCTGGAAACATCCACAATTGACGTTTGGGAGGATTTGCCTTAGTCACCTTACCTTGGCAAACGGGTTGGTGACCGCAGTAGGTTTTATTAGGTAAACACTGCTGGCCGTCTCCTGATATTTCCTTAGTCATCTTCTACAATGTTCACGGGATGAGATGGTGTAGTCTTATTCTAAATCCGGAAGCTACACGGCATACCTTATCAGCCGATTTTGATTAAACTCAATCAAAATAGTTTCAACCGTTCGGATCTTACGATACAATACTAATACACACAAAAACAAAACAACATTCTTCTTTTTGCGAAACGTCGTCCATGTGTTCGTATTCTCCATCTGAAGTCGTCGTGTACCTGCAGTGAGCTCGCAAATGAGAAACTTACACACGCGGCGATGTAAGACTCGGTCAGACAACCGCGCGGAATTAACTTCATTAGAGGATGCTTATAGGGTTGCTATCTTTTTAGCTATCTTAAAACAACATGGCTACCCTACGGTTATTCCAAGTAGCTGTAACAACGGACAAGTATTTATAAGAAATAAGAAAACTTTATTACAATATTTATTCAAACCAGTCACTTGTCAGTTTCCTTCGCCCGCCGTCTCCACCCGTAAGATTTTCCACAAAGCAAAAGATAATTTTCATCCGCCTAATGTTTAAACAATTTTAACAATGTCCACATACATATTTAGGTTACACAGACTCCCAGGTTACCACAGACTCCCAGGTTACCACAGACTCCCATCAAAGTGCTTGCAAGCTGCAGTAATGCATGGAACTCAGTTAACATTAAAAAGCTTTCATTTAGTGAATTTCTCTATCATTATAGATGTTATTATATAGGTACTAACTGCAGCCGGCGGCTCTGCTCACGTAAATATTATTTTTAAAAAGCATAGTCTACGTGTTAATCGAATGTATAATTAAGCTATATTAGTGTAGAGTTTAATTAAAATCCGTTCAGTAGCTAGTTCCGTTATTGCGTGAAAAAGTAACATACATCCATACAAAACAACTTTTGCATTTATACTATTAGTAGCAAGTAGGATGACCGGCCAGGTATTGTAGCACGGGACAACCCTACAACCCGCTAGCGCGCGTAGGATTGCCGCGGCACAATCGCAGCGTATTCCGTATTCTGATCCGGTCGGAGTTTTATGGAGTGAGGTTGATGTTTGTAATAGATCCGGGAACGCGCAACTCCATCGAATGAATTAGCAAAACAGCGTTGTTTTATATTAATTCTATAAAAAATAAGACGTCATTTACTTGTCCAGTTCAAAATACAAAATCGCAATGTCTACGTCTTTGGATGAAACATGTTTTAAGAGTCTAGTTTAGAGTATAGTTGTTTTGTAAACTACGTAACTAACTGCTCTGAAGCAAGAATGTTTATTTTATTGATTTTGTAATAATGAATTCTTTAGCAACACTAGAATTTAATGGTACTGATAAATTTAATGATAAGCTACGAACATTTCATACACATGAGGTCGCCGACAGATATTTTAGCATGGTTTCTAAATAATCATACATACATACACACACACTCGAAAAAGATACACTTTTTCTTTGGCAGTCTGGTAAAAAAGTTATATGCGCGTAAAATCCCGAGCATTCATGTGTTATGATGATGCAAGGAGGATTAAAAGTTATTATTTTGTAGACAGTACATATAGAAATCCGTTAATTACGAGTAAAGTAATAAAAGCGTGTGTAATGTTTGCGCTAGTAAATGAGAGTTTAACGCTTAACACGCTCCGGAAGTTTAAAGTTTTCCAAGTTGGCCGGTTTATAAAGGCGTCTCAAAATCAGCCCTCGCGATCGCAAAAACGCCGTTACCGTTGCGTCAGTGCACCGACGCCGACGCTGCACCAATTACGCTCATTAGCGCGGACGAGCACTCGTTAGGCTGACGACTCACGGAGCAATTTTCTCCCGCGCCCGCCGCGGTTGCGGGTACGCAGCTTCTGTAGGATGCATATTATAACAATTATGTATAGGTAAAAATATAAAGAACATCTCATGATACATAAAGAACAGAGGGGGCAAACCGGTCTGAAGGTCACTTGATGGTGAGTGATCACTGATCACAGTAAGACACATGGTAAGAGCTGAGACCATAGATACTGCAATACCAGAGAGAGGTGCGGTACTGGCCCTTGCGAATTTGTAGGCTTTGTTTTACGCCCGCGACGTGTGCAGTTGTTTGCTGCACCCCTTGTCTCGTCGGGTTGCAACCCGCAGCCTCGTTGGATTGCAACAAGGCGCTCTGTGGTCGGTTAGCAGGCGAGCATAGTGGCCAGACGCTCGGGCAGAAATACAACGCCATTTTGCTAGCGATCGTCACCCGCCACGTGGCTCGTGAGCTTTTCATTTAAGTAGCACGAAGAGCGAAAAAGAAGCCCAAGTTCCTGCGACAACGGGCAAGTAACCGGCCACTAACTGTCAGTTGCTACCGCCTTACCGGCCCATAAGAGGCTTTTTGACGCCCTGCCGCTATATAAAACCGCTGTTCCACCACCGCAGCGGGCGCGGGTGAGAATCACTCCGTATGTTCGTAGCGTTGCGTTGTACCCGCTCCGCTCGCTCATTGCGTATTCCGCTCGCTCGCGCCACCGTGCGCCCGCCGCGCCCCCGTAAACACGACGGCCTCCTGTAAAATGCGATCGCTTATAATTTGCGTAATTATGCACTCAGAAATAATGATAGCCATTAAATAAGGAACGGGAAAATCCTGATGAAAAATTGACCTGCTGATATTGCTAATAGAATTAATTGTGTGTAATGAAGAAGCAACGTGATTCGATAATTCATGCCAGGTAAATACCAAATATATAGAATACTCGAAGCGAAGCGAGAGCGGGTTGCTAGTTTATATAAACGATTATTTGTAAAGCCTCCAGATTACCTATGTTTGACCAATGTGGCAGACTACTGGAGAGACTCCTGACCTATCGCAGTGATGATAACCTGCTGAAACTTGTGATCTCAATTCTTCGGGTTCTAGGATTTCGCTCATAAAACTTAAAGCAAGCAAATCTATTATTAAGTTACTTTATGCCTCAAATTCCACATAGACACAACAATGAATGCATCAAAAAATTGCTCTACAAATAAAATTATCACCCAGATAGTGCGTCATGCCTCACTGCGTTTTCACTCATCGTTGCATTTCTGCATTCGATTGATTTGCCCAATTATCAGGCGCCGCCGGCGTCGCCGGTCACTATTAAGCCCTCCGCACATGGAGCCACCTAAATAAAAACTAATAAAAAATCAAACTATTTACGAGTTGATTGAGAATCACTGTCATACATTTGCCCATAAGTTCCTACAAAACGTGACTGACGTGACGTGGGCACAAATCGGTTATATCGTTATACCTACCGCATAATACACAGCTATATTAGTTGAATGAAGGAGATGCGCACATCAATACACTATGAGCATAAGATCGACAATTGTCCAACTTTTTAATTGATAGCTTTGACTTTTTGTCTCAGGCAACTATAGAGTTGACATTATGTTCGCTTCAATGATCCAATAAAATTATGATACACGACAAATTAGTTGTTCAACTTCTTCTTCGCATTGTGTCAATAGCAATCTAAATGAGTTTCGTCCAAAGTTCAACTAGAAGTTGTAAATACGCGCTAGGCCTAACGCGTTATTTACTGAATACACGTGACTCGACACGCTGCACTGGTAGATTAGCTACTGATAACAGACTTTATACAAGTGACTGAAAGCTACAAATTCTGACAAGTAGATAGACAGAAAATGCCTAATGGTATGGAATTCCGTCGTGTAGAAAGTACAGTAAAAATATGAATAGGACTTTGTAAGATGGGGAGGAACGAGTAGGTCCGTAATTTTTGAGTGGCTCCATGTGCGAAGGGCTTTACGCTTCGAGAGCTTAATCCCGCCGGACTTACCGTTCTTAGCGCGTCAGCAATTACGGAGCCCGCGCCGACGGCTCATCGCACATCGGGCGGATCAAAGAGACAGACGAAACGTAGCACGCGACCGTGGCCCGCGCTGCAGCGTAATTGGGCGGGCCATTATTGTGACTGAAGGTTCATTACACAGTGCAAAGTTAAGCTGCTTTGTGATCAACGAGATATAGTTATTGTTACTTTTCTCGAACTCAGATCATGAGTCAGTGGTCGGTAAGAAGGATTATTATCGATAGACGTGATACAAGATCGAGTCTAACATCACTAAATAAGAATTTTAACTTTCGTCGAGAGAAACGACATTAATTGTGAAAACAGAAGATGATTACGATTAATTAGAAATGAATAGTGTCAATTGTAATTTGGGGGATTTGCCTTAGTCACTACACTTGGCAGGCGGGGTGGTGACCGCATCAGGTCTTATTTGTAACCAGCCAATTGCTGCTGTCTGTTTCCTGATATTCGCTTACTCGTCTTCTACGACACCCACGGGATGAATCTCATCCCGTGATCCCAATCTAAATGCAGGTACCACGTGATGATCGTTGGATTCTCCTAAATATCTAAATTTCTGTAAAGTATCTAGTAGTGCAATTACTGTGTTAATTATAGCTGGCAATTGTCGTCTCGTGTGGCCGGCGCTGGCCTTCGGGCCGGCGAAGTATTTATTGCTAATAACACATCATTGTCCGATATTGGAGCTATCATAGATGCTCGAAACATGTCCCGCTGCAATGCTGAAAAAATAGATACCTTGTCCATTCGTTTATTTTCTGTTTTGACAGTTACGCTCGTGAATTACCTTATATAGAAAGAGAAAAGATTCCAAGGTTATCTTATAAAATTTTTCTTGGCGTAATATACTACAGTATACTTTATCACAGAGTGACACACTCTTAAGTGCCGGGTAATTTTTAAAAGTACAACGCACTGGAAATTGCTACTACGAGTATGACTAAGGAGATAACAGCCAGAAAAGTCACTATCTTCGACAACCAATACCTTTCGCGGGGTACCAGTTTTAAAGTCTAATTTGTCATTGAAAACCCGTACAGTTATCATAACATTGTTATCCTACTCACAGCCAAATATATTGCACTTCGGGCAGTGATAATGATTCATTGTTCGTATATTTCACACTAACGAACGAATAATACAATTATATTAATGAAATCTATTGCATGTTCTTCGTGAATAAAATCGTTTCAATCGATATTATATCAAATCGAATCGGTAGCGCATGAATTAGTCGCTAATTTAGAACTGGTAAAAGATGCGTCGCGAGTCGGCGGTGGCCTAGCGATCGAAACGACTGCTTGCTTTTTCACGGCAGAGCTTACTTAGTAATTGCATTGCACTATCCTCTTAACAATTTGTAAGCAGATTACCCGTCAGAACAGTTCTAAAAGTTTAATCTTTTAAATTCTCGTTTCCAGGTCTTGTTAGTACTTCGACAATGGTCTTTACAAAGGTTTAAAACCAGCTTGAAACTTTATAACTTAATGTGTTCGTACCTGAACAAATTTACATACCACTCGAAAAGGTCTGTAAGCTTTTGTAAACACAGTTTAGGCGAGTCCAACCACGGGCCCCAATACAGTTATGAGTCAGCTGTCAATCTACAGAGTATTCTACTATTCTAGCGTTTGTCGGACCCTTAAAATAATTGTACATCATGATAAAATCCCTAATAATCTTTTTCAATTCAATTCTCTGTCAAACGCTAATGAAATATAAAGTCACGACGTCAAATATAACAAGTTTACTCATGCATTGTGAATGCTTATTGATTTTGAATGGAGAATCTTGCACAAGGAGTAGATAACGTGTAAGGGTGCTATTCTGACTTTTGTATCTGTGGCGCGCGGCGGCCACGCGCGGGACGTCCCGGTCCCTGGGGACGAGGGAGCGCCAGGCGGAGGGTTTGTGCTCTAATTACCTAACGAAGGAGTTGTGCACGCGGGGAGGAGACTTGGTTAATTACACCTGTTGGTATTGGTTATGCAACTTCACGTCTACTACTACGTTGGAAATATTATACAAATGTGTGTTGGTACGGCAGGAAAAATGAGAGTCTTTTAAGTATTCCCAGTACATAGGTAGATATTCCAGTCGTACACAGAAGGTAGACAGAAGGTTAGTAAAGTGTTAATCGACGACTGGCTTGTGGTTCCGCAGCGCAGGCTGGGCTGGAGAACTTTTGATGACCAACACGTATTCTGAGCCACTGCGCCATGTTAGTTTAGTTAGTTGAACCGAACCACCTTCCGTACCACCCGGATACGATTTTGTCCAAAACAGTTCGCTTTCAGCATTAATTTCTTCCAGGGACTTGCTTACTGACCGCTACGACACGTTCTTTCCTTACGGTAAACAGCGGCATGCATGTGTCTCTGTCTGGCACTGCTGATGCCCATGTAACGAGCGGCGGTTACTGTTTAACATAAGTCAGGCCACCTGCTCGTCTACCACCAGCAGCAATAATCAAAAATTAAGCTAAATCTAGGGTGTATGGGAGCGAACTATCACCATTTGGCCTCACCTGCCCGTGGTGCATCCTGCCGAACAGCAAACGAGGCTCTGGCAAACCGACTGGTGGCGGTACAACGATCACAATTGAAGGCGTAGCTAAATACCACAGGCCGATCATGGGCAGCAGCGTCACCGGAGCAAGAAGCCACGCTCTGCGATCGCCAACCCGCCTGCCCAGCGTGGCGATTATGGGTATATCCTCCAGAAGTTTGCCCTAGGTGGCGAACAAGTGGACAGGCCTATATCCAGCAGTGGACTGCAATAGGCTGATGATAAAGCCAAATCTTTGGGTACAATGTTTTTACATGGGTTTAGTATAAAAATCACAGTGTTTACACTGTGTTTGTTTACTACACACATTAATGCTTTCGTTGCTGAGTACGAAACCTTGAAAAGATTGAGCCTCTGGATAAAAATAATCTAGATTTTTTTTAGCGATAATTGTTAGTATTAGGCGAAAGTGGAGTGATTCATTAGAAATTTATTTTCCTACACCAAGCATAACATTTAACATTTTTTATTTTTATTGCTATGGGTGGCAGACGAGCAAGCGGCCCATCTGATGTTAAACGGTTACCGCCGCTTATAGACTCTGCAATGCCAGGGGCACAGCTAAGCCGCTGCCTACCGTGAAGCCGCTGCCTACCGTGCCTACCGTAACAATATTGATGTTCAATAGTAAAACATCAAACGCCGAACAATAAGCTTGCCACCCTCCTGACTTTTTATCTGTAGGCACGGCGGCGCGTCCCGCGGGACGAGGGCGTCCCGGCGAGTCCCGGGCCGGTGACGCCGGGTAATTATGTAACAACGGAAATATATTGCGAACACAAAAGGCATTAAATGGCATCAGCTCTCTGATGTAAGATTCGATACCAAACTCCGAATTTTTAATTAAAATTGCAATTGCTCATGTTGACAAAATGGAGTAATGAATACGAATATAAGTTTTTTTTTATAGTGGCTCGACATAATAGCTTCCCTACGCCTGATGGAAAGCGAAAGAGAAACCCAAGTCGCTGTGACAACGGGCAAGTAACTGGTCAGTTACCTGTCAGTTGCCACCGCCATGCCGGCCCAACCCTAACCCCCTACGAGCTCCGGAAACCCTACTCACCGGCAGAAACACGACCCAGAGGTCATTTGACTGCGGTATTCTATAGGGTGGAGGTCCTTCCCCGGACGGGCGGCTCAATTCGAGCGAAAATTCGCTATGCCCTACCTATCTTCTACCACTAAGTACTAACCGAACGCTGGTTAGACAGAAAGTTTACAGGTATAGATGAATGATTACCGCAGGGATGAGCAGTTAGGGAAGGGTCCCGCATCGGCAGGCGAGGCACGCGCGGGCGCCCCGCGGCTGACGGACCGGTCAATCGACTAGCGGATCAGTTGCTGTCGAGCGCGATGAGTCGCCAGGTTGATACATTACAACGTAGACTCTTTTTGTGCAAGAGGCGGCAGTCGTGCTGGTGTGATGCCTGATGGTATGCAGTCGACACCGCCTATGCACTCCCGTAACTCAAATCAAGTTCTGGGGTCGCTGCCGGCATTTTAAATATGAATACGTTCGTTTCTTGAATTGTGTTGTATTATACCTAGTATTTTTTAGAGGGGATACATAAGAGACCTTCGCGCGGAATCTGCGTGGTGCGCTTTATGACAGCTTGAAATATCCCTATGTCGCCAGTGCGCGACAACTTGCTGGGTTTCGGGTAGCACAGGATTAAAGTATTGTTGAAGTAACTGCCCTGACCAGCCGCAGATGATAAGTGGCCGGCACTCCTGATCCTGGGTGCCTTAAAGTAAATATCAGGCAATTTTTGCCAGATATTTACTTTAAGGCCTATTAAATAGATGGCAATAATTTATAGGCTCGTTGATCTACTTATCGAAGCGCCTATAGCCCTTGGTCCTTGAGAAATCATTGGTTTTACATTCAATAGTTTAAGTAGAATAATAAAAGTGTTCCTGATCGATACGACGTTTCCTGGCTGTGCCCCCGGTATTACTATTTTTTTTTTTTTTTATGACATAGGTGGCAAACGGGCCTGAAGGTCACCTGATGGTAAGTGATCACTTCAGCCCATAGACACCGCAACACCAGGGGAGTCACAGGTGCGTTGCCGGCCCTTGAGAAATCTGTAGGCACGCTTCTTGAAGGTCCCTAGGTCGTATCCATTCGGGAAAATTGCAGCCGGAAGCTGATTCCAAAGAGCAGCTGCACGAGGCAGAAAATTGCGCGCAAAACGCACTGTGGAAGACTTCCATCTGTCAAGATGGTAAGGATGAAATCTTGAATTGGTGCGAGATGTGCGATGATGAAAAATGGCAGCTGGTACCAGGTCAAACAATTCTTCCGAACACTCGCCGTGATAAATTCGGTAAAAAACGCACAAAGACGCAACATCCCTGCGTAGAGATAGAGGGTCTAGCTTGTCTATAAGTTCTCGGTCGTCAACGATTCGAGCCGCTCTTCGCTGGATACGGTCAAAAGGAAGGAGTTGGTACTGAGGTGCCCCGGCCCACAGATGAGAACAATATTCCATGTGAGGTCGCACCTGTGCCTTGTACAGTTGAAGACGGTGGGCTGGTGTGAAATATTGTCTCGCTCTGCCAAGAATACCCAGTTTCTTGGAGGCCAGCTTAGCCTTTCCCTCCAGATGACCCCTAAACTGAACGTTGCTCGAAATATCAACGCCGAGAATATTCAGCGAGGATGCCGCGTCCAAGGGACTACCGCAGAAACGAGGGGACACGACAAAGGGCGTACGTTTAGCGGTAAACGCGCAAACCTGAGTCTTCTTCGGGTTAAAATTGACCAGATTCTCGTTCCCCCATGACAGGACAGAGTCCAGGGTGGTCTCAATTTCACCCACAAGGTTATTCCGGCTTTCTGTGATACTATCCCGAGAGGCTTGTGCCTTACCCATGTATAAAGCGTCCCCTGTGCTATCATCTGCATAACAATGTAAGCTGCGAATATGCAACATATCATTTATATGCAGAAGAAATAAGGTAGGGGACAGTACACAGCCTTGTGGCACACCAGCGTTCACGGGCTTCGCCTCAGAGCAAGAACCGTCGACAACGACACTGATGCTCCGCTCCGCAAGAAAACTGGCAAGCCAATCGCACAACCTCTCAGGAAGCCCATATGAAGGAAGTTTCGCTAAAAGCGCTTTGTGCCAAACACGATCGAACGCCTTTGCTATATCCAAACTAACAGCCAAAGCCTCACCCTTGCTCTCAACCGCCTCCGCCCAGCGGTGTGTGAGGTATACGAGTAGGTCACCAGCCGATCGACCCTGACGAAAACCGTATTGGCGATCAGAGATCAGCTGGTGTTCCTCCAAGTATCCAAGGAGTTGGCGATTTATTATTGACTAGTGTCCATGGGCGGCGATTACTATTTAATATCAAACAGGCCGCTTGCTAGTCTGCCATCAATTGCAAGAAAAAATCATCTTTTAAAGATCTTCAAACGAAATATAGTCACTAAGCAATGTGAATCCAACAGACCAGTATTCATATTACAATGATTCCGTCTCTGCCCACGTGGGAGGGCCCTCCACGCGCGGGGTCGTTGCGACCCGCGGCACGTTTCACCCGCAGGGTTATAATTCTTATTACTCGCCACAGGTACTTCCCCTCGCTCTGACTCTGACTAGTAAACTGACATAATACTCTATGCAATATATTTTTATAAGCTACTGTTGCCTTGTCCTACATACCTATATCTTTCCCGATTCCATCAATGTTGCTTCAGTAAAACGACTACTCAACGATTTCGATTTATAAGTTGTTCTAAGCTATCTTCGTTCTATTCTTACTAATATTATAAATGCGAAAGTTTATTTGGATAGATGGATGTTTGTTACTCTTTCACGCAAAAGCTACTGCGTGGATTTATGTAAATGAAATTTTACAATAAAAATTACGCATAAAATGCATCAGATTAACTCAGGCTATAATTTATAGGGTTAATATGTAATATCATTTCATGTATCACTGAAATTTGGATATAATAATTATGTATTTGTTTACAAAAAAAAAGGATTTACCTAAGAGGTTAGTTAAAAATTGTCTAGTAGCCATAGTTAAAGTTTTGACTTATTTAGGGCTAGATGGCGCTGTTAACATCGGCGAAAACCGTTCCGCCATCTCGGCTCAGGCGCCGACACCTGCGGTGCTGACACTGCACTGCCACGTCGCGGCGCCCTCGGCCTCGTCGTGAATAAATCAATGGGCGCGCGTGACGCGGAACAATGGTGTCGCGGGCCCTTTGTCGCTGTGCCGTAAGAGAGATGAGCCAGCCTACGTTCGCGAATCTTAAAGGGTTGATGACCTTTGGCTAACAACTACGTTAGTGTCCCTACTATCTACTACTACTGCGATGATCTGAAGTCAAGGGCCTCCATGTCGATACCGGTCTTCCTATACCACAGGGTCAAGATGAAATATTCAGTACAGTTTTACCGTAGTAGTTTTCGCCCCTTCTCATTATAAGGCCGTACCATCGATGCCTTGATTTTTAGGGTTCCGTAGCCAAAATGGCAAAAACGGGACCCTTATAGATTCGTCATGTCTGTCTGTCTGTCTGTCTGTCTGTCTGTCTGTCTGTCTGTCTGTCTGTCTGTCTGTCTGTCTGTCTGTCTGTCTGTCCGTCCGTATGTCACAGCCAGTTTATTCCGAAACTATAAGAGCTGCATTATTGAAATTTGGTACGTAGATGTATTCTGTGAACCGCATTAAGATTTTAAAATAAAATCAGAAAAAAATCCAAAATTTTTGGGGTTCCCCATACATAGAACTGAAACTGAAAAATTTTTTTTTCATCGAACCTATACGTGTGGGGTATCTATGAATAGGTATTTGAAAATGATGTTGAGGTTACTAACATCATTTTTTTCTAAACTGAATAGTTTGCGCGAGAGACTCTTCCAAAGTGGTAAAATGTGTGTCCCCCCCCCCGTAACTTCTAAAATATGAGCATGATAAAACTGAAAAAAATATATGATGTGTATGACTATAAAAACTACTAACGAAATTTGGTTTGAATGAAATCTAGACAGTAGTTTTTTTTTTAAACGTCGTAAAACAAATTACCTAATTTTTTAATTTAATTAACTCCAATATAATAAAACGTAAAGAAAAAACACTTATTAAGCTGTATAGTGGCACGGAACCCTACGTGCGAGAGTCCGACTCGCACTTGGCCGGTTTTTTTTAAGTTTTTCCCTTGCACAGGTGATACTACTAGTAACGAGCAAATATAAAAGCAGTATTAGAAAAAAAAACAGACTCCAATATGTCAATAATGAGATCAACTAGGAACACCCATTCGAACAAAAAAGAAGATTTTTTTTTTTTTTTATAGTAGCTCGACATAACGGCTTCCCTACGCCTGATGGAAAGCGAAAGAGAAGCCCAAGTCGCTGTGACAACTGGCAAGTAGCTGGTTAGTTACCTGTCAGTTGCCACTGCCATGCCGGCCCAACCCTAACCCCCCACAAGCTCCGGAGACCCTACTCACCAGCAGAAACACGACCCGGAGGTCATTTGGCTGCGGTATTCTATAAATTACATATGTACATACAACAAAAAAAGAGAACCTTCTCCTTTTTTTTAAGTCAGTTAAAAACAAAACAGTACCGGCAACATCGTTTTACAATCATGCAATTTTATGTACACCTTTCGGCTCATTGATTCCCTTCCTGGCGGTAATTGCGGGATGGCGCTAATTGTGTGCCGGCGGGGCGCCCGCGTCGCGTCCTGCCCACGCGCCGCGGCTAGGGACGACAACATGTCGAGACTTGCCACGCTGGACCAAACAGCACCGTTTGGTCACAAACTAAGGCGAAGCTGGTATGGGCATCATTATTATCATCATCAGCCTATTACAGTCCACTGCTGGACATAGGCCTCTCCAGTTGTTCGCCAATCAGGGCAAACATCTGGAGGATATACCCATAATCGCATGGGAATTAGACTAATCATAAACATACTTTTATCATATTTACTACACAATATAAAACAAAGTAGTGTATGTCCCTATGTATGCATAGATCTTTAAAACTACGTAATAGATTTTGATGCGGTTTTTAGGGTTCCGTAGCCAAAATGGCAAAAACGGGACCCTTATAGATTCGTCATGTCTGTCTGTCTGTCTGTCTGTCTGTCTGTCTGTCTGTCTGTCCGTCCGTATGTCACAGCCAGTTTATTCCGAAACTATAAGAGCTGCATTATTGAAATTTGGTACGTAGATGTATTCTGTGAACCGCATTAAGATTTTAAAATAAAATCAGAAAAAAATCCAAAATTTTTGGGGTTCCCCATACATAGAACTGAAACTGAAAATTTTTTTTTTCATCGAACCTATACGTGTGGGGTATCTATGAATAGGTATTCGAAAATGATGTTGAGGTTACTAACATCATTTTTTTCTAAACTGAATAGTTTGCGTGAGAGACTCTTCCAAAGTGGTAAAATGTGTGTCCCCCCCCCCGTAACTTCTAAAATATGAGCATGATTAAACTGAAAAAAATATATGATGTGTATGACTATAAAAACTACTAACGAAATTTGGTTTGAATGAAATCTAGACAGTAGTTTTTTTTTAAACGTCATAAATCAAATTACCTAATTTTTTAATTTAATTAACTCCAATATAATAAAACGTAAAGAAAAACACTTATTTAGCTGTATAGTGGCACGGAACCCTACGTGCGAGAGTCCGACTCGCACTTGGCCGGTTTTTTTTAATTGGTAGCGTGATTCAAGAGGAAGGTTTATATTACTACTTAGTACATAACAAAGTCGCTTCTTTTTAACCGACTTCGAAAAAAGGAGGAGGTTCTCAATTCGTCTGTATGTATAATATTTTTTTTTTTTTTTTTTTTTTATGTGTGTTCACCGATATTTCCGTCAATTATGGATGGATTTCAAAAATTTTTCGACAGTTCGACAGAGGACACTTCCGAGGTGGTCCCATTATCACCAAGTCAGGATCTGATGATGGGATCCTGGAGAAATTGAGGGCAATAACCGAAAATTGTATGCTCATATGGTGTTTTTGTTACGTAATCATATTTTACTCAGGTATATGCTTCCGGGCGTCAACATCTGGTGCTGATGATGAAGCCACAGAACTCCTTAACGGTTAGGAGTTAGAGGACAGTACTGACATTGGTCGTTATTAAACTAGGTAGTAGTATGTACTTATGCAGGGCTAATAGGGCAGGTGATTTGGTAAGTCATATGCTTGATTCTAGATCGCAAAGTCTTCACTTGACTTAAAGCAAAATTTTTCATTCCTAAGTAAAACTCTTAAGGACATTAATTAGCCTTTACTCAAGGTCACAGCACATCAACGCAACTAAAAATAGTGAAATAAAATTATTTTTTTAAAAAAAATTAAACCGACTTCAAAAAAAACACAAACGACTAAAACTAAAAAGCGATAAATAACGTAAGTAATTCTATCCTTAATACATAATTATTTAAATATTACAATTATCACTTATTTTTGAAGTCGGTGACTGAGCCAAACAAAAAATGTATATTGTCGTGTGGATTTGCCGGTCGCGCGCGTCATACAACAACAGTCTACGTTAGGTACCGAGAGCTGGCACCGACTTCAAAAATAAGTGATAATTGTAATATTTAAATAATTATGTATTAAGGATAGAATTACTTACGTTATTTATCGCTTTTTAGTTTTAGTCGTTTGTGTTTTTTTTGAAGTCGGTTTTTGTCTGTCTCTTTAAAACTACGCAACGGATTTTAATACCGTTTTTAGGGTTCCGTAGCCAAAATGGCAAAAACGGGACCCTTATAGATTTGTAAAGTTTTTTTATAGATACGAGTTGACGTATAATTCACGAGGAATGTTTAAGTGTATAATTTATGCAAATAGTATTACATCCGTGCGAAGCCGGGGGATATCGCTTATGTATAATAATGAGGCAAAGCGAGGGCGGGTTGCTAGTCTTTTAACAAGTAAATGTAGTGCTTAACCCCAAATCGCCTGTCGTTAAGCGAGACGTTACCTTAGAGCCTTCGATAGAGCGCACGCACCCAACCAAAAGCGATTCACTCTCACCTTAAACAACCGAAGATCATTTCTATCGGGAAACACGGACTCTGGCCAACTGTTCCATATCTTAGCTTCTTATGGTGTGCAATAACTTTTAATATTGTTCGTTAGGTTGGCAACCCTGTCTGGTGTTGCTGCGTTACAATTCGCAAAGCGGCTGACACATTTGCATTGCGCCCTATAATTATTGGCGACGTGCGAATGGCACTTTACAGTGTTGTCCTCATGTGTGCCGTACTTGGTTTATGATATATTTTGGTTTGCATTGGTACCTACCTCAAAATGTAACAGATTGGTAAGAGATTACTTCTAGACAAAAAATATTTAAAATGGGTTATGTATTTAGAAGTATATTGGACTTTATTCGGTTGAGGCAGAATACGAGTTTAATGAGACAACACACGTAACGAAGGTTTTAAAATTTCAACGAATATTTACGAACAATGAGAACATGCTCTACTTACCACATTTTGTTAGGAACGGGAAAACTGCAGACCACCAAATAGTTTCTTTATTGTTAAACTTGCAGATCATGAATCCTGGAACAAAAAGAAGTTCTCGTTTCACTACTGGGTTATAATTTAATTTTATAGTGAAAGTAGACTTAAGCTCATAAACGTAATATTAGCAGTTTGTTTTTGAAAAACACCTGAAGATATTTCTGGACCGTGTCTTTGCTCTTAGAAATGCTGACTTGTAAATCGCATGCTACGAACCACCCAGAACAGTGCGCATTGTACGGGGTTTTGTCCAAAGTACTAACCTATTTATTTTAAAGTACTAACCTATTTTTGTTTATTTTGTATATAAACTTAATTTCAATAAAAGGTGACAGACTGATAACGTATTTTCAGAGGACGATGGTAAGCGTCATATAAGCTTGTCAAAGACTGTAGCGGACACTAGATTGATTTAGTGGAATTAAAAGCTGGTTTTAAGAAGAACATAGATTTTATTTGTCCAAATTAGCCATAATGCGTGTTGCTAGACCGGAGGCCAGACCGAAGAAGAAGTTGACATTTTAATTTATTTTTAATAGTTTTAATGTCGTGAACAAAGCTCACATCAGCATAAAAAGCAGCGTTAAACAATAGCGATTTATTGGTGTGCGTACCTATTTGCCTACTTTTGACAAACGCCTTGTCAATAGGTCGCACGTAGGCTGCGCAGTAAGGCGTCGTGTTGTGTTATCGCCGGAGCGCGCGCGGCCTAGCGCGGTGGTTCATTAATTAAAGCTCGCCGAGTGCAGCGCTAATTGAACGCAAATTACACGCGCCGCCACGCTGCACCGCCGCCGCCTCTAACGATCACTCACTTGCGCATTATTTAAACGATGTGCTAGTCGTTTCGTGGCCTGGAAACTTGCATGAAGTTGCATGTAACATTGTCGTGGGATGGCAAAAAGAGTTCACAGAATGTTCAGTCAGCGTCAGACATACTTTAGCAATCTGTCGGTCGCCTTGCAAAGCGCACCCACCGAGCACGTAGTGGGACACATCGGGTAGGTAGTGGGTCTGTAGTGATGCACCACAGTCGGAACCAGCATGCAAATTACCGCTCAGCCCCCACTTAACTAAATCGATCCTACACCGGCACACTCCAGAGCGAAGTCGGTTAAGAGAGAAGAGTCTTGTCCAGTGTAGAGAACTACACTGGACAAGACTCCTCTCGACCAAATGGCGAGCTTTCGCCTGGTGACACATAGTAGGGCGGCGGAAGTTCTATTATCATACTGTACTACTAGCTGCGCCCGCGCCTCGTCCGCGTGGAATAGGTTTTCATTCCCTATTTTATCCTCTTGGGGGAAGAATTGTTCAAAATCCTTTCTTAGCGGATGCCTACGTCATAACATCTACCTGCATGCCAAATTTTAGCCCGATCCATCCAGTGGTTTGGGCTGCGCGTTGATAGATCATTATATCAGTCAGTCGGTCACCTTTGAGTTATACCTACATATATTATTTAGATTTTGAATAGTTAAAATGATCTGAAGAACATATATGTACGTACGTACTTACATCCGTAGTAATAGATTATTAGTTATCACAAATGTCCACACAAGAATAAATCCGGACATCCGGTTCTTAAAGACCACAATACAAACATACACACAGTGTACTACGTAGTACTCAGAGCAAAAGTACGTTATTTTATTGGGAGCTATAAAGCACTGATCGGCGCAAGGCAAAGCCGCGGCGTGTGTGGTCGCCGTGACGTCACAGCGTGCGCGACATCACACGGCGCGGGCGCAGCGGCCGCGTGCTTTACGACCCGGCTGCTGCCAACGATACTGCTCACAATAAAACTAGCTTATTACTGCTTCTTAACGCAATGCGATAAAGTCCATAATCGATAAGTATCTGAGCAGGTCATTTCCTTTAGACTGGATGATTGTGGTGACACGCGACTGAGACCACACAAGATGTTTGGTCGTTTATGGCAAAGCAAAGTCAAACAGACGACAAATTAACAGAAAAGAAAATCAATGACCTAATCCTTAGGGATCAGATTCGATTTTGTCTAAGCAATGTAAAAATGTCAAAAGGTAGCCTGGATAAGTCCGCCTATATTGTATACCTAGATTTTAGTCAACTTTATGGTGTACAATAAAGACTATAATTTAACTGAGCAATACTCCCATTGCAGAACAATGATAAGAACTACAACAAAAATAGCAATTCTTATTTTCGCAAAATAATTTTTAAACTCTCCAACGAAGAATATTACAAGTATTCAAAGAAATCTTTCAAACAAAGCATCTTGCTGCCGGTATTAAGGAACTAGGGCATTTGTAATAGCAACTAGTGGCTCCAGTTTTGTTCGTCAGGTGAAGCGAGGAAACTATTCTGCGGCGAAATAACATTTTTATATAGAGGGAATGTCTATAAAGAATACCTGGATGGAATGCGCGTATCCCTTTCAAGTGTAACCTTACGCCTATTCCGGGCCATTGTGCCTCCCGCTCGGACGGTCTTGAAAGAAAAATAAAATTGTGTAAGAGGTGGCAAATCGGGGAAGCGCCGCCAACAGGATGAGTTATCTCGTGCTCAGGTGACGTTACACACAACATTGAATCATAATGGCCTCGTGGCTGCGTAGGGATGGCGGCTGACCTAAACTGAATGATCATTCGAATATTCCGATCTTGAATTCGAAATAGATACCCGAAGATAAGGAATATGAGGGCTCTTAAGGGATGATTCTCACTAGATCTCACTATTGATGGCCCAATCGATCAGATCTGAAAGGGTAATAAATAAATATCAGATCATCATTATTTGAATCGATTCCAGAGTAATGAGGTTATAAGTCCTTGTTTTTTATACAGCTAAGATGGCAAACAATCCTACGGCCCGCCTGATGTCCAGCAGTTACCGCAGCGTATGTATTTCCAGACATAGAGCAAGTACAAAATTATGAACAGTCTGTTTGTCGTGCCCGGTATATGAATTTTTGAGTAAGTCACACTGATGTTCAGTCCTGTTAAATTTTTACCGGTAATAATAATACAACGTATTTCTACATCACTACAGCCGGGAGGAGAGATAACCTGTGTCATTGGGGGTATGTGTTTTTTATGAGCCCCGAATGTTGGTGAGACAAATCTTATGGTATCAGGTTATGACCGATAAATCGCAGAAGTTTGTGGGTTCGTTTAATGTAAGTGCTTTTTACCTTACATTTTGTTCGTACTATAAATGCGAAAGTAACTTGGTATGCTCGCGCTGTAATGTTTGGCGCGATAAATAATTCTCTCGATATCTTTGACATTCATAGTTATATGAGAAACTTTTACTGTACTGTTGTATTATTGATCAAATACCTGTTTATGGTCCGGTAAGATTATTCATAGAGTATATTTTTGGTACCATTAATAAGTTTGTAAGTACAAATATATCTGACTTGATGTTAAACTATATTGAAGTCTGCTATGGAGCGTGCGCCTATCGAAACCCAGCTTACTCTCCCTCGAACACTGGATCCCGGAAGCCAAAAACCGCTAAATTATTCACAGTTTACCCGATCGCAATATAAAAGTGTATGCGACACGAATCCACCATAAATCGATGGCTTCTGGACGCAGTAAAAGTTCGAATCAACTTCAAACTCGGATTTTAATTAAATTCTGGAAAAATCAGGGCGAACACAACACGTCCCCTCGGGTATCCGCGACCTCCAGACAGACCCGTGACATTTATTTTCTACTCCATAAAACGCGCAGAATAGCACGGGGCCCCACTCGAGGCTTTATTGCCGGCGACGCCGCCCGCAGGTCCCTACCCGGAGTGGATGGGGCATTTAATCGAAATTATTGTCTGTTATGTTTATGGATTGCCCAAAATAACAATTTATCGTTCTGCTGTATAAACTAAAACTACTTTCGCATATTGATATCAGCTGCTGAAAAATATCTTGAAGATATCATCATCATCATCAGCCCACATCAGTCCACTGCTGGACATAGGCCTCTCCCAATGCTTGCCAATCTTGAAGATATATTTTATTTAAATTGTAAGCTTTGATACGAGTAGATAGCTATGAACCATTTTAAGCTTTATGCTCCTTGCCAACTTTGACGAGCAATTTCTACTTTCTTCATTAAACTTCACATTTTGTGTATGTAATCTTTGCCTAGTACATTTATTCAAATTCAAATTCAAAATTCAAAATATGTTTATTTCCTTCACAAATTAGGCAAGCTTAAGGTTAAATACAAATATGAACATTACATGTTGTTGCCTAAAAAGTGAGGGCTGGTGCCTGAAATAGGCTTCAGAGCGAAACCTGTGCTACAGGTCACCAGGCCACACCCTCAGACCGCGCTATGTAATGAGAAATTACATTTTTTTTTTTTTTATTTAAATACATTAATTTAGTTTATTTTTAAGACAACAACACAAAGATTAATATAAAAGAAATAAGTATACAGGATAATAATGTGTGTGTGTGTGTGTGTGTGTGTGTGTGTGTGTGTGTGTGTGTGTGTGTGTGTGTGTGTGTGTGTGTGTGTGTGTGTGTGTGTGTGTGTGTGTGTGTGTGTGTGTGTGTGTGTGTGTGTGTGGGTGTGTGTGTAGTGAGAGTCCATATAGAGAAGTTAATTATGAGTATGTGGAAAAGTAGTCTTCCGTTTCAACATAGGTTTTATGTAATAGAAGGTTACGTACAGATTTCCTACAATCAAAGGATGTAAGGGCGAGCAATGGGATTTCAGCACTAATCTTGTTGTATAATGATGGCCCTAGGTAGTAAAAGAATCTTTTAGTAAAAGTGTAATTAGCTGAAGGTACCATGCATATTAAATCTTTACGTCTCCTTGTGACTTCAGAAAAAGGAGTAATACGGTGTTGTCTAAGAACGACATCAAGAACAAACAGCTGGCGCACAGTCAAGACCTTACAGATCCTGTATAATTCGTTAGTTGGGAAGAGTATCGGACGAAAAGTAGCCACCTTAAGGATTGCGCGTTGTGCTACTTCAAGAGGCTTTAGTGTAGTTTTGGGTACCCCTCCCCAACAAGAGATGCAATAAGTAATAATTGAGCGACACATAGCAAAGTATACGTTCCGGAGGATGGTAGGATTTGCAACATGTCTTAGAACTTTAAAAAAGTAGATTAATTTACGCATCCTGCTCGTGAGTAGAAGAATATGATTCTTGAAGGATAGGAACTTATCTAGATTTACACCTAGGTATTTGATTGTATCAACTGAAGAGATTTGAGGACATTGACAAGACGTATTCAACCAGTAGGGACAATTGTGTGCTATCAGAGATATTGCATTTGATGGTTGAGAGCCTGCACTTATAGAATAAGTAATCAATTTCGTTTTGGTTGTATTTAAGGTCAGTTCGTTATTCATTAGCCAGGAGCAAATATCATTTAGTCCATTTTGGGCTACCAGCTGTAGTTCAGACCAAGAGTCTGCTGTAAACGTAAGTGCCGTATCATCGGCATACGAGAGTATTTGGCAGTTTGGAGGATTTAGATTGCATAGATCGTTAATAAATATCAAGAAAAGAGTAGGGCCGAGAATACTGCCCTGTGGAACGCCATAGTTTATTGGAAGCTCATTTCCAGTAATATTGTCTATTTTAACCGCCTGACATCTATTTGTTAAGTAACTTTTAAAGAAATCCAGTTGAGAACCTCTGACACCCATATTTTCGAGCTTCACCAATTTAACATATCAACTTTCACGTATGTACTTAGTAGTTTACCGTCATCGCACGAAAAAATAGAGGCCCTAATTTATCATCCAACCATCGTTTTCGATTGTATGGTCCCGGTAATATTTAGTACAACAAGCCCAGATTCAATTACACAAGTTTTGTACGCGGAACTATTGTTATTATTGCATTGCAATGCGCTAAGGGATATTGCACCGCTCGACACCGACTGCAGGCCCTTCGTAGTGGCCTCTGCACCCTTGCCTAAATCGTACGCCATCTTGGAATGCAAATGGGGTAACTTGGTCGCGACAGTTTGAGTGTATCGTTCGTTCATTATGCCATCTGGAGTCGACACTATTGCCATTATTGATAGCTAAAGTAATATTTAAAGGGCCGTTTGAAAGGATTTAAGTTAGAGCCGTTAAATCGGATATGAAGCTTTTATTACAGCACTTAAAATGATTACGTTATCTCGGCTACAAGGTATGTTCTAAGTATTACAATTCTGTTTTAGTGGTTATTAATCCCCGACGCAGGAAGAGGCGCGTTACCTATATTAAGTTTAAGGTGTCAGTATGTCTTTCAAACGAATGTATGGGTTTCATGCGATTTTCTTATTGATTAATGTAGTCGGAATAAATTCACGAATATCAGCAGAGGAGGTTAGTTTTTGTGACAGATATTTTTCATCAAATTTCACTTGTGTAAATTCATAATAGACCCTCCGAGCCAACCTCACCTGTCCGTGGTGCATCCTGCCGAATAACAAACGAGGCGCTGGCAATTGACTAGTAGCAGTATAACCATCACAATTGAAGGCGTAGCTAAATACCACATACCGATGACGGGCAGCAGCGTCACCGTAGCGAGGAGCTACGCCTTGCGATCGGCCACCCGCTTAGCATGGCGATTATAGGTAAAAGCTCCAGAAATGTATGGCAAACAACAGGAGGCCTGCAATAGGCTGATGATGATGAGGTATGTGTTGTTGCAGACTGCGTGCACCTGCAGCTGTACCGCGACTCGAAGGCGCGCTGGGGCGGCGCCGGCACCAAGGCGTCGCTGTCGCTGTCGCAGTACCTGGGCGCCGAGAGCGGCTTCACGCTGGACAAGCACTCCAACACGCTGGCGCTCGTCTGCCGCGACCTCGTCGCCATCCTCGCCTTCGAGACCCGGGAGAGGCTCATACAGTGGCAGGTCAGAACAATCGCTTGATTACCTACTTAGATTGTTTTTTTCTAAGAGTAGCTCGACACAATGGCTTCCCTACGCCTGATGGAAAGCCAAAGAGAAGCCCAAGTCGCTGTGACAACTGGAACTCAGTTGCCACTGCCATGCCGGCCCAACCCTAACCCCCCACGAGCTCCGGAGACCCTACTCACCAGCAGAAACACGACCCGGAGGTCATTTGGCTGCGGTATTCTATAGGGTGGAGGTCCTTCCCCAGACGGGCAGCTCAATACGATCTCTCGTTTTTAATAGGCAGCGGCTGTGCCCCTGGAATTGCTGATGTCCACGGGCAGCGGTTACTGTTTAACATCAGACTGGCCGCTTGCTCGTCTGTCACCAACAACAATAAAACTATTCAAAATGGCGCTTGACATCTGGTCAGTCACCGTAGGACTGATCCACATGTTTCTAGTTACACAACGGGCAATGGAGTGCGCAATACTAGGGGTTTCTTTGATTGGTAGAATCGGTAAGGACGTCATCCGCCATAGGTTAGATTACGTGATTCACACATTAAAGTGGAAATGGGCAGGTCTTGTGTAGTAGAGATACTACTACACAAGCACCAATTAAACAGGGAAAATGTGCTTGAAAAAGTGCACTGGTAAAGAAAAGGTAGGTACATCATACTATTTCTTTTTAAGATTTTAAAATTCTCTGAAAGCTACAAGAGTTTTAACTCGCTACTAGTTTAAAAGTGCTCAAAAGAAACAACTTGAACTGTCTTTTAACAGAAAAATAACGAAGTCTGTTAGCACAAGATGAAAGTAAACGGTCCTTCCTTACATCGATACTTGAAATCCAATGTTGCTTTAATAAAAAGTCGCAAGTTGTCGCGTCGTGTGCCCCGAGCGAGTCAATGGTAGAGCGCTTTGGCGTCGGTCCAGCGGGCTCATAAGCGACGCGAGCCGAACAAAAAGTGCGCTCCGGGATGCGATTGGTGTCGCCTAGCGTTTGAGCCGGCCAATTCGGCCCGACAAGTAATCAGTGTTTGGCACCAGATGTAATGAACTTAATCTACTGGATCTTGCGGACGTGGTCTGCCAAAAAAGTATTTTTGTGAGGATGATTTTGGTTCACACTTTTTTATAAAAGCGTTGAATATTCATCAACTCCAAAAGAATTTAATATAACCCTACTAATAATATAAAGTTTGCTTATGATGGATGGATCACGGAATGCAAAACTCCTATTTCTTGGGGAAGTGCAGATCTCGTCGTGTCTGTTTTACGGAATCACGCGCATTATTGCGTTTTGTGTCAAAATTACGCACGGTACTGCGAGACTCCGTATGCTATACCCTACTTCTCGTCCGTAATCGTGCGCGTGGTTACATTTTCTGTGTGTTGGACTGTGCGTGTTTTCTATACAAATGGAGACTTATAAACAAACGGTAGAATACGAATTTACGCGCTATGCTGCGTGATTTTTTTTTATAATACTGGGGGCAGACGAGCAGGCGGCTCACCTGATGTGTGATGCCCATGTACATCTGCAACATCAGTAGTTGCAGCTGCGCTGCCGGCCTTTAAGAAAGAGGTACTCTTTTCTTGCGTGGCATTGTGTTAATCACCTTATTGCAACAAATGTTCCAAACAAGCTTCATACAAAACCACGTTGTTCTAACAGGTGAAAGTGAGCGCGAACTTGGGCGAGCCGCGCAACTACCTGGTGCTGGTGGGCAGCGGCGGCGCGGGCGCCAGCACCAACAAGCGCGTGCCGCCCGGACCCGCGCGCCTGCACCTGCTCGAGCGGCGCGTCGCGCTCACGGCCGGCGTGCCGCCGCGCCTGCTCGGCGTGTGGCAGCTGCAGCACCTGAGGTGACACAGCGGCACTAGCCGGAGCCTGCACCTGCTCGAGCGGCGCGTCGCGCTCACGGCCGGCGTGCCGCCGCGCCTGCTCGGCGTGTGGCAGCTGCAGCACCTGAGGTGACACAGCGGCACTAGCCGGAGCCTGCACCTGCTCGAGCGGCGCGTCGCGCTCACGGCCGGCGTGCCGCCGCGCCTGCTCGGCGTGTGGCAGCTGCAGCACCTGAGGTGACACAGCGGCACTAGCCGGAGCCTGCACCTGCTCGAGCGGCGCGTCGCGCTCACGGCCGGCGTGCCGCCGCGCCTGCTCGGCGTGTGGCAGCTGCAGCACCTGAGGTGACACAGCGGCACTAGCCGGAGCCTGCACCTGCTCGAGCGGCGCGTCGCGCTCACGGCCGGCGTGCCGCCGCGCCTGCTCGGCGTGTGGCAGCTGCAGCACCTGAGGTGACACAGCGGCACTAGCCGGAGCCTGCACCTGCTCGAGCGGCGCGTCGCGCTCACGGCCGGCGTGCCGCCGCGCCTGCTCGGCGTGTGGCAGCTGCAGCACCTGAGGTGACACAGCGGCACTAGCCGGAGCCTGCACCTGCTCGAGCGGCGCGTCGCGCTCACGGCCGGCGTGCCGCCGCGCCTGCTCGGCGTGTGGCAGCTGCAGCACCTGAGGTGACACAGCGGCACTAGCCGGAGCCTGCACCTGCTCGAGCGGCGCGTCGCGCTCACGGCCGGCGTGCCGCCGCGCCTGCTCGGCGTGTGGCAGCTGCAGCACCTGAGGTGACACAGCGGCACTAGCCGGAGCCTGCACCTGCTCGAGCGGCGCGTCGCGCTCACGGCCGGCGTGCCGCCGCGCCTGCTCGGCGTGTGGCAGCTGCAGCACCTGAGGTGACACAGCGGCACTAGCCGGAGCCTGCACCTGCTCGAGCGGCGCGTCGCGCTCACGGCCGGCGTGCCGCCGCGCCTGCTCGGCGTGTGGCAGCTGCAGCACCTGAGGTGACACAGCGGCACTAGCCGGAGCCTGCACCTGCTCGAGCGGCGCGTCGCGCTCACGGCCGGCGTGCCGCCGCGCCTGCTCGGCGTGTGGCAGCTGCAGCACCTGAGGTGACACAGCGGCACTAGCCGGAGCCTGCACCTGCTCGAGCGGCGCGTCGCGCTCACGGCCGGCGTGCCGCCGCGCCTGCTCGGCGTGTGGCAGCTGCAGCACCTGAGGTGACACAGCGGCACTAGCCGGAGCCTGCACCTGCTCGAGCGGCGCGTCGCGCTCACGGCCGGCGTGCCGCCGCGCCTGCTCGGCGTGTGGCAGCTGCAGCACCTGAGGTGACACAGCGGCACTAGCCGGAGCCTGCACCTGCTCGAGCGGCGCGTCGCGCTCACGGCCGGCGTGCCGCCGCGCCTGCTCGGCGTGTGGCAGCTGCAGCACCTGAGGTGACACAGCGGCACTAGCCGGAGCCTGCACCTGCTCGAGCGGCGCGTCGCGCTCACGGCCGGCGTGCCGCCGCGCCTGCTCGGCGTGTGGCAGCTGCAGCACCTGAGGTGACACAGCGGCACTAGCCGGAGCCTGCACCTGCTCGAGCGGCGCGTCGCGCTCACGGCCGGCGTGCCGCCGCGCCTGCTCGGCGTGTGGCAGCTGCAGCACCTGAGGTGACACAGCGGCACTAGCCGGAGCCTGCACCTGCTCGAGCGGCGCGTCGCGCTCACGGCTGGCGTGCCGCCGCGCCTGCTCGGCGTGTGGCAGCTGCAGCACCTGAGGTGACACAGCGGCACTAGCCGGAGCCTGCACCTGCTCGAGCGGCGCGTCGCGCTCACGGCCAGCGTGCCGCCGCGCCTGCTCGGCGTGTGGCAGCTGCAGCACCTGAGGTGACACAGCGGCACTAGCCGGAGCCTGCACCTGCTCGAGCGGCGCGTCGCGCTCACGGCCGGCGTGCCGCCGCGCCTGCTCGGCGTGTGGCAGCTGCAGCACCTGAGGTGACACAGCGGCACTAGACAGAGCCTGCACCTGCTCGAGCGGCGCGTCGCGCTCACGGCCGGCGTGCCGCCGCGCCTGCTCGGCGTGTGGCAGCTGCAGCACCTGAGGTGACACAGCGGCACTAGATGGCCCGCCGGTCCTCACTGGGGGACTACAGTACAGGCAGTGAATGTACTCCTCGTGAATTGTGCGTCGACCTCGTGGTAGGTAGCGGCACCAGGCAGAGGATCCAGGCCGGGCGTCAAATTGAACTACGAGTGAATTCTCACAAAATTAACCGAACTCCGACTGCGGCAAGTTTCTAAAGACCAGGTAAATATAGAAGCAGGGCTGCAAACACAGATGCTCTCGGTATGTTCTTTCAGCCCCATAATCCAATGGGCACGTAACACGTGGCTTGTTGCGACCTGAGAGGTAAGGATCAACGTCTTAACCTGCTTTCTTATTTGCACGGAGAGATTTACCGCCAACTTTAAAATAGGTATACTGAATTATTTCTTGACATAAAAAAATGTACTTTACACTGGCATAAGTGAAACTGTTCAATACTAATAATAGTTATTATCTTAGAGTGACGCTTGTTATAGCGCTTTGGAAATATGGTTTCGTTAAGATACATTTATGCTAAGGGAAAATCAGAACGATGATGGTAAAAATTTAAATGAATTCTTCAATGTTGTGTAAATGACGCATCACCAAAAGCTTCATAAAATACCGTTGTATTGAAGATAACTGTACTGCCAGTTAACCCGAGGAGCGGCGTCAAGGGTCCCCTAGGACGCCGGAGATAAGATGGGTCACGGCAATTCCGGCTGAATGGGGCGCCCAGGGGCAGGCTTCGTAAGCGGTCACGGGCTTATAAGAGTTACAAACTAAATATTTGACTGTGCGTCATACATATCTTATTATGTGTCGTAAAATAATTGAAAATGTAGGAAACATAAATCAAGAAAAAATATGACCGTGTTTTGTAGCCGTTAACCAATCAACGAAACGTCTATGGACTATGTTCCTATCAGCCTGACCTGTCAAAATCACTATTTATCCTTTTGCATTATCACAAATGTAGCATTATTATATTTTTTAAAGCGACCAGGGATAATTACACTTCAACAAGTCACTTAACATATTTTATTTTTTACACAAGTCTACACCGTTTTTATAAATTGTTTTTTTTTGTGTAGGCGTTATGGAGTGGTAGAGGGCCGGTTCTGCTTTGAGGGCGGGTCGCACTGCGGCAAGGGCGAAGGGCTGCACGTGCTTATCACGGACCAGGCCAAGGAGCTGGCGCACGACTTCAACCTCGCCTCGCAAGGGCGCTTGTCACCGCGAAGGAGGCCTATGAATTCTAAAAAGAATGACGGTAAGATCTTGTACCATGAAAGGTAATGAAAATGGCATGTTTTTTTTTATAAGAGAGGGGCAAACGGGCCTGAAAGTCAACTGAGGGTAAGTGATCACTTCAGCCCATAGACACCGCAACACCAGGGAAATCACGGGTGCGTTGCCGGCCCGTGAGAAATATACGAATAGGTTTGCTTTTTGATGTTTTTTAAGTCGTATACATACGGAAAAACCGCAACTGGAAGCTGATTCTAGAAACGTTACTAAAAGATAAAGGATTGTTGCAAGAGGCAGAAAATTGTACCCAAAACGTACCGTGTAATTGTAATTGTTGATTCTTTTAGATCATAAGCATTTAAAAGATTTACTTAGCTTATTTGTTGTAGGAACAGACAGCCCCAAATCGCACAAAGCGTACAGGCCCGACACGCGATTGTCCGAGCTCAACACTGTCGACCACTCCCTGCCGCCCATGGACCTGCGTCTTTACGAGGACCCCTGTACCGGGGAAGATGCAGGAGCTATCTCCCCCTACTGGCCCTCGGCCGAAAGAACTAACTTCCAAGACCTAGGTTTGGCCGACACGGCCTCGGTAAACGAAACTGTGGAAGGGACAGAAACCTCTACATGGAATGGAAATAGCAATGTGACGTTGGAACGATGTATGAGCTGCATATCGAAGCTCGGAGCTTTGTCGAGGTCCTCCACGGCGGCGCTGACTCCTGGGGCGAAACATTTCACGCCGTCGTGGACTATGGAGGCCGTGCACGAGACGCCGCATAAGGAATCTCTACCAAATGAAAACTCTCAAAGTTGTGACATTATTTCTAGTAAAACTAATAAGACTGAAGATGTGTGCCGTTGCTTGGACCGGCCGCCCGATAGACCCCCCAAACCCACTAGACTAGAGCTGAATCTCGTTAATAAGCCCCCGATGCCGCTGCCTTCGCAAACCTGTAGTTGCCCGCACGTCATTACCATTGAGGAAAATAAATCTTCTAAAGTAGGCCCTTATGAAAATTATGATGTTCCAAAGCTACCATCGGCGGAGGTAATTATAATACGCCTAATAATATTTACTGTATTTTTTTAATTAACAGTAGCCTAATATTTTCTTTGTGTTTTTTAGGTCGAAGGCGAATATTATGATACCCCGAAAAGGCTCAAGGAATGTTTAAACAGTGACTTATTTAAAGTCACTAAGAGCTCCACCACAAATACGCTTATATTAAAAAAGCCTTGCGGATGTCTACTTAAATTTGGAAAGAGGCCAAGAGAGCCGACGATCATCGACGCGGACGAAAACTTTCAGCCTGCTAATTGCCCCTGCCAGAGAGTGACGGATTGGGCTAATAACTGGATCAAACTGCCCTACTGCAAGAAAAATACAGTGTCCAGTGACAACCTGGTGCCAAATAAGGAAAATGTGATGCCAAATACTAGCGACCGTAGCGCGCTCTATGCGACTATTGATGTGTCCCGTAAGACTAGAAGAAAACCGCGCTCAAACGATTGCCAAAGTGAAAACGCCCCCGATTGCCAATTGAACCTAAGCACCGATCCACGAACTGTGGAAATCGACGAGGGTCCTTTAGCTAATTACGAAAATCTAAGCTTTGCACTATCGCTGGAGCATTACGAGAACGCTAAAGATTTGTTGAAAAAAGCCGGAGTGACTCAGTCAGAGTTGGATGCGATTACTGCAAATCTGAAACCTCCTACTCTTCCTAAAGCTAATGGGAAAAGTATTTGCACTAAGTGTGGCCATCTTCAAGCTGGTATGGAAAAGAAGGAACCATCGGCCAGTACAAGCGATGACTATTTAATGATGGAACCGAATGCGATTGAAAACAAGTTCGACCAGAGTAAACAACTACCAGCAGGGTACACGCCAATGTCCCCGATCGGTGGTTTTGCATTCCACACGCTCAAACATCCTGCAAAGAGCCCTATCAACAGATTGCTTGAAGAAAAGTCAGCTAGTAATCCCGCGTTATGCGGCCCTGATGAAGTAAGGCCTACTAGTAGCGAAGGTCAGTCTTCGAATGAAACCCGACCGTCTCGTTCTAGTAGTGAACGTATTGAGAGAATAGAATACAGGAAAAGATCATGTTCTGCAGACTCTTCAAGGTTTCTGGAAGATGTTAAAGAGTTTGAAGACAGCGTGGGCAGTCGCGGTTCCACGTCCTCCATTGAGACGCTCCGTAATATTGCGCTCGATGGCGACCGTACGTCAACGCCCTGTGACTGCGCTGCTGACAACAAACACTCGGATGCGGATAGTTCGGAAGCGTCTAAAGGTGCCCGGGGGAGAGGTTTGCCGCCGGCAAAAAGGTCGTCTTCCGTGCCAGGGAAAGCAGGTGGTAATAGAGATTCTTCCAGTTCGAATGATTCTGGAGTATCAAGCTGCTCGTTGCGACCTGCTGGTGAACTAGTGGAGTTTGAACTGCCGTTGACGACGGCGGCGACGCGGCGGCACTACCGCAGCGCAAGGCGCGCTGCCGCTTCCTATCACACCTCGCTTCCTAGGCGCTCCAAGTCCACTGATCCTTTGCGAGACTTTGCTACCATGCAGAGGGTTCGAGTACCTGCCAAATCTTCTTCAGCAGAAGCTGAGGTGCCAGTGCTGTCCGTGAAGCCATTAAGAGGTAGCTATGAGAAATTTAATGTAAATCTACTAAGTTGTTGGACACATTCTGCTGTACTAGTGTGTGACATTGATGATATTTGCAGGAATAGTGGACACCCACAGCACGTCGAGCGGCACATCGGACATGTCGGACTACATCGAGACGCTGTCGATCTGCTCGTCGCACTCCTCCTCAGACACGCCCATCACGATGCGGTGAGTGCCGCTGTCATCGCAACCTTGCATTATTAACCCTGAGGCGGTGGCACGTTGGCTATAACCAACATCATTTACGTAATAAAATTTAAGGATCAGGACATTCTGAACTTGATGTAGAATTGACCACACATTGAGCTCATTTTTTTTCTAGATTTTCTCGTTTATTTCGAATCAATTACTACTAGGATTAGGAGATATTTAGATATTTTAAACGGTCACATATAATTCTGTTATACTCGTAGGATTAAGCGTCACTGTTTAATTAAAAACTGTGTTTAAGTATGCAACTCTATAGTAAGATTAGAAAACCTCAGATAAATTAACTTTGAATTATTGCTTACCACTGGACGGTGGGAAATTCGAATCATGCAATCAAAATGGATTTGATTCTATTCATGATTCATATAGTTAAGCATACCACTCGTTATAGGTAACTATTAGGCATCAATAGCTACGATAATCCCCACCAATGCAACAGCAGTCCGTTTTTCTTGAACACGTAGTAGCGACAATTTGTGACTGAATGCAGCATGTTGTCGTTGCAATAACTCGACGGGTAGGAAGGCAATCCGCATACTAGACATATAGGCTAGATATATGGATACTCTTTATTGCACAGAATACAAACATTTACTTAAAGTATTACAATTGTGGTCTCGGTAACACTATACAGGTTGTGGTACAACTTAGGTGTTATTATCTCTAGTAAGTGAGTTTTGAATATCTATTGTCTATCTCATCATATCATGTCTCTACTCGTAGTTCATTAGATTTTGATATCATTTGGCATCAAATTAATCTTTTGATAGATTTAAGGCTGGGCTTCTGGGAAAAATTCCGTTTGTTTTTGGCGATGCGATGGCGAGTGCGCAGGACCCTGTAACGTACGCGTGTAACAAATGTATCAATTTGTCTGTCAGGGTGGTGCGGCAGACGACGAGCACGCTGCGCCCGCGCTCCGGCAAGGAGTACCAGAACCTCGACCCGCGCCTCACGTCCGTGTACCGCGCCAACGGGGCCGGCGCCGGCGCAAACCTCTACACAAACCTGCCCTAAACGCCTACTACTTACACTTCTTTGTGCCGCGTCCGCACGCCAACATTGGCCGCAAACATCTAATTTATATAAACGTTGGCTTGTGTTTGCGAAACAACCGAATCTTTATTTAATTCTAAGAAAGCATTTGACCAGCAAGTGGCGAATAATGGAGAGGCCTATCTAGCAGTGGACAGACAGATGCATGCAGGCAGGTGATGATGATGGTATCACTACAATGATCAAGCCTAGACTGGAGCAAACATGCTTCATTCTAGATCTCATCATCGTCATCATAGATTAAGCTTCACTCTTGTCTTAAAATTTCCAAGGAAAAGCGTTCAGGAAACGCGAGACGCTGACAGAGAATTTCAAATTTTGTTCGCGGCAAGAAGGAAATCGCAAATTTTCTTTGCTTACCAGTATCTCAGTTCGATCTGAGGATTTAGTCACGGCAAAAATCAAGGTTGTAATATCAGACGTTACGGGTGTATAAATGAGACTGGGTGAGCACAAACGTGTGTTAACGCGTCATAAGCGCTTGTGGCAAATTCTCTTTGGTTTGTGACAAAAATCGACACACACATGCATAGTATGGGCTAAGAGCGCGTAAACCAAGCCAAACACGCGATCCTCACGTTTGAATTTATGGAGGCTTATTAACGTTTGCCAAGCGTGCGGATGCGGCATCACAACTTCTGCTGAATGTTGTCTGTCATAATGTCTAAAGAGATCATTCACACGGTCTTCTTTTGTCAGGATAGTTTATTTTCTTTTTCGACTCTTGCATTGATTTTAATAAATAATTTAATACTGAAATTTAAGACCCAGTTTTATTCGGAAAGGAGGTTTGATGTTTCGCACAACGTGATGCACGTCTTTTGAGCCACGTATTACGAGTATATTTTAGTAATCACATTCGTCAAAAACACGAAACGTTCATTATTGTGACAGATTTGTTAGCGTTTCTGACAATTCTATAGTTCATCAGCATTCAACTCGCATATTTTGACGAATCGTGAGAGAACACGAGTCCGTATGCAATGCGAACGTCCGTTTGTCATGGCGTATTGTGTTTTTCGGCAAGTTTATCAGTGACCTTTTCCGTGTGAATGAGCTCTTACAATCTCATACAATACATTTTAATTTCCTCTACTTACCTACGTACTTAATAGTGATGTTGATTAAAACAAGTAAGTAGGTAGGTACTTAGTTTGGTAAAATGGCGAAGACTTCAAAAATTAAAATTTATAGGATAACATTTAAGCAGACTTTTAAGAAACCTACGGTAATGACTAATGAGTAATTAGTAGAGGCTTTGAATATTAATTACTTTAAGTGAAAACTTTTCACTGTCTCTTTTGCTGTGTAAACTATTCAGTAGAAGTTTGTATAGATTATTCTTTCGTCTATTGTGTGTGATCCGTCCATCAGCTGTCTCCGACTGTGAGGTTCTGTGTGATTCCGATCGCGTGAGAGGCAGGCAAGTTGAGGCTAAAGGTTATTTTAAAAACGTAGAATGGTTTAAAATTTCATGAATTTGATAATCGGTAAGCCTGTACACTTCGCGTTTATAGAAAAATCATAAGCATCCCTAAAAGTGATCCAATCTTTTACGGAATCTATTAAATTTTCAGCATACGCAGCGCGTATCGTACATAACAGAATGAATAGTTAAAACACGTTAGGGAAAACTAAACGAATTACAAGACAGGTGAAATAAATAATGATTTCTATTGCATTTAATAATGATACTCAAACAATATTAGCCTAAGATTCTGCCAAATATTGTCTTATTTCTAGTCACTTGTAACTGAGAAATGTAAATAATTAGTACTTACGTAGCGGATGCGGCTCGGACGCCAACGGAGACTTTGCGGATGTTGCAAAGTGCATGTTTGGTCGCTCGAGGCGCGCCCGCGCAACGCGGTAGTGTCTATACAACTCGCATTTTTGTAAATACATGTACCTATTTAGAGCGTTGTAAATTATATTATTACTAATGAAATTATATTAATACAATTATTATAGAATTTAAACTCTACAACGATTCTCTTGTCTCTACTTTGTTACGACGATGTAATTATTTTGATATTCGGAGTTTATCTGATACTGGGGTGCGGTGGAGGCCGCGGGTGATAGGCGTAGGCGTTACTCACTATAGCAATAAGCAGTGCAAGTGCAACCAAAGGTGATCCGTGTATGTAAGTTTACGATATACCTTAGTTAGTTAGAGCGGCGCGGGCGAGCGTACGGAGCGCCGCGCGCGCGCGCCACGCCGCGGCGGTGTATCAGTGCAGCTCCAATTACCAGTAAATGAGTTTTCTATGTTTCGTAACATATAAGTTTTGATATAAATGGTTCATCATCAACATTAAGACTTCCACTGCTAACATTGGCCTCCCACAAAAATTTTGGGAATCCATCAGATTCCTGCTAACCTAACTGGATTAGATACTTTTCACTAGGGCTGTCTCGAACGACGGTTTTCATTCCACGGTTATCACAGTCGGTTATTGGTCCTCCGAGCGATCTGGCCTAACCATTTTACTACAACTAGTGCTAATTCTTTCAAGCAAGCTGTTGCTAATTCTTTCAACTATCAGTTACCTATTATGTGATAAATATACTTAAAATACCAGTCTATATTGAATATGAGGTAATTGTGGAGGGTTTATGTACAAGAGTGGAAGTCTGATGATATAATGGCCGACATGTTCGGTTTACAATGTCGCGCCTCTTGTTGGAGGGTTTTAACTATCAACCAAACCAAGTTATTTTTATGACGAAACTTTGGTCTTTTCTATGCAAGCTTGTAAATATCTGGTAACAAATTGGTTTGACTATGGAGCTGTATTTGTGGGAGGCACCGCGGCGGCGGGTGCGCGGGCGCCGCGCGGGGCGACCCAAGACTGGATTTGTAAGCAGGTTGTTTAGAGGTACGCTAGCGGATGAATTTATATAAACTAACGTTAACGAACTTGGATTTCTGAATAAAAACGTGGTAAAGCTCGATATTGTTGTTTCATTGGTCGACTCTTCTAGTGTATAAGCCCACATCATTTTAATGAAGAAGAAGACAAATATTTTCCATAAAAACATATCGTCATCATCAATGGGCTAGACATAGACCTCAGCCGACGCTAAATAAGTATTTGGATGGATCTGCCTTAGTCTCCACGCTCGGCAGGCAGGTTGGTGACCGCAGTAGGTTTTATTTGTACCCAAGTAAACGCTGCTGCCCATTTCCTAATATTCCCTAGATTTATTTTATATTAAAAATAACGCTTTTTATTAGACAAAGTTATTTACAAAAGACCTAATTATGCATTATGCTAATGCAGAGCTACATACGAAATATACAAAATTAAAATGGTAAATCTGGACACACACATTTTACCACTTTGGAAGAGTCTCTCGCGCAAACTATTCAGTTTACAAAAACATTATGTTAGAAACCTCAACACCATTTTATAAGACCTATATATAGATACCCCACACGTATAGGTTTGATGAAAAATAACTTTTAGAACGTTCTATGTATGGGGAACCCCAAAAATTTTGGATTTTTTTCTGATTTTATTTTAGTTTTTCAATAGTCCGAGGTCAACCAAATGAGCCATCGAGCCAGTCTATAGTCATTATCAGATAAGAGTATGGACATGGGCTTATTGATTAATTGAAAGGGAGAATTCCTGGTAAACGCATTGAATGAACCGAAAACTGGCATGGTAATCGTGCACCCAATAACCGCTTTTTCTTTTCTTTCTGACTATATTGCCCAGATACTTTGTTGCCTGACCAGTCTAAAAGGTAAACAAACCCTCGTCCGGCAACTAGTGGCCAATAAAGTCGGGTCATTAATTCATAGACCGGGCGGCGCGCTAATTAAGACGCGCCGATTAAAGCCTCTTTGTCATCTGACGCGATTAAACTGCGCTGAAGGAATTTTTCGTCGACGACGTCATTAGCGAACCTCATCGGTCACGTGGTTGACGTTACACTGAGACGCTCTGGTAGAAATTTCTCTGCTGATAGAAAAGTAAAATAATGCCATCGTGCATATTACGTACTACTTATGCGCCTGCTATAAGAATGTCAATAAGTACCGTCCAGACAGATTTTCCCTGTAATCACCATGTCAGTATTCTATTAAGTATATTGCCTTCGATTCCGTTTTATTAAAATTGCAAACTATTTTTAGGCAGTGTCCTCAACGAAACCTTGACCCGTCGCAGCACATTCAAAATAAGTAAAAATAAGGGATCAAAACTTTTATAACTTTACTTTAAAACGAAGCCAATGAGGTCGTTAACATTAATTGATGAAAATGTTATTGCAAGTATAAACAAAATAAGAAGACTTATCTTGTGTATAAAATTTATTAAAGTTATTAAAAGCTTGCACTAAGATTTTCCAAGTAACGAGGCAAATAAAAACTCGCTCGTTCTCGCTACAACTGTTCCGATCAACAAACTTGGCTCAAAATATTAATATTACAACCCAGCTGCGCACAATCAAAATTCCGAGTGTTCGAACAAAATAAACAAGCTCGGTAAATTATAGAAGAACCTCATTAAGGCAGATAAGTTTTTCAGAACATCTCTTTAATTACGGCGGGTCTATGAGACTCGTAACGGCGGTGTTTACATTGACGCTTCGTAATTAGGGGAGAACATTATTACAGTTCATTCTGTTTCTTTGAAACAGTTGGGCGGCAGATTTTCGGTTAAAAACTGCTGAATACGTCTTCGTTGAATTACTCTTAATTAATTTTTGAGCTCGAAAAATGGCTTTGAGCGGGGCGAAAAAAATTGAGAACATTTTTTATTATGTAGAGCTTGTCAAATAAGCGGGGGGAACAATGTGAGTAATTGGTGTAAATATCTTGGTGACGAAATGTCGCGGTAGACGGATGGTAGATTCCGGTTTTGATTGGTTTTGGTTCTGGTTGAATTTACAGAACATTTTTACGTCCTAAAACAACCTGATCCGAGTAAATTTTGGAAAAGATGTTTCCCAAAACTGTGGATCAATTGGGTAATAGAATTTGAAACTTTTAAATCGTAAATTCTTTTGTTAAGAATGGTCTATAGAGGTATAATATGCCGAGGCCGTCAGCCTGTAGGAACTCTACTTCCAAAGCATTCGCTAGAAACTTTCGAGACTTTCATAATTAAGTAAAGTAAGCATTACGACAACGTTTTGCAGTGAAACAAATAGCAAATTATTGTCCTTACAATCTATGTATTTACATGGTTTGTGCAGATTTAAAATGTCAAATTCCGATTGCTTGATTAAATAATTAATAAACGAATAAAAGATATTTCGTCTCACAACCTTCATAGATTTTTACTTCACTTCATCACACATATTAGGTTATTTATCTAGAATTAAAATTCTACATAAATAAATAAATATCAGACAACATCACATACATTGCTCTAATCCCAAAGTAAGTAGCTTAAGCACTTGTGTTATGGGTATCAGAACAACGAAAGTACCACAAATATATACTTAAATACAAATTATAAACACCCAGACACGGAACAAACACAAGTTTTCATCATACGAATGTTTGTCCCGGGTGGGAATCGAACCCACGACCCTTGGCTCAGAAGGCAGGGGTCACTACCAATTGAGCCACCGAGCCAGTCGTATCGTATTGCGACATGCCCTTTCTGCTTAGGTTATTGAAAAAACACACTAGGTACCTCTAAATGTATCAGTGTTTCTCTACTTATTAGGCATGCATACATATAAACTATCCTCTTGAATCACTCTGTCTATTAAAAGAAAGATGTAAGAATACATAGGGACAGACCGACAGATAAAAGTGACTTTGTTTTATTTATTGATGATGACATTTGATAAAAAAGCCTAAAGCCGTTTAATTGGACTACGGAATGTGTTGGGTTCTAATCCAGTATGTTAGCGTAGATGTATCATCAGTGCAATCATTGTGGTTCGCAGGAAATCCGCTTTTCTTTGCGATAAATCCCTTGCTTTACTCCGACAAACGCTAATCAGTTAGGTCTGTTCCGAAAACTAATTAGAACTTAATTCAAACTCAGCGGAGGCGGCGGGGCATTGTCTTAACTCCCTTCATTTAATTCGAATGATGTTCCGATTTGGCGTGGGCGATGAAGGAACGAACAATGTTTGGACGTTTTATTTAATGGGGGATAAAAGGAAATGAAGAAAAAATAGAGCTGAATTCAATACGGTCTATGCATGTAATAAATTAATGTTAGTCTACCAACCAATGCATACTACATACCATCAAAATTTCATGCTACAAACGACGCAAGTAAAACATGAAGACCACAGCCAGTCTGTCAAGAGTGACAAAGACGAAGAAGAAGAAGAAGATTGCAAGTCTCGTTAAGCTTATAAGGAACCGACCAAACCAATATGGATATTTATATTAATTTTATTTGTATTCAAAGTTACTACTCTCTAATGGCTAAGTCAATAAACGGCTGTCACTTCTCTCTGTAATACTTGATACTCGTACCTTGTTTGGAAATCTAAAAATCAGAATTAAAAGCATTTATTTCAGAGAACCAAGATGCATAATGCCTTAACTATAATACCTAGTTAGTGTTGGATATTAAGGCATGATCGTCAACACCACTTTGATAAAGGTTGCATTTGAATTAACAGCACGTAATCCAATTAACTAACACCTCAGAGGGCAGGGGAAAGCTGAAAACCAGCGCTGCCGGGGACGCACTCCCGCGACAGCATCAGCTGAGCTTTGTCCTTTTGTCTGCCTGTATGATAGCGTAATATATGCCTATGTACCTACTGTATATGACAGAACTGTAAAGACAATAAATGAATTCTTATTCTTATTCAATTATAAGTAAAACCCAATCCGTCTCTAAGCTTATTGTAATTTACGGTGAAAGTAGAGACTAGTTATCAAAGTCCTTAAGCAATAGCCCGCTATCGTGTATTGGTTCCGATAAGCGATCACTTGTGCGGTGCGACTCACGCGCGTGGTCTGGCCACATCACGGCCATCGCTAGTGCGGCGGCGAGTAATGTTGCGTTTGATGTGATGCTATTGAAAGATGCATAAAAACGATTTTTTGTCTATTTTTTATAGTAGCTCGACAATTAGAATAGAATAGAGAAGACTTATTGGCAACACATAGACACGTGCAAGGACAGTACAATTCTGTCGGGAAGTCATTAGGCTTCCCTAGGTCTGATGGAAAGCGAAAGAGAAGCTCAAGTCGCTGTGACAACGGGCAAGTAACTGGTCAGTTACCTGTCAGCTGCCACCGCCATACCGGCCCAACTCTAACTCCCCACGAGCTCCGGAAGCCCTACTCACCGTGAGAAACACGACCAGGCGGTCATTGGCTGCGGTATTCTATAGGGTATACTAGAGTTAGATTATGACTTGTGGTGGGGGCCTAAAGCGGGGACCATCATAATATATAATAATAATGGGCCAGCTTCCCCTGTTCCTTTTGAACCTCGGGCTGGAGTATGTTCGTACCTTTGATATGGCATCTGTCATCGGCATCGTCGTAATCTGGACGATCGGAGATTCTCTTTTACCTGGGCTTTGGTGGATACAAATTTCGGAAACGGAATTAAATTTTATAAGTTTTACTTTGTCATAAAATTAAACACTAAAAAACACGGGATCAACATTTGCTTAACACTGTCAAGATCGACTGTACGATGGACATGTAACTTTTCATTGTAAATCAAGCTGTCAGAACATTTTCTGACAAACGTCCTGGTATGTAGCTCTCATAAGAAAAACAAAAGAACGATTTAGAAACCATTCTCGAGTAACTGAACGAAACTTACAAGTAATACCTATCTACACTGCCCTACATTATCCACATGAAACAAAGATGCCGACAGAGGGCTGGCAGTGCTAAAATATAAATCAATGGACTCCCCCAGTACCTAATTGTTGTTAGATTGTTAATAATTTCAGTCGGAGTGGAACTTTAGTTTTATTCCGCATTTCCCTCAGGAGTTATCAGTGCGCCGGGATCGTTAGCGAGAGGGGGGGGGGGGGGGAGGTACCCCCTCCGAATAGTTTACTCGTAGGTACTTTTATTTGGAGTGCGGGCCGTTGTAGCCGGCGAGAGGCGCTCCTCTATTTTTCCCTGTAGTGTGCTGGATTTGGTAAAACGAAACGTAAGGACTGTGAGACTATTTTATCTCCGTTTTGATAAAATGCTAAATGCTTCGGGCACCCTCGTACTCGTGTAGTGTTCGTTGTAGCAGTGGTTTTTTTTTGTGAAATAGGTGCTTTGTGTTATTACTACTGCTGCTTTATACCAATTTTTGCACCCTACTACGTAATTCTATGCAGATTTGTATGTCGGTTTAACTTCATTGTTTATTTGTTCGTTACGGCGACTTGCTCCTCTCTTTTGCTTTCTAGGCAACAGCAAGCCACTATGACGAAGGGCCCTTTTTCCGGATCTTATTTAAATGTAAACAAATAAGAAATATTTCTGTGCAATACATAACATTACTTATATATAAAAAAAAACGCAATTCCTCGACATAATTTTACAATTCCCGCTTTGGTCCAAGCTACTAAGCTTGTATTGCTATAGTATTTCTGTAATTCAACAGTCGCAGGCTAACTGGAGGCAAAAGTTTTTTAATTGTCTCAACCCAACAGGGCAGGTTCAGTAAAACGCGTCACGAAGCGCGGGGCAATCGACAAAAACTGGAAGTGGGGCATTCGATACATTAATAATGTTTCCACTGACCTCAAACCAGCATCATCATCAGCCTGTAAACTTCCAGTACATACATAGACCTCTCCCAACGACAAGTTTCTTGCGTCACTTCTCATCAGGCCTCGTCCTCATCACGTTGAAGTGCTAGTAGGAAAAAAATTAACGTGCAAAAGTATTACCATGAATCTATTTGCAGAATTATACTTTTTTATTTTTTATTTTGTATGTATTAATTGTCAATGCTGGTATTTGCTTTTTTGTATCCAGGTAAACACGTATGCCTGATATTCATTTAGTCGTCTCTTACGGTACCCCCAAGGTGATGGGGCGATCCTATTCTAAATTCGGAAACCACACGTATGGTAAGTGTAAGAGTCGTCACAAATGCAGAAATTACTCAGTAGCTGGTCCGAACTCAGGTTGTTGCCGGAGACACATTCTCGTGCATGAGAGAGCACCTTAGACCATTAGGTTTTGACTTGTTTTACTACCGTTAAGGTAAGCGAGTTCTGGAGTAGAGTACCGCGTCCCGGCAAACGTAGTATAGGACGCCCTCAGGCCGTGGAGTGATTTGCGCAGGACGGCTGGCAAGTGCTGGATGCGAGAACCACTGGATCGATCAAAGTGGCGAACATTCGGAGAGGCCTATGTCCAGCAGTGGACTGATAGAGGCTATTGATGATGATGATGATGATTGTTTTACTATGATCTAGCTTAGAAAATCCACCTTCTTAAATTACCCCGACTGGGAATCGAACTTACACACGCCTTACACACAATGCGCTTTATTTATATATTAATGTAATCAAATAGATTATGTACAAGAAACTTTGATGCATGAGACAAAGTACAGTTTAAGTGCCAAGTAGAGCTGTGGCTTAGCCGACTCCAGGCCGGATTAGTCGGCCGATAAATCGCGGCTCCGTCCCTTCACTGCTCATGCTAATGGCTCTATTAATGCTTTAGTGCCTCGTAACAATGCATCTCGCAATTAACGACTTGGACTGAGACAAACAACTTAACTGCCTATTTTATTAACTTTCAAAATGTTTCTGAAAAATTGTTTAGGACATGATTTTTATATCTTTTCGTCCTACAGGTATTTTTTAATGTAGGAATTACTCTATATATTTATAGCTCAGGAAGATTCCGGAGACAGGAAATCGGCAATGATGCATCCCCGTTCATAGGAAAGGCGTAGACTTATAAACTTCCAATGTTCAAGACTGTTTTCAGTGTTCATTTCTACCACGGACTTGCTAACTCTGGTACGACCTCTCAGCCGCGTGTTTCCTGATCTTTCCTGGCGGTAGGCAGCGGCATAGCTGTGCCCCTGGGAATGCGATGTCCTTGTGGCGGTTACTGTTTAACATCAGAATGCCGCCTGCTCGTCAGCAATAAAAAAAGGCGAGGGTGAACTGGTTTCCGCTGGTTAGCGCGCTCCATGCGATATCTCTTACCATTAGGTTAAGTCAGTCAACTATTCCGAATTAGTAAGAGAGGTAGGGCATAGCGAATCTTCGCTCGTATTGAGCTGCCCGTCCGGGGAAGGACCTCCACCCTATAGAATACCGCAGCCAAATGACCTCCGGGTCGTGTTTCTGCTAGTGAGTAGAGTCTCCGGAGCTCGTGGGAGGTTAGGGTTGGACAGGCATGGCAGTGGCTGACAGGTAACTTACCAACTACTTGCCAGTTGTCACAGCGACTTGGGCTTCTCTTTGGCTTTCCATCAGGCGTAGGGAAGCCATTATGTCGAGCTACTATAAAAAAAAATAACAATGGCCTTTAGCAATTTTATGGCTCCTGATCTAATGTGCTTACTACATAATTAAAACCGTTAATCCACACCTATACGGTAGTGCATGATCGGTAATCGACGCGATTAGCTAATCTAAGAGCAGCCGCGCCCGCCCCCGATCACACCCGAGACTCGCGACGCACACGCGATAACAGCCACGCCTCCACGCGCCCGGCACCTGCCGACGGCAGCCCGATAAGGTGATAAGTGTGACGGAACAAATCCGACGGAATAAGCGGCAGATAACATCAAGAACGCAAATACAGCGTGGTGTTTTTATAGCACGGCACAATAGAGGCTAATATTCATATTTGAGGAGGAGGAGGTATTGGAGATGGTTAAGGAGAAGAGATCCTTAATTCAAACAATTGAGAACAGAAGAGGGAGAATGGTGTGATGTGTCCCTCATACTTCATGACAAACACTTGAAGACAAAGTGGAAGGCTGGAGAGGAAGAGGAAGGCCAAGAAGGACATATACCAAACAGTTGATGGAAAAAGTTGATAATCATGACGTACAGGGAGTTGAAGGTGCTGGCGGAGGCCAGGGAAGAATGGAAATTGCTCCACCGACAAGAGCGAGGCTCTTAAATTTTGAATAAATAAATAATAGAGGCATTCTATCATCTTTTCGCTTTAAGCCACCTCCACCTGCTCGTGCATCCTGCCGAAAAACAAACGAGACTCTGGCAACTGATAGGTGACAGTATAATCATCATGATTGAAAGTGTCGTTAAATACCACAAATTGTTACGAGTCTGTGTTTTAAGAAATCACTCACCAACTCACTCAAAGGTCATTAATTTATTGCGGTTTGCTGATCGCAACGACATGTCCTTTTTCAAATGAAGTTTAAGGAGAGCTCTTTCCTCACGGTAGGTAGCGGCATTGCTGTGCCCCTCGCATTGCAGATGTCCATAGGCAGCGGTTACTGTTTAACATCAGACAGGCCGCTTGCTCGTCTGCCACCAAAAAGCAATAAAAAAAAAACTTTAATCTAATACTAGAAGCATTCTCTTAGTTATTTTTAGGTTATCCTATGCTTATAATTGTAAAACAAACTATGCACCAAGCCTAGCCCCCAAATTTTGTAGTATGTAATTGCTTAGTATGAGATAAGGAACATTTTCTATGTACAATGTCTGGCGCATTTATTTACGAGTACAAGCGTCGTTTAACTTTGTTCAAGATTCAGCGCTGTCGAAGCCTAATAAACAACGCTCAAAGGGCGCTTAGTGCGAAGAATATATTAAGGCTCGTTAGTGGAAGCCTCTGAGGGCGAGGGTCTGCCGTCCAGTAACTGAATTCGGTATCACTATCGATTGCATGTTTGTGCGCCTAGTTCGGTTCAGTGTGGTAGGAACTGCTCTGGAGTAGTGGTCGCGGGTTCGAATTCCGAACTGTACAAATATTTGTGTGCATGAACATCGAGTTTCTTGTCGGTTCTTTTCACTAGAAGTTACATTTTGAATCCGGTAGTAGTGGAATTAATTTTGTAGTTGATTGATGGAGTACCACAAAATGACAAAAATTATACAAAAATGTTTCGCATCCCAACCAAAACAAAAACACAACTGTGTCAAAAGAATTTCAATTTTAAAAGCAACAAAAATATTCATAGAAAATTAACAGAACGTAAAATCCCCGAGAAACGTTTTCCCATCATCTTTATTCCATCTTAAACTTTAAAGGTGCCGTCACAATTTAAAAATTCATTGATACAATCTTTGAGATTGCAGTGAGGGAAACGCCAAACGCCAAACTTTTGAGACAAAAATAAGTTATTAGTGGTCGTTCATTTATTCATACGTTGAGGCAAAGAGACAACTGGACGGTTTAAATTTTAAAGTGTTTTTATCGTAGCAGATTTACACGCGGCTACGTTCCGCTACATAATTCAAGAAGTTCTTTATTGGGGAGCGCGACATTAACTGGGAATGTTTGTTGTTTTTGCAGAGAGTTCGTAAAAATAATTCCATTCGCCGTTGTCAACCGTATATATACGTATGACATGGGTGTACCTGGGCGGTTTGTTTTTACAGAAAAACTTAACAAACATTTTAACATAAAACCTGTTGTAAGTAGAAATAATGTGGATAGCTATGTGGGTACGGATCTTCCGTATAAACATGCAAGCCGCGATGAAGTTTATTTATCAAAAAAAAGAACATTATTTTGTACAGGGTAAAATTCATAACCAAATGGAATTACATACGGGAACCATATTTATTAGGCATGTATTATACTTACATGTAAACCTTCTTGAATCACTCACTCTATCTATTAAAATTACAACTGCTTCACGTTGCGCAGTCGGATAAAAACCCGCATCAATACCCGTTGCATAGTTTTAAAGATCTAACATAGGGATAACTAGACAAGAGCCAGTTTATACTATTAGGGGCATTAAGGTTGTACAGCGATACTAAAACATAAGACAAGTTCCAACCTCAATAGCGCAGCGGTCGCAAGTGGCAATCCCTTCGCTGCTCGTGTCCATTACCCTTAATTAATCCTAAGTCCGAATGCTGCACAGATTGTAGCAGTGCAATTGGTGGCCGCCCCTCCACTTAATACAGTGTCCGTTAATCTCGGCCCAAATAGATCGCGAACACGAATAAAACACAGCCGGCGTGAGAGTGTCTACGGCCCGGCCATATTGAGCAGTTATTGAGTAGGAAAATGTACATATAAGACATTGAGATTAGTAACTAAGCATACTTAGAATATGTATCGTATTTCATGAGAGCCCGATTTTTTGTTTTATTTTTATTAATTATCATTATTAAATAACTATTTTGCGAATTTTTGCCGTTATTGAAATTGATAAAAAAGGCGAAAATATGGCATTTGTCAGCTTGAATCATACATTGGAGTTCCTTCAAATATTCATTTTAAATTGATTTTAGTATTTGATGTAATAGCGACAATATGAATATCTTTATAAACATTTTGATTGTTTAGCTGTCGCGATTTTTGTGATACCTACATCCTGGTGACAGACATACAAACTGCCAGACAGCGAAGTCATAATCAGCCTATTGCAGTGCACTGCCTCTCCAGTTGTTCGCCAATTTGGTCAAACACCTGGAGGCTTTGCCCATTCTCGGTCCAGTGACAGTGCTGCCCGTCATTTAAAGGCGTAGCTGAACACCTACGCCTTTGATTGTGATGATAGTACCAGTCGGTGGCCAGAGCCTTTGGCAGGATGCACAACGGGCAGGTGAGAGTGGCTTGGAGCGCAAAGATGAGAGGTCACAACCCATCGCTATTAACACTTAAATAGAAATAATACAGACGAACTAGTAACGATCCAACGATAAAAGCTGCATCCGTCGTAGCGATTAATGTTGCCTATTAAAGTGCAAATGGAGATATAAAAACTTGAAGGGACCCTAACAGTGCCTTAATGGTGGAAAATTCTATTTCGTTTGTAAGGACTAAGCGCTCTTAACTGCTGAATATTAATAATCTAAAACGCGAAACTTTATCTTGTGAAGTTCACAAATCTGAACACCTTTTCTAAACTTATTCTATTGAAACAACTAAGTTATAAGATTAATGCCTTTCCATTATATTTCTTTACATTAACCACAGTATCTTTCTTTATAGTAGCTCGCCATAATGGCTTCCCTACGCCGATGGAAAGCGAAAGAGAAGCCCAAGTCGCTGTGACAACGGGCAAGTAACTGGTCAGTTACCTGTCAGTTGCCACCGCCATGCCGGCCCAACCCTAGCCCCCCATGAGCTCCGGAAACCCTACTCAGTGGCAGAAACAAGACCCGGAGGTCATTTGGTTGCGGTATTATATAGAGTGAAGGTCCTATCCCTATCCCGGAGGGCGCCCCAATTCAAGCGAATATTCGATATGCCCTAATACTATGTAGATACCCTAAACCGACGACCATGTATGAAGAGATTGGTGATGTGTATGAAGCAAAAGTTGTGTGCCAGGATCGTAGCAAATGAGAGGACGTGGTCTTTACCTCTCTGGGAGAATGGCGTGACGTTCTGTATGTATGTATGTATGTATGTACTGAGGTACATACATACATACATACAGATCAACTGAGGTTGATTCAGATTTGCTTAAAAAGGTGTCTACTAACTTTGAGATCGGATAAATATATTTTTTGAACGCCACCGCACGCCGGAAGTTTTTTTTGCATTTACAGTTATTGCATTAAAAATGATAAGATGTGTGTGTAATGTGTTTAACCGTCTAGGAGTAATGTAAAACGATTATAAATTAGACAAATTTTAAGCGACAAATTAATTTGGTTACTAACAAACTGTGGGGTACATGATTCTTTGCACAAAATGTAATGCATTTAAGCCTAACATGCACAAGAGTTTTATTATACTGCGCGGGATGAAGCACAATTACGCCGCTTCGTTTAATACAGTCACTGGAAGCGTTGACATTTTTAGTAGCTTTTTTCCTAATTTAATAGGCATTTATAGTAATAGTTAAAAATATGTTTATTGAAATAATTAAGTGAATAAAATTATCTACTTGTTTTGGGATCAAATTTGTGGTACCTTATTTTTTTTGTGGTGTCTTTGTTGTTCTGATACCCATAACACAAGTGCTTAAGCTACTTACTTTGAGATTAGAGCAATGTATGTGATGTCGTCTGATATTTAAAAAATATTTAAAAAACAATTTAAATTATGTTATGATACCTATTTATGAGTTAGAGTGAATCGTCTAAAACACATAATAAGATTAAATTCCGCACTTAAAACTTATAATTACGACCTACCTTGTTGCAGACGGAGCATCAAGTTTAAAAAATGTGTGGACGCGTCGCCTCAAATCATCTGGTATCTAAAGTACAGGGGAAACCCTTAGGATGATGACCCGGTCTCAAACTAAGGTTTAAGGCCGGGTCATCATCATCAGCCTGCAGACACTATTGGACATGAGCCTCCTCAATGACAATGGTCAGCTGGTCCCCCAAATTCGCCTTGGTCACCTCGCTTGGCAGGTGGGTTGGTGACCACAGGTTTTATTTGTACCCAGGTAAACGCTGCTGCCCATTTCCTGATATTCTCTTAGCCGGCTTCTACGTTAAATCGGGTAATTGATGTGAATTGTCTGACGCATTATTATTTACTAGCTGTGCTCGCGACCTCGTCAGCGTGGAATAGTTATTATTTCCCCGTTTTCTTTACATTTTCCATTATTTCTTCGCTCCTAATAGCTGCATCGTGATGTTATATAGCCTAAAGCCTTCCTCGATAAATGCTCTATTTAACACAAAAATAATTTTTCAATTCGGACCAGTAGTTCCTGAGATTAGCGCGTTCAAAGAAACAAACTCTTCAGCTTTATAATATTAGTTAAGATTCATGTGCGTATTTCAAGGGACAAATCTATCAAAAATATCTCGACTTCAGTGAAGTTTCCGTTCCCAAAGTGCTCCACTAGACACACTACTTAAGAGCACGCGTCCCAAGCAGCCCGCAACTTGGCAAACACGCTACACGCGAGATCCTTCCAGCTCATATCTATACGCACCACCCGATCAGTGGCGGAGCGAGGTAACCAAGGGCCCTGGGGCAAATCTAAGAATGGAAGAAGGGGCCCTATAAATTGAGTAGCTTTTATCAAGCAAAAATATTAAAAACTAGCTGTGCCAGCGGCGTCGCACGCGTGGATATCGGGTTTGAAAAATAACGGACTTCCATAAAGCAGTTAAGCCTCTAGCCATACATTGGTGAAAACCGCATTCAATTCCATGCAGTATTTTTCGCGTGAAGCGCGTTCAAACATACAGGTAAAAAGTTCTCCCGTCTTCCCAACACTTCCCGTTACTGCTCTGCTCCTATTGATTGTAGCGTCATAAAAAGTGTACTATAATCTGCCTAGGAGTATGACGAATAATTGTTAAAATTGTCCGTTCGGTAGGTAGTTTTTATTTCTCTATCGAACATACAGACAGACAAAAATTTTACTGATTGCATTAAAGCTGAAACGCCTGTGCAAAACTATCTACCTATACCTACTTCACTTAAAAATAAAAACTTATAACTACTTTAATTAATAAAAGTACCTACGCTTAATAATTTTTAATTTGAACGAATATTTTACAACATAACAACAAAAGAAATTCAAATAAACTATTTAAACACTAAAAGTCGCGCTGATAAGCACGGTTTCTCAATATCAATTATTGTCTGTCAATAAGGTCGATCGCTCTGAACGCATCAACAGCCAAATATTGAATGAAGCTAGCTCTTTTTTTTTTTTTTTTTCTAAATGACTACGATGATGGCCAGGACGGCCTTGTCATCATCACCGAACTGTTGGGGGAGCGGAAGGCTCTCACCCCTAATGAAGCTAGCTCTCGGACCTCCCGCCTTTTTATACCCTACCGCCGCCGCGACCCGTGTCGAGCGCGGCAACCGTTACACAAAAATAATCCTTATAGCATGATTCAGTATTCACGTGCGACGGCGCGATGGCTTATTTCATGTATAAGTTTGGTGTTTCTATACCGATTTCTATGATTCTTTTTTTATTGAATAGGTAATAATCATAACTTTTTTAAATTAAGGATGAATGAGAGTATTATAAACGTAAGAGTAAACAAATATAAGCAAACTGCTAAGCTATCAGGAGTTACACGTGTTATTGTGAGTCAACCATAAAAGATAGACATATGCTGTTGCGGGATATTTTTTAGTCAATTTTATGTAAAATATTTCTGTCATACATAATTTCTATGTAACTTTAACCATTAAGGCTGCACACGCGACGGAAGCTTAAAAAATGGAGTAACTTCTCCCGTTTTCCCAACATTTCCCTTCACTACTCTGCTCCTATTGATCGTAGCGTAATGAAAAGTATACTATAACCTGCCCAGAAGTATGAGGAATAATTGTACCAAGTTTCGTTAAAATCCGTCGAGTAGTTTTTGTTTCTATAAGGAACATACAGACAGACAGACAGACAGACAGACAGACAAAAATTTTACTGATTGCATTTTTGGCATCAGTATCGATCACTAATCACCCCCTGATAGTTATTTTGAAAATATATTTCATGTACAGAATTGACCTCTCTACAGATTTATTATAAGTATAGATAACTACAAATACTAAACCCACTGAAAGTACTTAGGGGAATTCCCTAGGCATAACTTTCGACTTACTCTCAATTGTGGTATCATTATTAAAGACCAGTGACAATCTGTCATAGGTAGTTTATTTTTGAAATGTGAGAAATTTCCAAATACGATCGAGACTGCTGATAAAGAAAAAGACCTGCAGGGAAACAGAAGAAGTCTTGATTGTGTAACATCATGGAGTGGACGATCGCCAACCCGCCTGCTCAGAGTGGCGATTATGGGTATATCCTACGGATATTTGCCCTAAGTGGCGAACAACTGGAGAGGCCTATGTCTAGTAGTGGACTGCAATAGGTTAATGATGAAAAGGGGATTGGACAGGAAATGCGACTGTTGGCCAACTGTGCCGACTCACGCAGGACAAGGCCTATGCGGGAATGACTGCCAACCTTCAATGATTGGAGAAGCACTTAAAGAAGAAGATAATGATTCGGCGGCTCCCTGAGCTCGAGGGCCCCGAGGCACTGCCCGCTCAGCCGCTCACTCGCCGCGCCCGCTGTGCACACGGCGACGCGACATATTGCCCCCCTCCTCCCTACACCTAAACTCATATTAAAAACCCCCCACACAAAAATCCGACTTTTAATGAGTTCCGCTTTGTGACGGATAAACAGAATTAGCCGGACGCGCTGCAAGCGACGGATTTAATGCTCTGCTGTTCCTTCTGTTTTCGGTTTGAAGCTAATTTCGTTACGGCGACGTTGCCGTACACGCTTTTAAGTTACTGGGATACGTTACGACTTATTAAAAATTATGTCTTTGTGAAGCGTGCGGGGAAATAATTTTCAACACGACATTATTGTTATTAAATTTCGTGATTGTATTTTGTGTAGTCAACGTAACAGAAAGGGCTTTTTTAAAATTAGCTCGACATAATGGCTTCCCTACGCCTGATGGAAAGCGAAAGAGAAGCCCAAGTAGCTGTGACAACGGGCAAGTAACTGGTCAGTTACCTGTCGGTTGCCACCGCCTTGCCGGCCCAACCCTAACGCCCTACGAGCTCCGGAATCCCTACTCACCGGCAGAACACGACCCCGAGATCATTTGGCTGCGGTATTCTATAGGGTGGAGGGCCTTCCTCGGACGGGTGGCTCAATTCGAGCGAAGATTCGCTATGCCCTACCTCTCTTGCTAGACTGGTGTCCAGACCTAACATTGTCCTTGTTAGTGTATTGCTAGTGCAGTAAAAAAATATCAGGACAGGGCCTTCTGCGTTTACTTGGATGCGCATGATCCTACTGCGGCCATCAACCCGCCTGCCAAGCGTGCTGACAAAAGCAAATTATGAGGCTGATGATGATGAACTTGGAAGCGTTTTCCCGTTTGTTCCGAGGTCTCTCTTTACTTACGGGTCTTAACTGGTTTTTGGTTCAACAACCTATACATTACATTTAATTTTTTTGGCTTAACATACATGACTTTGCTCGACCCGTAAAATATTAACTTCTTTAAATATAATATTATTTACTAAAATTGGATTAAGATTTTGAAATCAATCGGCTTCAAATGAATCTTGATTATAAGGTAATATTAAAAATGCTTTTGCAAGAGATTTGATTACATCGAACTTGATTAATGTTTGCCTTCATAAATATTCTTCTTTGCAAGATTATTAATTTGGTTAGTAATTTTTTTTATTTTTCAAGCTGATTTTTATTTTTCCAATTCGTCGGTATAAGATATTTATAGAGCTTTGAGATTTCATCATGTTTCTTGAGGCGGAATGGCCCACAATATTATATTATTATCAAACTAAGGTTTTCCAACAAGCGTATTACATAATGACTAGTGAACATTCGCTCTTCACAACGGTCACTAGATTACAAACAACGATTGCCCGCAATTAGTCAATTAAGCTCGGTTTAAATTAATAGGCTCCTCTATCGGCTTTGTCTAACGCCGAACTTGCCAATAATTCACCAAGTATTGTCATCTGGACGACTCCGCGGCTGCCAATTACGGTGACTAATATGCGATCATTTTGTACAACGGGCGTATTCAATATTGCCTATGTGACAAGCAGACTGTTTGTGTGACTGGGTATCGACCCTTTGGTGAGATCAGCCCTTCCCTTTGTTCAGTATCTGTATGTGTATTTTTTTGTAATAGTAGCTCGACATAATGGCTTCCCTACGCCTGCTGGAAAGCGAAAAAAAAGCCCAAGTAGCTGTGACAATTGGCAAGTAACTGGTCAGTCACCTGTCAGATGCCACCGCCATGCCGGCCCAACCCCAACCCTATAGGGTAGGGGTATTCTATAGGGTGTAGGTCCTTCCCCGGACGGGCAGCTCAATTCGAGCAAAGATTCGCTATGCCCTACCTCTCTTAAAAAGTTTACAGGTATACAGTGGTAAAGGATGTACTGAGAAATGTGTAAAGGATGTATTGATGTCTTGCAGGCGGGTTGGTGACCGCTATATATTATATTTGTATACAGGTAAGCGCTGCTGCCCGTGCCCTGATATTCCCTTAGTCGTATTCTACAAAACCCGCGAAATTAGAGAGGGTGGCCCTGTTCTTAATCCAGCATACGGACTGTAACACTTTCCGTTCGTAACTTACTTAATCGTCTCTATGACATCCATGATATGTACTAGATAGCGTGGTCGTAATCTAAAACGGGAAATCTCACGGACATAAGCTTTTCCGAAAACAGCAATTGTATTCGACGCCGCTCTGTCACTCGCCCGCTATCCACACAGTTAATTGGTTCAAAGTCCGGCCGATAAATAAACGCAACCGAATAACGCACCGCTCCCTCGGGACGAGGGCTCACTGAAAAATTGGGACTACTTAGTACGAGTACAAACTTTTCTTGACTGCTGTTTCGCATTTCAATATTTCCTTTTTAATTTAATTCCAAAGAAAGCAGCTTAAGTACTTGCATCAATCGGGATCGACAACAATACCTACCTATCACAATTATACTTAAATACAACACTAACACCCGTATTCACAAACGTTACGTAGCGACACGCGTACGCACAGGTACCCAAGAGACATTTTCATGCACACACATGTTTGTAATGTGCGGGAATCGAACCCGTGACCACTGTGTCATTGTAGTCATTACCACTGCACCCAATTTGTCGTCGAAATAAAAATATTTGACTATTCATTGTCCTGTTACTGCTGATACTACCTATGTCTGACAAGCACATTCGTATGTTCAGGGCAAGCAATTAATTTATGTGGGACTCGTATCCAGCTATTACATGTTAATACCGGACCTTCCTTGCGTCTAAATATTCATCGCCGCGACGCCATAACGGCTGCAGCGAGGCACTTTGATACTCCCGGGAGTGCCCGCGCCTCCCGGGCCCTCCGCGGCCTCCGACCCGTGTGACCGGCTCACCTTTATAGCTTATGGGAGGTGGGGAATTTAGGATAACGTATTGTTTACACTGTAAAGCAAGGGCGAAGATGTAAAACTGTTTTCGGGTGGTAGTAAGTTCGGTAGTGTAAACTCAAAATTTAAATTTCTTTACGCGTTAACATAAGCGGTTATAAGTTATTCTACAGATGTTGCCGTAAGTGGCGTACAACTGGAGAAGCCCTGCAATAGGCTGATGATGAAGGCGTTACCAGACAAAACGATCGATAGTAAAATGGATACATAAATTTGTCCGTGATCATCGAGAGCAATCGCCCCACAAAGCAGGTGGTGCAGACGAACACAAAACGCGGCTGATCCCGCATGCGGCGCGCGGACCACTCTTTATCGGATTGAAATAAAGCGACGCGCTATGAAAAATTGTTGTCCGGGATGCACCGAGAGGGAAACCTACATAAGAACTAAGATGCGAAACGTTCGGGATTTAATATTCGTCAAAAAGTTGAATGTCAATTCACTAAGCCTTATTTTTCTTGCAAAACCCTCAGCAGCAGTGACAACAGTTTGTGGTTTGGGCTAACGTTTTAATTTTCAGTCAATAATAAGGGAACTGTCACATACTCGTAGAAATTTCATGGAATCAGGAATACCCAGAGCGCTAGCTGTACCGTTTGAAGTTGTAATATAATGGTAATTTGAAGTTAATATCGAGCAATTACATTAATGTTTAATATACGAAATTGTTACCTTGATTTAGCAGATAAAATTCACATGACTAATCTAATGAATATCATGTTAAGGTTGGTTTGGTTGTGAAAATGGTCTTGTCATGATAGCATGACACATGAGCGGTAAAAACCTTCCACTCCCCCGCAGTCACCATACTGCGGTTTTTACCGCTATAAGCCTTCAAAAGGGTTGTGAAGAGGTGTTACAGGCGTTACTGGCCTATTTTTCTTTTTTTTCATGCAAGAGGCGGCAGACGAGCAAATGTGATGCCTGATGGTAAGCGGTCGACACCGCCACCCTAGTGGTATAAAAAAATATGTAAGCAAGAACAGACAATAAAAATCGGTAATTTTCTCCCCAGTGCACCACTATCCTAACAGCATTTGTATATTCAGTGCGAGTGCGTTTGTTTGATCGCGAGGCGAAGGCGGCGGAGACGCGGCGCGGTGCGACTTGCTGTCGTGCGGCGTGCCATCGTGCGACTTACTGTCGTGCGACTTACCTTCGTGCGACGTGGCCGCCGCCAGACATCTCGCAAGCACAATCAAATCAATCAAAAGAGTAGCGCCTTTTGACTTTTACGAAATCACCGTCTGAATGTCAATGTCAATTTAGGTTTTAAGAAAGAATAAAATGCGTGGGGCCGTGTATTAAACTGTGGTGAAATCTCTGGGACGTTCTTCTCTAAAGCGCTTATTACGTTATCGGCCGGTTACGGCCTAGATACGGATAGAAGGGGCATTCGGGCCTGGAAGTCTCCTGATGGTAAGTGATCACTTCAGCCCATGGACACCGAAACACCAGGGGAGTCACAGGTGCGTTACTGGCCCTTGAGCCCTACTCACATTTTTTTTATAAGAAGAGCTTTCAGGGTGTCCTCATACCACCTGTTGGTAAGCGGTCGTGAGGTCCAAAAGTTAGGTCGACAGGCATAATAGAACAAACCCATTGCGCCTGTCGCCCTAAAATTCGACATAATGTTAAACGTTTCGGGACACAAAACGCCCACAGTCGAGAAAACTATAAAACTTACATATATTGTGTCTAAGTTTGTGTATTGGTACGTCTTAACATAGTTTCACAACCGTTTGAATTGAAATCTTTGTGCAATAAAGTGTAATACCTATTTATTTGGACGGCGGTAGACGCTCACCATTCCCGGCGAGTGCCGAGTGGCGAGTCCCGAGTCCCGGTCCCGGCGGCCTCATCACATTACCGCGTCCCGAAAGGTCCTTCCCATTTTTTGCTTTTGTCCCGTGATTTTGTCGCTACGAAATATTCCCGTCTTGTTTGAGCTCTGTTTTGATTAAGAAAATGTTGTTCTTTATGTTATTTTTTCTGAGAAATATTATTTTGTAAGTAACCTAATTTTAGCGAGAATAGAAGATTTTTTATTTAGAAGCTTATTTTTCTCTTTTCAGCTGATATAATAAGTCAAGAAACGAAACGTTGACAGAAATGGGGATTTATTTATGTAAACTTCGCTGAACTATCGCGGTTCAGTTGGTAATGATCCTGCTATTTGAACGACAGTCGTAGTCGTAGGTCTGGGTTCAGGAGAAACATTGGCTATCAATATTGTCTCCTAGTAATATATTTATGTAGTGTACATAGGTATATTTACGTATATATATTTAGGAGAAACAGATCATTCTTGTCAAATGAATATGCAACTTGTTTACAAGACAACAATGCCTAAATACTGTACGTACACAGCATACTTAGTTTAAACAAAGATGGTTTAAAAAATTCATGAGTTACCGAGTCAAGAAGAACTCGTATGTTTGTAACTTCGTTTATTCAGATTGTCATGGCACAAGTACGATAAGTGACAGGCAGGCAGAGTCATCGGTACTACGAGTAGAAGCTACGCCCTGCGGTCGCCAACCCGCCTGCCCAGCGTGGCGATTATTTAAGATAGGTTAAATTCACGTCAAAGTGGCAAACAGTTGGAGAGGCCTATGTCCACTATGTCCAGCAGTGGACTACGGGAGGCCAATGAAATAACAGATTATTATATCTACCAACAATAAATATAAGCAGGCTTTCCTCTACACAACATTAGTATAGATTACAGAGCGACGTCTGCACTATCATTTGAGTCTCGCAATTACATATCATCCCGACATTATTGCGAAATTTGCCCTACTTCGGCGGATAACGAGGAAAATCTATTGTTGACGTTACTATACGATATCCCTAATCCATCCTCATATTAATTTGAGGGCGAATTACTCACGCCACGCGGTGATGCGTACTCGTATCTGTCGCCCTCTGTACAAACTTGTCGCGCATTGAGCCCGCAAAATTAGCAAACACACCTGCTCCGTTATTAACTTACACGGGCGCTGTGTACTTACTGTGTAGTACGAGTATATCATAGGTAACGTTGAACTGTCAATTTGAGGGGGATTTGGAGCGTGACAGCTATGTTTGCGTTTAGTTTGTACACTTGGTAAGAAATTATTGGAAGATTTGTGTTTGTGGAATACTAGTGTAGAGTTGTAGGATCGCATCTTAATCCACAGACCACATTTAACAGTGTTAACTCTCTCCATAGTGCGAGTTTGGACCACAAAGACAAATCTTGAAGGAACCACTAACGTACATAATTACTTTGTTTAGCGTTACATTTTAATAATTAAAATTAGCTTCTTATCAGCATTTTTTTTAAAAGATGAAATTGTATCCTTCAATCGCGACAGTTTGCGAAATAGACGAGAGAGTTTGCGAGATAGAAAGAGCAAGAGAAAGAGGCATTTTGCGAAGTGTACGTTGTTGCGAAAGAGACATCATGAGCAAAGTAGACTTTTGCGAACCGACCACTAGGGCTGACAAGGGCGGAAGCCAAGTAGGTGCACGCTCATGTCCTGTGCGCTAATAAAGATCGGCGCAGATGACACCGTGATAAAACCTTTGCATATCTAACTCAAATCCAAGCGGTCTGTTTTCGTCCGTATCGAGCAGATTGCAATCTCCTCGTTGTAATAACCGTGACCTGCGGCCTGAGATTGCGGTCACCCCTCGACAGGTTGACAATAATTGGAGCATTAGCTACTCTGAATAGGATGTTGACAACGAGAATGCTACCAATATTCTAAATGTGAAAGTTCCTTCAGACAGATGTATGAACTTTTGCAAGTCTATTTTTAGTCGGGCGCCAGTTTATTCCTAGTCTATTCAGATAGATATCCATTATTATACACCATTCATATTTACTGAGAACTAACAAAGTATATAATGGTTGCACAATTTAGAAGGTATTATTGCTATGAGCGGTCTCTCCAAACAGCCTTTAGGTAGAGAATTGCAAGATATAGTGATAGATAAACATATACATAATACTGGTAAAGAATAATCTTAGCCTTTTGTAGTTACTGTGCATTAAATTAAAATGTAGATATTTAACAGTAGCAATAGATTTGAGACAAAGTTTTGCACTAAGTTACCCATCACAATTAGTACAACTTAGGCGTCATCCTGTAATGTCTGTGATTTTGTGCAAAAAAGAGTATCTATCAATCTATCTAAATTAATAATATTTTAAGTGAGAACACTTTTAAAATGACTCTCTTTACAGTTGCAAGTGACTTCTAAGTCATACAATCTAAGCGAAACTTACACTTTATTGTTCCATAAGACCTTCATTAGTGCCAAATTTTACGAGTGCGTCGAAGTCAAGTGCCTCATAACCAGAGAGGCCATATCTTTATACTGCGCAGACAAAATTTACTATAGGGCTGTCTTCAGACTACTTACGACCCGCCGGAAATGTCTGCAGACATCGCAAAATTGATGTTTATATTAAACTAGCTGTGTCGGCGGCGTCGCACGCGTTGATATCGGCTTTCAAAAGCAACGGATTTCCATAAAATAGTTCTTCTTTAATTTTAAGTTAGACCTCTAGCAATACATTGGTGAAAACCGCATTCAATTTCATGCAGTAGTTTTTGCGTGATGCGCATTGAAACATACAGGTAAAAATTTCTCCCGTTTTCCCAAAACTTCCCTTCACTGAGAGAGAAAAAAAAATAATAAATCTGTAGAAAGGTGAATTATGTACATTGGATATATTTTCAAAATAACTATCAGGGGATGATTAGTGATCGATACTGATGCCAAAAATGCAATCAGTAAAATTTTTGTCTGTCTGTCCGCTTGTATGTTTGTTATAGAAACAAAAACTACTAAACGGATTAAAATGAAACTTAGTACAATTATTCTTTATACTCCTGGGCAGGTTATACTTTTATAGGGTTCCGTTTATACCCTGTGGCTATGGGTACAGAATCCTAAAAAGAACTGTCAGTTCCCGAAGTAGATTCAAGTGAAGACACCTCGCTCGTGAGTCGTCTCCAGAGCGCTGCCAGCCACAGGCCGGCTCCTCCCCCGCCTCCAAACCGCGCTGATCTAATTAATATAATTCGGCCGCTTTGATCCGCCGACAATGCCGATGGGCCGAGATAACTCGCGGCTAAACACCGCGGAGGGATGCTGGTTTGTCACGATTCCGTCGTGTAATTTGGGTGTTTGGGAAGCGGTTTTGGTATATTTGTGATTATTTTATTAATTAAAGAGACATTTCTTTACAATAACAAGATGATGAGCTATATTTTTTGTTTGTTTTTATTACTATCAGTGGTAGATGAGCAAGTGACCTGTCCGTTGTTAAACAGCGCATGGACATCAGCAACGCCAGGCACAGCCATGCCACTCCCTAGAAACAAACCTACCGTGAGGAAGGAGAGCTCTTTCCTCACGGTAGGTTTGTTTCTATTATTTATCATCATCAGCCTGCACACGTTCTGATGAACATAGGCCTCTTCTAATGACGATTGTTATTTGAGGGGATTTGCCTCAGTCACCACGCTTGGCAGGCGGTGATCGCAGTAGGTTTTACTTCTACCCAGTTAAACGCTGCCAGTTTCCTGATATTCCCTTAGTCGTCTTCTACGACGCCCCCGGTATGAGATGGGGTGGTCTTATTCTAAATGCGGAAACCGCACGGACAATATATACGAACAATATTCATCTGTTATCAATGCTGAATACCGTTATCAACCTTTTTAACTATTCTATACCCTAAGGATGTCTTAGGGTGCGTCATGGCGTGTAGCATGCGAACTATGCGTAGGAGTAGCGGACAAATCTATAATGCACGAGCGCAGCTCGCGAGCTGCGAGCCGCGCACCCATCAGATGTGGACGTACCCTTAAAGTTTGAGTGAACTGTATGATGATTGTGCAATCATAGTGTGCAATAAAGAATATATCCATCTAAGCATTAACAGCTATCAATTAAGAATATAGCACATTATAACGTGGTATTTTCTGTCGTTTGACCATGAAGGTACCTGAATAAACCAGATGACCATTGTGTCAGAATGTCCGAATTTTTCAAAATTTACCCGACCTACATTCGATCCCAAGCCTTGAGTTCCATATTTCAATGATCAACTTGTATTTTTCTTCTTTTGAATTCAAGGGTAATTCACTGTTGAGTGAACGTTTCCTTTTCATAAGCCCCTCCGCACATGGAGCTACTCAAATATGACGGAATTAATCAGTAATTAGAATTACAAACTAGTTATAAACTGTATTTCGCACACGACGCTACTCAAATTGCAAGGTTTCAGTCACTCCTGTTATTTCTACTACTATAAAAACGTGCGAAAAACCTAGAAAGGGGAAATATTGGAAGCAATAAAAATGTCGAGTGGATCGAGCGAACATGACGATGTCATTATACTATATTATCATCTAAAACAGACGCCGAAGGAATCGACGCAGATTTTGGATTCACCCATATATATAAAATAATGTGAACTGCAGATTGTCAGTTGCAGCATGAGAGCTGCGTGAAGCAGATAATACTTAAATTTGTGGGATTCATTCATTTCTCACATCAAAACACTGTAAACTCGGTAACCTAGTAGCTCGGCGACCGGCACGTCGCGTCACGCGCGATCAGTTGCCAACGCGTTACTAACTGGTTAGTGACTAGTCGCGTCGTGTGCGAACCTGTATGGCAATGTATGGGCGGTGACGCTCAAAAAACTCGTTAGTAATTTGAGTTTGTGATTAGTTCCTTTTGAGTAGCTCCATGTGCGGACGGGCTAAGAGTTTCATTTGTTTCATCGTATCGCAAGTCGTACCACATCGAGTTTCCCTCACTTACTCACCGAGTCTTACGCTTGGGTAGAGGTGGCTTGTCTGGTTTATTTGTGTTTGCATTAGGTAATATAGATAGGCCCCATGACACCACCCCATAAGGCGTCTGATGGAGGGACCGGGGTTTTTAGTGGGTATATCCTGCCTCACCAACATCTTGAGGCAGGGGAGTCCCACATACCCTGCCACTCCCCCAAGTGGCGGGGATGCATAATCGCATTATCCCCGGGGAAAAAAAAAAAACAGGTAATATAGATAGATAGATATTCTTTATTGCACAAAATACAAACATTTATAGACAAGACATTATAGACAAGACATTATAGACAAGTAGTGGTACAATTTAGGCGGTCTTATCGCTAGTAAGCGATCTCTTCTAAACAACCTTCAGGTAGAGGAAATGTGTTATTCTAATATAGTACTAAAAAGCCTGATATTTCAGATATGTGCAAATATATTGTATTTTATATGTATATAGTTGTAACTAGCAGCCCGCCCCGGCTTCGCACGGGGTAGACAATTATATTGTTCAAATTTTACCAATGATCTAAATTTTTTTTCAAAATGAAATGTAGCTTATGTCAAATTGGAAGAATGTAGCATTCTATTGGTGAAAGAATTTTTTAAATCGGCCCAGTACTTTTTGAGCCTATTCATTAAAAACATACCAAAATAGGTACAAATCTTTCCTCTTTATAATATTAGTGTAGATTACTTACACACGGAAATGGTCCTTTTGCCGTGTGTAAGTAATACCCAATGTCAATTGAGCTCCATCGTAGGCTTCAATATCACTTAACACCAGGTGAATTGTAGTCAAGCGCAAACTCATAGTGTACTTACGTACATATGCCTACTTACGTTTGTTAATAATAATTTCTCTGAGTCCATTATGTAGACACCAATGCTGGTTCGCGTTTTTACCGCGTTCGGTCATCGGCGGCATCACATCTTTATCTTTATACTTATAATAAATCTTTAGAGACGTAAATTCTGTACATGAAATATTTTTCAAAATAACTATCAGGGGGTGATTAGCGATCGATACTGATGCCAGAAATGCACTCAGTAAAATTTTTGTCTGTCTGTCTGTCTGTCCGTCTGTCTGTCTGCCTGTCTGTCTGTATGTTCGTTATAGAAACAAAAACCACTGAACGGATTTTAACGAAACTTGGTATAATTATTCTTCATACTCCTGGGCAGGTTATAGTATACTTTTCATCACGCTACAATCAATAGGAGCAGAGCAGTGACGGGAAGTGCTGGGAAAACGGGAGAAATTTTAACCTGTATGTTTGAACGCGCATCACGCGAAAACTACTACATGGAATTGAATGCGGTTTTCACCAAAGTATTGCTAGATGTCTAACTTAAAACTTAGGCACTAGGTATAGATAGGTATTATATGGAAGTCCGTTATTTTTGAAACCCGATATCAACGCGTGGGACGCCGCTGGCACAGCTAGTTTAACATATGTTTGGATAGGGCTTTCTAGACGACGTCTTGAGGAACTCGCTACAGGATCCTACTATCTCAATCTGGAATCCACTGGAGGAATTTAAAGCCACGAACTCAGTTAAGCAGACAAATCTCTTCCGACTGTCAATTCATTGATTGTTACTCGTACTCAATCTTTTTAAGTGAGCCATAAATACGCCTCAGTTGCTGTTTCGTGACCCACAAATAAACAGTTAAGGCGTTACGGGCTGAAAACACAAATAATGACGTGAAATAGTACCTAAACTAAAACGAAATATAGGCACGTACCTAGATATTGAGACAGATATGTTTTACTGCACACTAAAATAATGAAACTTCGTAAAATATACCTTTGTTGTTAACATTTAGGCGGTTATATCGCTATAAGCAATCCTATAGCTAAAGCGACAGTTGTAATGACATTTATGAATCAATCTACAGCTCTGGTTCGTCCACAGCTGAATCAAATTTAATGAAATAAATATTATGAATGGAACTTATACTTAAAAATAGTACCCATTATAAGGCCATGCTGATAAAAAGCGTACGTCAAAGTCAAAGTCAAGTCAGTATCTCTTACTAAATTGTATGCGTTAATCAAAATGGTCTATAGAAAGACGGTCTAAAGCTTAAATATGGCTAGACTAGGCGGTACAAATGAAAGCCACTGCCATCTCCATCCCGCCTGCAAAGCTTCGTGACTAAGGTTAATCCCCCAAATGATAAATGTCATCAAGGAAGGGCTATGTCCAGCGGTGGACGTCTCAAGGCTGATGACGAGTTGGTCGTTACTCAAAAAGTATCCAAACTAAATACACCCGAGGCACATTTCTCGGTGCACCACTACGGTTTTTCTAGTTCTGTTTCAAAAGATAAGTGTCATTGGAGGAGGCCCATGTCCAGCAGGCTATGTTCAGGCTGATGATGATAATGATTAGATGCTCTACAGAAAATAACCAAACTAAATACGCCCAGTTGTCGGTCACCGCTACGGCGACACAGTCCCGTCGAGAAATTGAATTTCTTTCATGTCTACTAACTGGTGCCGATAGCGAGGCGGCAGCCCGCGCCTTTGTAGCGAGGCGCGATTGCGATCAGCCGCCTTAATGGGCTTCAATGGGAAGGTTTTATTTTGAGTTCCTTGGCGTAGTACAGGACTCGACCGAGTTATTGGTTACGCATCTTCAGGCTAAGCGTATGCTGATAGGCTGCGCACGATCACATCAGAGGCAGGACAGAGCAGTTTGGTTCTCTTTATCATTGCATGATGTGCCATATATTATTATGCAAAATTATATGGTAGATTATGCGTTAGTTAATTTTGGTACAATTTACATTTTGTAAATTTATATATGTATACAGTTCTTTCATTGTCTATAGGAAACCGAGCGGATTTTATAGAATACCTAGGCCGTCAAAGATATAGTGATCGTAAATGCTATCTAAATCTAGCTTCTTGATCAAGTGCCGGACCTATAAAGAATAGGTGATAGTTTTATCTATCAAAAGCATTATCACCGCCTCTTTCTACTATCGGACTAACTGTGGAAACCGGCGTGGTGGCACTGTTTTATGGTGCAAATCCCAAGAATATAAGAATACGTATCTCTCTAAGTGAATACATCTTGGTGTCTACGGAAGACCAGTGTCGAGGTTTCTTACAGGATACCTCGGCTTATACTGAGTGGACTCCCTTTAGTGTCACAATTTATTTTTATTGTATATTTGCAAACTTAAAAACTGTTACATTGTAAAGTGATACTAAGGTAAGTGTCCCTATCACGGAGGTAGTCAAAATCGGTTCCTATTACGGTGGTATTTCTATTTTCGAGTTTTATTCCTATTTTATTCAGTATAAGTGCACCAAAATGTATACTATTTATTCCAAATCTATTCCTTCATCAGTTGACCGAATTTTGCAAGTATAGCACATATACAACACAACAAAATCAATCAATTAGTGTAACGACATTGATGTGAGAGAGGTTTTCATACAAACGCGCAACATCAAATGAAAGTACACCAATATTTATAAACTAAGTTTTTCGTATTAATAACCCGTTCAAGTTCGTTTGTGTGTTATTTATTGCATTTTCCTACTATTACAGCAGTTACTTAAATAGCTTAATTCATATTTTGAACTCATTTTTACCCAAAAAAATAAGAAACAAAATACCACCGTAAAAGGATACAAATTTTATAGGTTGATCCTAATACGGTGGTATACCTCCGAATTAGGAAATATACTGGACATGTTTAATTGTTTATAACTTTTAATTTATTAACTTATTGAGTTAGTTCCAAGTTTTATTTAAATAATCATTAATCTCTTAAATTAAGGACCATATTCTGCGGTATGCTATCTTTCTTAGAAATCTAGTTAAATATGAAAATTTTTGAGCATAAAATGTTGGTTTCTTAGAAGCCGTAAAATAAAAAGCTGTACTTTAATTGATCACAAATCGTATATTTTGTATATCTGTTGACTAAAATTTAACACACTGAGCCAAAAAACTGTTATCGTGTGATTATGCATTTACACTCTTTTGTTTATCGAAATTTTGATGGGTCAGAATTAGGAACATTATAACACTAGTAGTGTTCCTATTACGGTGGTAGTTATTTTCAGGTAACTCCGTATTAGGTTATATGGGTTCCTATTATGGCGCTATTCATAAAATATAAAATTACAAGTTTTAGGGTTCAGTAAATAAATAAAAAGTTTTCTATAATGTTTTATGGATTCTTATTTAATAAAACCAAAAGCGATAAAAACTTAACAATGTGTGTAAATAATGTTATTTAAAGTACAGTTGTGTTTAATGTTGCATCAAAACCAAAGTTGTATTAGGTATCGAGAAAAAATATTATTACTTTTGAACTTTGAACCGGGGTATAAAACCTATTTTCCAAAAATGTAACATTTATACTTACTACGAGTAGTTTATTGTATATAGTAATAATAATTCGTTTCAACGAGATCTTTTTAATACGTCACTGTTAGAATTTAGAGGGTGCTAGGTTCTGGAGAATAAGGAAAATTCAAGTGATTCATACATCCCTGCTATATTTGCAAATTTTATTAAAAGAGAATCAATGTTATTAAATCAATTACTTACAATTTACTTTCATCACCATCATCAGCCTATTGTAGTCCACTGCTGGACATAGGCCTCTCCAGTTGTTCGCCACCTAAAGCAAACTTCTGGAGGACATACCCATAATCGCCACGCTGGGCAGGCGGGTTGGCGATCGCAGGGCGTAGCTTCTTGCTCCGGTGACGCTGCTGCCCGTCATCGGCCTGTGGTTTTTAGCTACGCCTTCTATCGTGATGGTTTAACCGCCACCAGTCGGTTTGCCAGAGCCTCGTTTCTTGTTCGGCAGGATGCACCACGGGCAGGTGAAGATGGCTCGGAACGATAAGGTGATAGGTCGCTCCCTTACATCCCTTACATACAATTTACTTTACTAACACATATTTTATATTATTTAATGTAGGTACGTAACATTATTTGTTTTTGACCCTCCGAATTAGGAACCGTTTACCGCCGTAATAGGCACTGACCGAAATTATACCTCCGAATTAGGAACAATCGACTCGGCTATTTAAATATTTTTTTTAAAAAAAACTAACATCAAAAGAAACACAAAATCAATAGAAATACAAAATTTAATAACCACTTTTGACGATGAAGTGGTTTTGAACATTTAGAAATACTTACAAATGCTTATTTTTGTCTCCTAGTTTCGAATGTTGCGAAATACCTCCGTAATAGGAGCGTTTACCTTAATAACCATTTTTCTTTCTTTCTTTTAAATCTATCAATTTTATTTCACAGTCACATTTCGAAACCAAACGATCAGCTATAAAAAAATTAAACCGACTTCAAAAAAAACACAACCGACCAAAACTAAAAAGCGATAAATAACGTAAGTAATTCTATCCTTAATACATATTATATGTATAACTATAATTATTTCAATATTACAATTATCACTTATTTTTGGAGTCGGTGTCAGCCTCTAGGTACCTAACGTAGTCTACGTTAGGTTGTTGTATGACGCGCGCGGCCGGCAAATCCACACGACAATATACATTTATTTGTTTGGCTGGCACCGACTTCAAAAATAAGTGATAATTGTAATATTGAAATAATTATAGTTATACATATAATATGTATTAAGGATAGAATTACTTACGTTATTTATCGCTTTTTAGTTTTGGTCGGTTGTGTTTTTTTTGAAGTCGGTTTAATTTTTTTATTAAAAATAATTTTATTTCTCGATTTTTAGTTGCGATAATGTGTTGAGAACTTGAATTAAGGCTAATAAATGTAATTAAGAGTTTTTCTTAGGATTGAAAAATGTTGATTTAAGTCAAGTGTCTTCACTTGACTTAAATCAAAATTTTTGCGATCTAGAATCAAGCAAATCACTTACCAAATCATCTGCCCCATTAGCCCTGCATAAGTACATACTACCTAGTTTCTATCGACCAATGGAAGTACTGTTCCCTAACTCCTAACCGTTAAGGAGTTCTGTGGCTTCATCACCAGCACCAGATGTTGACGCCCGGAAGCTTATACCTGAGTAAAATATGATTACGTAACAAAAACACCATATGAGCATACAATTTTCGGTTGTTGCCCTCAATTTCTCCAGGATCCCATCATCAGATCCTGACTTGGTGATAATGGGACCACCTCGGAAGTGTCCTCTGTCGAACAAAAGAAAAATTTTTGAAATCCATCTATAATTGACGGAAATATCGGTGAACAAACATAAAAAAAAAAAAAAAAAATATATTATTATACATACAGACGAATTGAGAACCTCCTCCTTTTTTCGAAGTCGGTTAAAAAGGCTCCCTGTTAGACTTGTGAAGATTTGCCCATAATCCGCCTTTACAAATATCTCTCAACCTACACCAAACCTGAATGAACTAAAATAGCTTTTCGTTTGACCCTCGGCTCAAGAAACCTTTAATTAATAAAGCGTTGTCTGTGGAACTTGGTATACCAAAAATAGCTTTATCTGGTAATTCAATAATAAACTCTACTCATTTTATTAAACAGCTGATATTATAAAGCTTGTAGAGGATTTGGTTAATTACCTCTCAGAACACCCACGCCGAGGGCGCACTAATATAAGCGGATCCGCTCAGCTCACTGACAATTACCTTTGTCGGAGCGAGCGAGCGAAATAAAAATATCAGGCGGTTATTACACAAGGCGATGTAAGTATGCAATCTATCATCTTTTCGCTCCAAGTCACTCTCAACTGCGCGTGGTGCATCCTGCCGAATAACCAACCAGGCTCTGGCAACAAACTAGTGATGGTAGGGATAACCGTCATGACTGAAGGCGTTGTTTCCGAAAATATTTACTTTGAAATCAGGTGACGTCCGAAATTTATTTTTATTTATTTTTTTTTATGCAAGAGGCGGCGGACTAGTACGGTAGACCAGGTACACAACCAGGTACAACGGCAAAGTCACGCGGCGGGTCGAAAGTAACAAATGCTCTCTAGATTTATCCAATGGGCGAAAGATCGCTTTGCCGCCTTCAGGTGATAGTCAGGAGCAGTCGACACCGCCCATGGCACCGCAACTCAATTCACTTTACTAAACTTTGGATATGAATATTTATGTTGTGGTTATAGAAAGCTTAAACCAAAGCTTAAACTAAATCATAGAATAATGTATTTAATATCAAAAGAAAAATCTATTACTATTTTATTTAAGACATAAAAATCTTGACTTGTAAAGCGAAGCACGAGTGGAATCTCAGAGCCCGCGCTCGGAGGCTGCGAGCGGCTGAATATTTATGCGGCGCGACTCCGTCATGAATACGCCGATTGAAATTATTCCCGTAACGAGACAGTTTTGTTATTCAAACGGCGCTTACGCACGAGTCAGGCACGCGGAGGTGACGACATTGAGTGGACTCTTTGTGATGCGTAGGTGTTCGATTTTAGGCTTTGGGCGGCTTACTGAAGGAATAGAATTTTATTTTCGTATGTACATTGGCTATGTCCAGCAGTTGATAATGAATTATCATTATCAACTGTTGGACATGTAGCCAATGTATATGATCCTGTACATTAGTACATGATCATCCTCGACATCATCAATCTGAAGCCGTCCACTGCCGGACATAGCCACCCCCCAAGACATATCTAATGATAATCTCCTCAATGAGCTCATTCTGGGGATTTGTCTTAGTCATCACATTTGGCAGGCGGGTTGGTGACCGCAGTAGGCTTTATCTGTACCCAGGTAAACGCTACTGCTTGTTTTTGTTTCTTTGACAAGGAACTGCTTATTCATGAAACGCAGGGGCGCTGTTCACTCCTGTGTAAATTAATAAATAAAAAAAAACTCGAGTACCGATCAGTTGATTGAAGTTTACTTTAAAGGTACGCCACTAAAATTTACAGCCATGACTATTATCGCAATAAAAAGTTTTCGAAAAGGCATTAAAAACAGCCCATCCATTTCAGCGATTCAATATTACTGATGGATTAACCAATGCACCTGCGTCAAGCCAGTAGCCGATTTAAAAATCACTAAAAAGCTATCTTTATCCTTTTTGTGAAAAGTCGATAACATTGAAGCTCCCTAATTTAGAAAGAAAAGCAAGGACTTTAATCAATTTTAGACATAACAGCCTATTTTCCGTTCCGCAGTTTTAAGTATCTAAGTATAATAGAGACAGACGACAGACGAAAGCGACTTTGTTTAATATTATTTTGTGGTTAATGATTACGTGAGTATGCCACGCCGGATTGTAATGTCGCTTCTTCCGAAAATACTTAGCAAGAAATCCGACCTGGTCGTAGAGTATAATTATTGGCGTTCGCAACTACTAGACCAAAAGGGCAGTAAACAATAAACATTAATCAACCCGTCGCCGTCTCATTGTGCGGGCCGAATCAACTGCCAAATTTCATCACCGATAATAAAAAACAGAAATAATATTTGCGCGAAATCCTCGCACAAAAATTGAACAAAAGGCCAACGCATTCGTAACGCGAATATATCAGGATCTACACTTACGGGTAGGGTCGCCAGCCGCGGTCGGCGGGCGGGACACGGCGAGGAATCTGAAAATTGTAATCGTACTAGCTGCGTCCCTCGGTGTTACCCGCGTTCTTGTGGATATTTTGGGACAAATAGTAGCATAAGTGTTACTCCGGACCATACACTATCCTCCTGTCAAATTCATTCAAATTCGTCCAGCCGTTTTGGGGTGAAGAAGTAACAAACGCACTCACAAACTTTCGCCTATATATTATTAGTGTGATTTTAATTTGAAATATAATTTTAAACTATGTAGTCTAAAGAGGCTAGGCGACGTGGTTTCCTGATCTAGAATAACCACCCTATTTCATCTCGTGTGTGTCATTTTGCCTTCGTCAACACGCTTGTCGCTTGGCAGACGGGTTGATGACCCCAGTAGTTTTATGTACCCAAGTCAACGCTGCTGCCTGTTTCCTGATACACACTTACTCGTTTTCTATAACACCTATGGAGTGAGCTGCAGCTGTTCTTTGGTATCAGCTTCCGCCTGCAATTGTTCCGAATAGATAAGGTACCTTCAAAAAGCGAGCATACAGATTTCTCAAGGGCCGGCAACGCACCTGTTACTACCCGGGTGTTGCGGTGTCTATGCGCTGAAGTGGCACTTGCCATCAGGTGACCTTCAAGCCCATTTGCCCCCTTTGTCATAAAAAAGTCTTATTCTGTATAATATAATCTAAATCTGATACTTGGTAGCCCTATATACGGCGGTACGCAAACGGCTAAAAAGCTCCAATAAAAATATTCATGCAGGGCAATGAAAACATTTCGCTTCCGCAGCCGCTGCCCTGCCGGCCCGAAGTGCTGAGAGCGAGTCGGGTGCTTGAGAGGGGTTCTGTATGTTTCTTTTGTGATAGACATTTTTATAAAGTTATCCTATTACGAGTACCTACACATACATACTTTCAATTTGGTTCTTTAAAGATAGGGAAGTTCTCAATTTATATTTATTTCAACCGTTTCATTTTATATGCTTTTCTAGTGCTTTCTAAGACATGTTTTTAGTAGTACGTATGTCCTGAGACAAAAGATAATAACAAGTTATTTACGATTCCTTACGTCGCCCTTTATTTTTGAACTATCCTCTACCCTAAGGATGTCTGGAAGAGATCGCTTACAGCGATAAGGCTAGTGTCTATTATACCTAATTTTAAGTCAAATGTATGGTGCACAATGAAGAATATCTATTTATCTATCATTGTTTATATAAAAAACTTTCACGTTCGATCTGAGCTGAGCGTAAATGAAAAAATGGTGTGTATGTATTAACCAGTGAGTGTGGATCCTCAAAAGTTCACAAAGGACCCCTAAAAGTCCCATCTGACAGAGGCGAGTGGCGACGGAACGAGCGGGATTTAGCGAGTATGGGGCTACGCTGTAGCACGCCGTAGCGCCGTAGCGCCGTAGCACAGTAGCAGGCGACACGCGCTTGGGCGCTACGAGGAGTAACGCTTTGTCCACGGTTCATTCGAACAATATTAAATTTTTTAATAATTAACAGCATTTTTAGGCAAAAACACACACATCAATATGGTTACTATGGGACCAACTAGGAAGTAGACCCATTCGAACAAAAAAAGTATTTTACCAATCGGTTCATTCTGGGAAATAATTGGTAACAAGCATACAAACTTTGAAAACCTCCTATGTACTCCTGAATGTACCTAGAGTGTGATTTCTGTCGTGATTATGGTGCTTACAATAGTTTCTAAGGTTTCATTTGCATGGGTAACCGGTACATTTTGTTAGTTACATGTCTTAAAATAATTTCCTGTGCTATCTTATCACATCAAAATTGTCTTCAATTAAACTTTCCCCCATAAACATTTCCGTGTCGGGTGAGCCCGTGGAACTTTATTAATCAGTCCCAATTATCTGACGCCGTGTCCCGCGCGACTGCGGACACGCGCCGGGCGCCGCCGTCCGGACGCGGAAGTCGTTACGGAGCGGCACCGCGCCGACAGAGTACATAAAATTCAACTGACTCACGTTGACGTCTCTTTTAATAGACATACGTGAAAATAGGCTATTATGGCTAAAAAATGTAATTAGTCCGTCTTTTAGGTTATTTAAAAATAAAAGGCACGTATTTTTTTATTTGTAAATTTGACTAAAAATTACAAAGTTATAGCCCGTTGAAATTACGCGTGACGTCACTCGGTGAGGCATTTTTACGGGTGCGAGTGACGTCAAAGACTCCCACTCCTAACTTTTGATACCTTGTATCTTTGCTATTGTTTATTTGAATGAAAAAAGGAAAAATACGTGTCTTTTATTTTTTAATAAGCTAAAATACGGACTAATTAAAATTTTTAGCCATAACAATGAATCTTAGCACAACCGAATCAAAACTAGAAATAAATCGAGATCCCCACCTTCTTTATGGGAATTGATTGTGTACTCATGCATTACAATTTAATTTTTTTCTTAAGCATTTCATATTCATTTTTTTATCTTAATTATTTTTATTATAATTTATACCACTGTAAATCAGTGCCGCGGCAATTGCGTCACGGCTAATGCTGAGTGGTTACCCATTTGGTACATTTGTCGACATGTTATTGTATTAGATGTGCCTATACATACACTGTACATAATAATGTTACTTGGTGTATTTTAACTTAATGTATTGTTGTGTAGTAAAAAAACCATTTTCTTTCTTTGTTTTTTATGGCGGCTTAATGGCCTAGCCACTGTTTGGGCGCCCTGTGATAAGACGATGCCCCTTGCCTTCGGGCATAGCGGTCAGTGACCACACGATCGAGGGGATTTGCGTCAAGTCAAAATCAAATCACCTCCGAGTCATGTTTCTGCCGGTGAGTAGGGTTTCCGGAGCTCGTGGGGGGTTAGGGTTAGGCCGGCATGGCGGTGGCAACTGACAGGAAACTGACCAGTTACTTGCCCGTTGTCACAGCGACTTGAGCTTTTCTTTCGCTTTCCATCAGGCGTAGGGAAGCCATTATGTCGAGTCACTATAATATGCCCATAGGGACATGGGCATCACAGCCCGCCTCATACAGAGCGCTTGTAGTGGACCACACCGTCGGGCTTAGTAGATATTCTCCGCTAAATAGGAGTACGTGGCGTGGACTACGTGCATCAGTGGATGGATCATGTTGATTCATAGATTGAAATTTTCCCCCATTAACTTATCCCAGACGGATCCGTGCAGGTCGTATCTCCGCGTCCGGCGCGGCGTCGGACACGCGTCCGGACGCGGAAGTCGTTAGCAGCGCGCGGCGACTATGCGAGGACCACGGGAGGGTAAATAAATTCCGCCGACTTTTCGCACTGAACTCACTTTTGGTGCAAAATGGTGGAAACGGAGGGGAAACTATTTTGAATTTAAGTCTAAAAATACTACACTGTCAGTTTGGTTTAGGTAGTCAATATGCTTCTCAATAGTTGTGGGTTTGATCCCCGACAAAAAAGTATTTAAGTAAGTTAATCAGTTAATGTGGGATAAAAGGGAGCGGCCTATCATCTTTTTGCTCCAAGTCAACCTCACCTGCCCGTGGGCGATCCTAACCACAAATCGAACAACAAACGAGGCGCTGGCAACAGACTGGTGGCGGTATAACTATCACAATTGAAGGCGTAGCTAAATACCACAGACCGATGACGGGCAGCAGCGTCACTGGAGCGAGAAGCTACGCCCTATGATTGCCAACCCACCTGCCCAGCGTGGCGATCATGGGTATATTCTAAGTGTTTGTTAGATAAGATAGATGAGATGTTTGGCCTAAGTGGCGAACAACTGGAGAGGCCTATGTCCAGCAGTGGACTGCAATATGCTGATGATGATGATCAATCAGTTATTTAGTATCTATTCATTGTGCTAAGAATACCGTTATCCAACTTTTATTTTTATTTACTAGTCGGATCATCTGACCGTCCAGTCCGCTCAAACCAAACGTCTCCATACGACGCGTCGTATAACGTAACGCGAACTTTTATCTGCCCGCGACATTGTCGGGACTGTCGCTGTGGCGGTGACCGCGGGGACGTAATGGATGCATGTTTATGAGACGACATCTTATGGCCACTGGGACGAGTTAGGCGGGATAGACGCGGATTTTAATAGTAGGTGACAAGATATGGGCCTCACTCGGCAGGACTTACAGAAAACCAGCGCCGTGGCTCCATACTATATGGCGGGCCACGGCTATACGAGTATTATTATGCTGGCCCTTTTACTCTGGACGTCGCAACAACGCCATGTCCGATCTTTGGTTTTGTGTACTTTATTATTATTACATTTTTTTCCCGTATCGTTTGCTCACGTGTGTAACTGTGTACTATATGTTTGTCGTTGTTCTGTTCTAAGTCACTACACAGACGCCTCTTACTAAGACATCTGAACTCAAACACGTGGTGTAATATCTCCTACTCAAATGAGTCTACGTCGGTTGACTAGTCCTTGGAAGGGCGCAAGTTCCCTGCTTACCCTTTTATGATTTGCGGACGCGCACCTCACTCGTAAAGTTGGGCCCGAATGAGACGTTGGATATTATTACGGAAATGTGTTGCAAACTTCACGGCTATTTATCTAAAATAAACTTTTTCAATGTATGGTTTCGTAGTAAGTTTTTTTTAGAGTTTTGATGAAGGGTGCAGTTGAATTCCGATCATGTTGCATGAATTTTGTTCGTAAAATATTCGATAGGTATTTTTTATGGACATCACTATCATCATCAGCCTGTAAATGTCCACTGCTGGACATAGGTTTGCCAAAAGACAGTTGTAATTTGGGGAGATTCGCCTTAGTCACCACGCATGGCAGGAATTGGAATCAACGAAAGTACCAGAAATGTATATACTAACATACGAGTACATCATCTATACTAATTTTATAAAGAAGTAAAGTTTGTGTGTTTATTTGTTAAATTGTAATCTCAGGATCTACTGAACCGATTTTAAAAATTGTTTCACCAACAGAAAGCCACATTATTGCTGAGTGTCTTAAGTTATATAATTATGCCCAACGAAGTGGGCACGGGTCAGGTAGTATATAATAAACCAACACATTCATATCAATGTTTGTCCTGGATGGGAATCAAAACCACGACCTTTGGTTCACACAGGGTCACTACCAAACGAGCCACCGTGAGCCGGTCCTCGATATTTCCAGGCTATGTAAGCAGAGATAGTATATCTACATCGCAAACAGTTTCCTCCACAGGACGAACGTACAGTGAACTAGCAAATTGTAACAGCCCGCGCGCTCGGCCGACAGTAATGCGATTAGTCGCACGGTGAGCGCGCACGTCGCGGCGTGCGACCGACTTCGTGTTCATATGTAACTCGACTATCTAGCTGTGTGTAATAAAACTACTATATGGGTTACAATTAATCTTTATAACATTTTTTTTTACTTAGGCAATTTTGAAATTAATTTCCATCGTCTTTATATTGAAGTTCTTCATTGAAGAAGAAAGTCTTGATTGCATACAAACTGCTACTAAGTGCAGTTTTGTCCCGGGGACGCATTTCTATGTATTTTTTGTACATTATTATTGTTGATATTTTATTCTTATGCTTAGTTGTTATATGCCTAATGTTGAGTGGTTACCGTAGTCTATAGACGCTTGCAACGCTAGGGGTTTCATAAGCGCGTTGCCGACACTTTAAAAACCTGTTCACAACTTTTTTGAAGAACCCCATACTGTTGTCTCGGAGCAGGGCCTCGGCGGGGAGTTCATTCAATAGCGTGACCTGATCTATTGTTAAAAATTTAACAGTACGCAGGTAATAGTGAGATGGGAGTTGTTCCGGCCAGTGGCCGTGCGGGCGCGCTAACGCGATTAGTCGCGCGTCGCTGCGCTGTGGCGTGACCCGCACACAGAAAATACCGCAGCTTTTGATTTTTCATTGGCTAAATTTATGGTGCGTTAGTCTTAACAATATAATATTTATTATTTAGCGACTTTTATATCGTAGCACTGCATAATGAAAAGTGATGCTTGATGCAAACGAGAAATGAGAGCAAAATGAGAGGAAGAGGGAGCGCAGACTAACATTTACACAACAGTTGAAGAAGAAAGTTAATGTTATATCCAGGGAGGATTGGGAATTACTCCACTAAGTTTAGTGGCTTCCCTACGCCTTATGGAAAGCGAAAGAGAAGCCTAAATCGCTGCGATAACGGACAGGCAACCAGCCAGTCATCCGTCAGTTACCACCATCATAATATCATTTAAAAGAGCGGAAAATTCTGAACAAAACTGTATACTCAACTCATTTTGAGAGTTTTGTCCCTTACCTTAATTGAGCCTACGGCCGACGATGTCTTAAATAACTTTTGTATAAGATTATTCTAATGAATCAGAATAAGATTATGTGTTATTGCTTTGTGGGGTCCGTACCGAAAGGGTACAAATGGGACACTATTATTAAGCCTCCACTTATTATAACAATTATGTCAATCGATTGCGAGTACTTTTTGCGCGAGTAACAAAACTTCTATCTAGGAGTATCTAATATCCATCTGTTCAAACTTTTCACATTTGTACCAATATTAGAATAGGATAATATTAGTAGGATTGGCTAGGATTCAAATCTACGTAAGAGTGTTAAAAACAGAAATCCCTTTCCGTATCCATTCAAACCAATGTTAGATTGAGTTTCCAAATATCCTTTTTCTAAATCTAACCGATCAGTCGCCTGAATGATTGCCATTGCTATCAAAAAATCTAAAAAAGGCTCACAAAAATGCGTTCGGCAATTTAGCGGCAAGCGGTTTTGACACGCGCGGTCGCATCATGAGATTAGCGGCAAGTTGTTAGTAGCCAGCCCACTACTACTTGCGGCTACGATGTTATACAACTATGTACTTAGGTAGGTACCTAATAAAAACAAAATCGTTAATTTGCGATACCAAACATTTTTAAGCAGTCATAAACTATTAGAATAAGTCGTTTTATTAGATTATGTTCGCGCGGTATCAAAACGCGCATTGAACACTTGTCATCTGAACATACCCTGAACGTCAATGTCTCCTTTTAAACTTATAATGTTCCCTTTAATTAGTCTGTGTCAGGAGACCCTCCTTTTCTTTCAAAATGCCTTAAACGCTAGCTTAAAAAACAGAAAATGAAAATAGGAGTTGTTAAATGGGAAATGGTCCCTATTTTGTTTGGTGTAGTATCATGTCAAATGTGACTTTATAACCTTTTAACTACCTTGGGTATATGTGGCTATCTGTGCCTATATATTTTGGAACAGGAATAAACCCTCAATCGTTACAAAAACATTAAATCCTAACCTAAACGCGGTCATGTACTTAGATAAACAACATAATACGCTTCGCTTACGCATACTTATTTTTATTTTTTAAGTTAATCAATTTAACTCATTTTAAGTGAACATGTACCAGTTCTTATCTTAACTAATATTATAAAGCTGAAGAGTTTGTTTGAACGCACTAATCTCAGGAACTACCAGTCCGAATTGAAAAATTCTTTTTGTGTTGAATAGACCATTTATCGAGGAAGGCTTTAGGCTATACAACATCACGCTGCAACTATTGGAGCGAAGAAATAATGGAAAATGTAAATAAAAACGGGGGAAAAATAACTATTCCACGCGGACGAAGTCGCGAGCACAGCTAGTGAGTAATAAAGTTCTTAAACCATATACGAGTACAACATCATGTCCACGTCCCTCACTGAAGCTTAAAGTCAATCAATGAAAGTATCACAAACATCGTCTTAAATATGGTATTAACACCAAGATAGGTATGTGATAAATATGATTTATCATTGCGTAAACACATAACCCTTGATCAAAGGTCTTTTTAAAGATTGACCCAGAACTCTCGTTTTAAAATACAAGTTTATCAAACCAAGGCCTTGATAAAACTACAATACCGAAAACACAATAGGTATACTAATGTAGGATTTAAAATTCATAGAATTAACATGGAACACCGGCGAACATGTTGAACTCAACAACAACAGAGTTAGATAAACTAAGAGCTTATGATTTTCAGCGAACAACTTGGCTACGGATTAATTAGTTGCACACTTTGTTAGCAATGCCTTCGAACTCCCACGTTATTTGAAGCGAAGAGCGAACTCTTGTAAATCAATAGAGAGGTCATATTTATCATTTATCATCATTTTTATAAAAGCGCAGTACCAAAAGGTCCGTGTCGTCTCCGGATTTAGAATAGGATCAGCCTATCTCATCTCGTGGGTGCCGTAGAAGACGACTTGATTTAGGGAATATCAGGAAACGGGCAGCGTTTACCTTGGTACAAATAAAACCTACTGTGGTCAGCAACCCGTCTCCTAAGCATGACTAAGGGTTACTACGCTAGACGAAGCAAGTACAAGCGAAGCACCAGCGGAGCCGTTCTCAGCTTACTAGATCGCGGCATCAAGTGTGGACGTACAACGAACCTACAACTATCACTGTCCTGGAACGCGAAGCAAGTCCCTGTGTGTTCGTCAAAAAACCGACAACAGGCGGAACGCAACCGAGCACGAACAAAATGCTCGCAGCGCGCTCGTTCGAGTCTTGTAAGTCGGTTCACACTAGACGAATTGTTTCGCTCATTTAGGAAATCATCCCAAATCACAATTGTCATCGGGGTAGGATACATCCAGCTGTAGACGTTCGCAGGCAGGTTTGATGATGATCACTTTAGCTTGACGTTTGTTTGAGTTGATCTTTGTGCTGTGATCGTAACACGCTTAATCACTTTAGCGGCGAGTCGCCCACGCGTCTGTGCTGCGTGGCTGGCTCGAGCTCAACGTACTCGTAACTTAACTGAATTATCTACACTATTATTGAATTCCTATTTCTGTAAAGGTTAGAAAAATACAAGTTTAAGTCTCTTAGAAATTGTACGGAGAAATGTATTGTAAAGTTGTTTTAATTAATGATTATGAGAAGAACTCGGTAATTGGCTAGCAAAGTGAGAGCGTTGATGCTCTTCTGTACAGCAAGAAGTCCTAGGTTGTAAACCTAGTCGTAGGTTCTATCTACCATCAAATCTATTTCAAAAACGCACTTGATTTATTAAATCTACAATTATGATTCGATTCCCATTCTTTCGAAAAGTCTGCTTATTTCTAATCCGTCCAACAACAAAGCCGTGTAAAACAACACTGCCTTCTCACAACTCCTAGGATTTCCCTTTTCCTCCCGATCCTTCGGAGGGTATCACAAATATCCCTATCGGCTGTAATCACCCCCCACCCTGCCCCGGCTTATCGCTCAAAGGGCGCGGGCAGCCGGGGTAGCAATTGAGTTCAAATAAAATATAAGCTTTTGTTTTTACCTGAGAAATGAGGACTCGCAGGAAGGGTGTAATCAAAGGAATATTTCTTTGTAAGTTTCGAAAGGTTTTTATTGTCTCGTCTGCTTGTGCTCGACGAGAGCCGTAATATAACTGTGTTGCGAATTTCATTTAACTGACGCGTGGTGCCTTCAGCCTCTCTTTGTATATGTAAACGACATGTTCGTTGTATTTGTAGCGTATATGTCTTTTCACTTAGTATAGAGTACGTACGTAAATACCCACTGTTTTGAAACTTATTAATAAAATACTTCAAATTAAGTTTTGTTGGAAAACTTTGCACTTATTACAATCTTTGCTTGCCTAAACGATGCTCTACGTCCAATACGAACTCATGAAAATACGAGTATAAACCGTAGCAACCGTAGACGTATTTCTATGGTAAACATCGCGACTTTCAGGCTGACTAGTGACTTGATAGAAAAGCTAGTAACTTCTTGGAATTCAAACTGTTATGAACTTTTAGACCTTTTTAATCATCTTCACTGTCAGACATTTATATACATTTTTAAACGAATAGAATTCTTTGTTTGATGTAGGTAAGTACAGAAAAAGTATTCAGACATCTTATAAAAATTTAGGCAGTGTTATCGCTAGTTAGCGACCTCTTCCGGACAACCTTCAGGTAGTGGAAGTGTAGTTTATTGACGTATTTTTTTTTGTTAGACCGTCATTGTGGCAGTGATAATGGCTCTTCAATCCTGTACGAAACAATACCGCATGGTCTAACACCAGTGAGATCGGAACCAAGCGCCAGCTTAGCGCCGTAAACAAAAAACAAAAGCCTACCGCTGAGCCCAGTTAATTAAAAATGCACAGCCAGACAGTAAGTAAATAAAGGCGAAAGTTATTTTATGAAAAAAGGTCGTCGTTGAACTCCCAAAGCGGCTATTGGGGCTGGTCAGGCCATCGCCGCGCTAATGCGACTCCGAGGGACGACCAACAGGCTGCCTGCAAAATATGGGTAAGCGGCCGCTCATGGAAAAATGGTGGACAAAACGGAATTGTCAGAGGCCGACCCATTTGGCGCAGATTCAGAATGGTCACCTTGTTGCATAAAATGAATGGAACAAATACTGGCAGACAAGATTGTAGATCTCGGTCTCATTGTCATAATAGATGTTAGACTTTGACGGACCTCGTTTGTTTTTACTGGTGCGAGCATAATGTAATGAGACAACATGATGACCATAATTACAGGTAAGGTTATGAGTAAGACTGGGACGAGGGAAAAAATGCTGGGGAAGGCCACCGATTACCTGGATGAGAAGGAAAAGAAATTACTGTATACTCGTAGTGTAGATATTAGACTGGAGACAACTTACAATTGAAAGCACGCATAAATTATGAGGGCAGACAACAAATGTGCTGGGACCAATCGGCTGCGCAATTTTAAAAATTAGCAAGAGACATGACGCAATTATTCAGGACAGCGAAAAAATTTAATGAGTGGCATATACTTGGCTTTTAAATAAATATAAATATCCAGTATTATTATCTAATAATACACGCTAGGAAGCACTTACTTTTTTCTAAAAACGTCCCTTGCTGGGTTTTGCAATTGCACAGCCGAAATGGGAGGGAAAAGAAGAATAAGTGACTTTGGCTTCCTTTGGTATTTAACTGCGGCCGCGAGAATCGACGAAATACGAAACTAGTTTGAGCATTACTTATCTTCGCGCTAGTAAAAGTCGGCAACTCCGCTAATTATGGCTTAATTAGTTCGCGCAACTCGGACGCATCAAAAGAGTAACTTTTGTTCCTTCAGCAATAATAATTAAGACACCAACTTGCTAGTGAACAGAAATATTAATATAACGAGTTCTTATTTCACCTTCTCATTCTATTTATTAATATTAGTTCTTGTTAATTGTTGTACTGTAAAGGAGAGACCTATGATATTTTAGCCATTTTTTATTTTATTTTTTAAAATAGTCAACAAGATGCACCTTGGTGCATCCAGTTGTTTGCCCAAAGTGGCAAACAACTGGAGAGGCACATGTCCAGCAGTGGACTGCTGAACTGCGATAGACTTATAATGAATCAGGATTCAAACCACAATGTTGAAACAACACGGCCAAAACTTAAAGCTGTCGGTACTCAATGTACTACATTATAAATGGCGCGCTTAAATCTTGTTCATACAATTTTAAAGATTATCATGTGTCACATTAGAAATGATGAACCTTCATATAATTTTATTTGTAATTTATATTCACTACCTATTACAATTCGTCCATAAAGAATAATTAAAGGAGGTCCTTTGAAGTGGAATAATTACGTCGTCCCAAAATGTAGACTAGCATAGAGGTTCAACTCCGCATTTATAATGAGCCGGCGGACAACAAGCCGATTGTCCCGGCTCAGTCGTAATGTGTAGTTGCACAAATATCCCCAATTTAACTTTGAGGATATTAAATCAACTTGTAGGTGTGGGGGCGGAGGGGGCTAGTTATAATGACGCGAACAATCGCCCTGGGGCCCCGTCGATATGGCGTGTGTAATATGTACATTTCATTTATTAATATAAATTATTTTCATGAACTCATTTTAATACGGACTGAATAATAAACGTGTTATGTAAATAAACTTGTTAATATTTAAAATATTACTACATTTTCGTAGCTGGGCCTTTTATATGTGTTATGTATTTATAGCTTGTAAAATACTTGAAAACTGCAAGTCTTCAGACTTTGGTGACACGTGTGCAAAACTATTAGTTACAAATAAATATATTAGTGTATAATATGTAAGTATATGGGAAGGTTTTGTGTTTAGAGATGTGTCGAGATTTTTATAGTGGGAAAAGGTTTATGGGGTGAAAACTTAATTTGCCCAAACATGCATCTACAAAGCCTCCGTCACCTCCCGGTCGCCCCGGGATCTGCGAAAGGAGGCATTATCTGAGGGCACGGTCGTGCCCTCGCCAAGACGAGCCAAGCGAAGCGCAAGGGCACTACCTATCTTTTCTCGAAAGGTTTCGCCGTTTTTTTGAACCCTCATAAGTTTGGTTTGAATGATGCTAAATAGTTAAAATTTTCAAGATAGAATGCCATCAGTACACTTATTAAACATACAAAGTTTGAATACCGTAGCTTTGATACTTTGGTTTTTATTAACATGTAAAAACCTCCGATTTCGTCACTGACTGACTGACTGACTGACTGACTGACTCACTGATCATCAAAATTATTGGGTACTTCCTGAAGTCTTAGAAAGCTGAAATTTGGTATGTAAGCTGCTATTAGTATACAAACAAAAGAAAAATTATGAAAGTTTAAACTTTACCCCCCCAACCCCTAAAATTGGGGGATGGCAGTTTGTATGAAACAAAAAATTCTTAAGGTGCTTCCTGAAGTTCTATGAAGCTGAAATTTGGTATGTAAGCTGCTATTAGTATACAAACAAAAGAAAAATTATAAAAGTTTAAAATTTACCCCCCCAACCCCTAAAATTAGGGGATGGCAATTTGTATGAAACAAAAAATTCTTAAGGTGGTTCCTAAAGGTCTAGAAAGCTGAAATTTGGTCTATAAGCTGCTATTAGCAAATAAACAAGAGAAAAATTATAAAACTTTAATCTTTACCCCCCCGACCCCTAACATTAAGGGGGTGGCAATGTGTACGAAACATAAAATTCTTAGGGTAGGTACTTCTTGAAGTCTTAGAAAGGTGAAATTTTATATGTAAGCTGCTATTAGTATACAAGCTGCTATTAGTATACAAAATGGCGGCCTTAATGCCGTGTGGAATTTTCTACCAGTCCATAATTATTTCAACTAATATATGTACAAGTTTCAATCATCGGTGAACAGCGCCATTTATATTCATAGGCGAGGCGATTTTTTCCGGGCGAGGGCTGGCAAAACACCCGACATTTCTTGTCAGGCCCGGCAAGAAATCGGATTCCACCAAGTGTGAATAGCTCCATATAATATAAATGTTCTGCCACTATAACCTCCGATTAAAATCCGGACCCGACACCCGACAAATGGGAACGGGCTGTAAATATCACAGGCCGATGACGGGCAGCAGCGTCACCGGAGGGAGAAGCTACGTCCTGCGATCGCCAACCCGCCTGCTCAGCGTGGCGATTACGAGTAAAGCCTCCAGTTGTTTGCCAGAAGTGGCGAACAACTGGAGAGGCCTATATATATATATATATATATTTATTCAGGGAATAATTACTAAAAAATAGGGAGAATAAGTAAAAATGCAATACTGCAATAAACAAGCAACCTACAAAAAGAGGTGAAATCCCCCCAAAAACATTTTCATGTAAAATGTAGCCAAGACGAGGGCGAGACCACATTGCGTGCACTGTCAAAAAGTTATCAGATGTCATTAAGGGGCCAAGCTGACTACAACTCTACACGCCCCCAATTATTCTACAATCACAAACTTAACATCTTTGCCAAAATATGTGGCTTGGCCGTTGAGCTTTCGTAAGAACTATTGTGGAAACGAAAAAAAAATTACCCTCATTATTATGCGAAACGGCCATCCACATATTTTGGCAAAGATGTTAAGTTTGTGATTGTAGAAGGAGCGACCTATCACCTTTTCACTCCAAGCCATCCTCACCTGCCCGTGGTGCATCCTGCCGAACAACAAACGAGGCTCTGGCAAACCGACTGATGGCGGTAAAACTATCACGATAGAAGGCGTAGCTAAATACCACAGGCCGATGACGGGCAGCAGCGTCACCGGAGCGAGAAGCTGCGCCCTGCGATCGCCAACCCGCCTGCCCAGCGTGGTGATTATGGGTATATCCTCCAAGTTTGCCCTAAGTGGTGAACAACTGGAGAGGCCTATGTCCAGCAGTGGACTGCAATAGGCTGATGATAATGATGATAATGATAATGAATATTGATTCACTTTTCGTTTAACGGGTTTAACACGCGATATTTATTATCTAGACTTTCTAATATAATTTTATGCGTCATTAAATGGAACTTGCTGGTTTCCGTCTTCCTTTAGCTACTGAGACGATTCCTCGAAACAAAAACACTCTTATATTGAAACTTAACGAATACACCGTCAAAACAGAGGTATCTACGTAGAGCTACTTTAATTATGCTTTAGGCAATATTGTTCTTGTCTCTTACCAACAAAAAGTCAAAAAAAAAAAAAAAAAAAAGTTACTGTTCAGGCTGTTGACACAAGCTAGGGTTGTATATCGCACTACATGCTTGTGTTTTTTATTCTATTATGTGTACCAAAATGACGGCTTAAGCGCTGAGCGCCGCTTCATTTGCGCGCTTGTATGGAGGTAATGCTTCTGCGGTGAATGACGTACCACCGATTATGAGGCGGGTATAATGCTGATATCAGAGGGATTGTGCTAAAGTAACGTGGGACGAGATGACGTATTCAGAGTATTTGAATCGCTTCATTGGAAATTATTCTGCCTTCTGAAGTAGGCTTACAATTGGGGAACAACCATGCGTGATATAACAAACCACACAATACGCTAGTTGGTCGACTTTTAAGTCACTTGAGATACTTTTAACTGTTAAAATAAAGTAGCTTCAGACATCTGTTGACTGTGAAATAATGAGTTTAAAATTTTACCAACTATTGAGGACCTTTGATCGACCTTGGTCCTCTCGCATCCAGGACTTGCCTCGTCTATGTAATGATAATGAGATTCCCCTAAGCCCCTAGCATTTTTTGGGCTCCATAATAGCCAAATGGCAAAAACGGGACCCTTATAAATTCGTCATGTCAGTCTGTCCGTCCGTCCGTATGTCACAGCCAGTTTATTCCAAAACCATAAGAACTACATTATTGAAATTTGGTGCATCTATATTCTGTAAACCGCATTAAGATTTAAAAGTAAAATCAGAAAAAATCCAAAATTTTTGGGGTTCCCCATACAAAGAACTGAAACTCAACATTTTTTTACGTGCGCGAGTAACCTGTGCTTACAAACATTGATCAGAATTTATGTTTGCATTTAATAGCTCGATTGCTTTGAATGCTGTTAGTTAATTGTATGCAGACATAAACATACGATTATGCCGAGCAATTTGGACCTAGGCTGCGTCATAAGCTGTTATTGGAGGGGTTAGCGCAGCGCATGCCAAATGCATGCGGTAATGAGGATTACGGACTCCCTAAACCCAAGATCTTAGAGGATGGAACAGGATTACTATGAATGCAACGTGAGGCGCCTACTAGCAAGCTGGATAACTTAATCAAAGTGGGATCAGGCTGACTATCGACTATTATTTGTGAGACTATGACCAGAAATAGGTCTCATTTTCGCTTTCCATCGGAAGGGGAATCAAGCTGAAGTTTAAGCTTTTGACTGCTTATGAAACCAGGCACTATAGAAAAACTATTGTTTGACAGAACAAAATTACATAATTCAGTGAAATTAATTGATTGATTTTGTTTTCAAAGCGGTGGCGCTCGCGCGCTCGGGCCTAATACGTTTCGAAGTATCCGGAATCGATTCTCGGTCGGCACAATTTATATAAACTCATTTCTGTCTGGGCATTATGATACACTGTAAGATAAACTAGTACTCATAATAAAATTTTTTGCGCTGGCATCCCTAGCTGTCACACGTCAAATCGTCCAGCTGTTAATAATTTAATAAAATTAATTAGTTATTTATATTATTGTGCGCTTAAATCATGTTAATCTATTAAATAATCGTACAATTAAGAAGGTGTATTGTTCGCAACTGTGTAACAAGTGCAGATCTCGACAAAATTAACCGAGAAAAATTTGCCGGCCGGCTGTCAAAGTGATCAAAGTGATCAACAGACGAATTTGAACCAAAAACGGATTGAAACCGGGGAAGTATTGTTTTTATGACTTATTAGTTTAAGTAATTACTGTAGAAATCACCCAAACAATCTACAAACAAAGCTTGATAACTTTTGATTGCGACCTTTCTGGCACAATTTACTGATAAAGCATTGGGTACCTACCTCCTTCAATTTGGAATTTTATTTACTTTGATTTCAATTTTTTTTCAAAGACGACGTTGAAAAAAAACACATTGTTCTGAATAAGTTATTACATTTGTAATAAATATAGGCAAACACTAGTACCTACTGAACACCTCTTTTGTGATTAAATACCAATGTATCTGTCAATCTCATACAACACAAAATTTATACCTAGAGGGTTGATCTGTTAATTATTGATCTTGATAGAAACCACAGGATATTTATACAATACAAATTTATTTACAAAGCCCCAATTAAACAATAATTGTTGATAAATATAACAAAGCGAACTACCCCCCTTATAAAACTAAATTCAATTTATAATATTTAATTTTACTTTGTCTTTTTGTACATTTGCAAATAAATAAGAATTATAGTTTTCCAACTTCCACATAAAAATAACTTTGTGTGAAAGTAGTGACATAGTACAAAACTTGAAAAGTTGACAAAGTGAACATAATAATTGTAAACAGTTGTTGTACATAGACCTTCTCTTCAATTTCAGACATGAGTGGCAATAAGACCTACTCCAAGATGATGACTCGCAAGGCCACGGCACAAGAGTTGGAATTCAAGTTGAGACGGGCACTAGAGGAAGTTAAGTCCCTAAAGGAGGACAATGAACAACTACTCAGAGAACGTACTGAAAATGAAGAGGAGTCCTTAAAAATAATAAGCCAAAATAGGCAATTAAAGTGTGAGTTGGTGGAACTGCACACACAGCTCGTGGAAGTCCAGGAACAACGGGACCATCTGCTCGGAACAGTGAAGAACTTTGACCGATGCAGTGAAACTTTTGAGCAGACCCTAGGGCGCATAAACGAGCTTGAGGAGGACCTTCGCGATGCCAACAGAACCATACATCAGTATGAGGAAGACATACGGTGTCAAGAAATCATTCACACTCACAGCCTCTACGAGGAGCTCATTAACTCACCGACTGGGGACTCGGGGACAAGAACCAATGGCACTAATAGTTCACATATTAGAAATAATATTGTTAAATTTAGTAGTAAGAATAAACTTAGGAAATATATTAAAATTAATAATTATATTAAAAAAACTGAAAAGCTAATTAGACGTCAAAAATGTTTTCATAAAAATTCTTTATTAAAAAAGCAACGTCTTGATTTACTTGACAGCTTGGAAATTTATAGTAAAAAACTAGAGAAAAGTAGGTCTGAACATAAAAAAGACACTTCAGAGTTGCAGGCTAATATATCACGTTTACATGTATCCTTAGAGCGTATGACAGATAATTATAAGTCTGCTCAAGCGCAGATTAGTGAACACATACTGGCTGCCAATAGACTAATAGACCAATGTAGGTGTGGTAACAACAATCTATCTTTAAATCAACCCCAACACATGGATAGGCATTGTCACCAGGATACAAGCATGCAACAGTGTCATTTCCAACAATCACAATCACCAAGTAATGTCTTAGTATTTTCAGATGACATTGGGCTTGATTATGGTCCCCTCTTGAATAAAAAAATTGTCAATTCTAGTGTCTCCAACTTTTGTATGCCAGGGGCTCCACTTAGTTACATAAGCAAGACAGTGGAAAAGTCCAGGTTCAATAAACAGTCTATAATTACAATTATGATAGGAAAAGGACTGAATGTTTGTAAAAAAGATATCTTAAATAGCTTCTCAAAGCTATCAGAACTTGATGTGAATAAAATCATTTTATGTGCATTCCCCTTTTCAAAGGGATACACTGATAAACAAAATGACAGTATTCATAAGTTGAATACTTTACTATACAATCTGACATGTAGTTATAAGGACAAATTTGTGTTTTTTGACACAAATTTATTTATTAATAATAGTTTTTCAATGACTGGCAAAACTTTTTATTTGCCTTATAAGAGAAAGAAGGAATTGGCTTCCTTATTAGGCTATAATATTAATAATATTAATAAGACATCTAGTCCGATTTTGGAAGTTGTTCCAAATAATTTAAATTTAAAATTGGGACAATAGAGGATTACTCTAGCACCTTAGAGACAAAGGAAAAGCCTATCAATTTTAACATTGTACATCAAAATATACAGGGTGTTTCCGGCAAAGACTTAGAATTAGAATTGTTTTTAAACACAAAAAATATCCATGCTTTATGTATCACAGAACATTGGCTGAGACAGCATGAATTAATTTTAAATATCGATAATTATAAAGTCTGTAGTTCTTTCACAAGAGACTCTGCCATTAGAGGTGGGTCGCTTATCTTATTGCAGGGTGGCATTTCATTCAAGGAGCGAAAAGATATTGTATTGCTCTCACTGGAAAGAACCATTGAGATTGCTTGTGCAGAGCTTGAGCGATACATTATAGTTTGTGTATATAGGCCTCCATCTGGCAATTTTGTTATATTTGAGTCCCGTATGGAAGAAGTTTTGAAAAAAATTTGTACATCTAGCAAAAATATACTTGTTTGCGGCGACTTTAATGTAAACATTCTGGACAAGTCACAGAACTCCATTAGGTTCTTAAATCTATTTAAATCATTTAACTTGCTACCTTTGTTTAATGAACCTACTAGAATCACCCCTACATCAGCAACTTGCCTAGACAACTTTTTCAGTAATTGCAGTGTAAAAGAAAAATGTATAATTAATTTTGTCAACTCGGACCATGCCGGCCAGTTGGTAGTATTTGAACAGCAAAGTGCTCGCACGACGTCTAGTTTTATTTGTAGACCTGTCACCGCGAACCGCATAAAAAAATTTAAGCTAAATATTAATGAAAAATTGCACATTGTGAGCGCTGATAATAATAATATGCGAAATGGCGATGTTGATCAAATGTATGAAAATTTGTTTGATGTTATTTCTAAAGAATATAATAGTGTATTTACAAAGAAAACTATAAAGGTCAATAGTTCTAAAGGTAGATTTAGTGAATGGGCAACACCAGGTATTTATAAGAGTAGGCGCAGGTTGTTTGAACTATATGATATAAAAGCTAACTCAAATGACCCTTCCATTATAGAACATGTAAGAAACTACTCAAAGGTATTCAAGAGAGTATGTGCTATAGCGAAATCAATGTTTCTTAAAGATAAAATAAAGAAAGCCAGCAATAAGATTAAGGCGACATGGCAAATAATCAATAGGGAAACTTGTAAGAGTAAAATTAAGGATCGCAAGTTCTGTCTGAAAATCGACGATAAAACTGTTGAATCGGATGTTGAAGTGGCAAACGCATTTGAATCTTTCTTTGCCAACATCGCATCTAAAACGACGGACACATTGAGTTCTAGCCCGCGTCTTGCTTATGACCTCCTCAACACATATTCAGTCGAATGTAAGGTAAAGTTTAATTTTCATCAAATCGACGCCCTAGACATTTTGGATGCTTTCAGAAAGTTAAATATTAAAAAGACTGAGGATTACTGGGGACTTTCTGTTGATATATTAAAAAATATAATCAGCATTATTTCACCAATTTTGGCAACAATTTTTAATAAATGTATTGAAACTGGGCATTTCCCAAGTTTGATGAAACTTAGTAAAGTCATACCACTATTTAAATCCGGTGATAAGTGTGACCCATCAAACTTCAGACCAATATCTATACTGCCCGCCTTAAGTAAAATTTTCGAAAAAATTATATTTAATCAATTAATAATCCACTTACAAGATAATAATATATTGCATAAGAACCAGTATGGATTCACCAAAGGTAAATCCACGACTGACGCTGGTGTAGCGCTCGTAAAACATGTATTTGATGCATGGGAGAACAAGCAAGATGCTGTGGGGATTTTCTGTGATTTGTCAAAGGCATTTGATTGCGTTGATCATCAGACACTACTTATGAAGTTGCGTCATTATGGTGTATCGAACGACTCGCTTAGTATGATACAGTCTTACCTGATAGGAAGAATCCAAAAAATTAATGTTAACGGTAGTCACTCCTCTGGCGCCCCCTTGCTTATGGGTGTGCCCCAGGGCTCAATATTGGGACCTTTGCTCTTTTTAGTATATATTAATGATCTTCCATGTTTTGCAAAAGACTTATGTGAGATGGTGCTATTTGCCGATGACACATCTTTAATATTTAAGGTTGATAGACAAAGAGAAAATTTTGACGAAGTAAATGATGCTGTCTCTAAAGTACTACATTGGTTTACAAGTAACAATCTGTTACTAAATGCTAAGAAAACTAAATGTATAAAGTTTTCTATGCCCAATGTCAGACAAGTCAAAACTGTCATTAACATAAATCAAGAACCCATTGATATCGTTAACTCAACAGTGTTCTTAGGTATCACCTTAGACTCAAGATTGCAGTGGGCTCCACATGTTGCTGCCCTGGCAGGACGACTTAGTTCAGCTGCATATGCTGTTAGGAAGATTAGACATTTAACTGATGTCGACACTGCGAGATTGGTTTATTTTAGCTACTTCCATAGTGTTATGTCCTATGGCCTTCTACTGTGGGGCTCAGCGGCAGACATCCAGACTATATTTGTTTTACAAAAGAGAGCTATCAGAGCCATATACAAACTTGGCCCACGTGATTCTCTTAGAGACCTTTTTAAAGAAATAAATATCTTAACTGTTGCTTCCCAATATATCATGGACTGTTTAATCCATGTTTATAAGAACAAGCACAAGCTTCCCAAAAATTCAGATAGTCATAAATTCAATACCAGAAACAGGCACAAGCTAGCTATTCCTAATCTGAGGTTGAATAAATGTGGAAAGTCATTTATAGGGCTTAGCATAAAAATGTTCAATAAATTGCCTCAATGTATAATTGATCTACCCATACAAAAGTTTAAATTATATATTAAAGGATGTCTAATAAAGAAAGGTTATTACAGAATTGAAGACTATTTAAGTGATAAGACTGTATGGTCAACTGCCAAATAAGCGGATGCTGCTCGCCTGCACTTTATCATAAAATTATAACCATTTCATTGGTTGTTTATATAGAGTCATATGTAACTTATATTCTATGTAAGCTACGTCCTTCAGTAATTAATTCATTTATTAGTTTTATGATTTTGCCAAATATTTTATATTGGGGTAACTGGACTAGTCATGCTCACTAAAATGTTTCTGGGGTGGTGGCGCTGTGTGGCGGGTCGTTACACTCCCTCAAATATGGTTGAATGAAGCGATGGCTGGTACACACGTCATACTTGTGAACAGGTGCTGCCTTGGAGACTGGTCTACTCCTGATTGCCCTATATAGAGTATGTTAAGGTTAATTTTTTATTTTTAATCTAATTTATAATTAATTTTATAAGGCCCCAGACTGTATGACGTGGTCGTAGTCAAAAGTATAAATGTGATAATAATATTGTAAACACCATTTTGAAAAGAGCAACTACACGAGTTTCTTGCCGGTATCTTCTCGGTAGAATGCTGCTTTCCGAACCGGTGGTAGCTTCGACGATTTGTAAGTGTTTTTCATAAAAACCTATACAAATAAAGATTATTTTGACTTTGACTTTGACTTTATTTATTTATTTATTTAATCTTTATTGCACAGTAAAGTAGTGTACAAAAGGCGGACTTAATGCCACATAGGCATTCTCTACCAGTCAACCATTGGGCTAAGCAGAAACTAATTTTATGGTAGTGTGCGACAAAGTTAATTTAAAACACAATATCTCAAACACAATAATAAAATATGATAAAAATAAGATACAAATAAATACATACACACATATATATATATATATATTATACCTACATATACACAAGAAGGAACAGAACATAATCTTACTTATAATACGAATAGAATAAACTAATAAATATATAATATACTTACAAAATATTATAATATACACACATACATATAAAATAAATAGGACGACGACTGTAGAAACTATTTCACTGAATGTTGGAGTCGATAATGTTTTTGAAGCCTTATCTTGAATGATGCCCTGCTTGGAGCACTACGGATGCCTTCAGGAAGTCCATTCCAGAGTCTGACTGCTTGCACGCAAAAGGACTTAGTGACGAAGCTAGAGTGGTGTAAAGGAATGGCTAGGATAGAGTTGCTTGAAGAGCGAAGCTGCCGAGTATGTGTCGAACTGAGTAATTGAAACATAGATTTAAGATAGGTAGGAAAGTTTGGATTGTGAAGAATCGAGTAGAGAGTACAGAGAATGTGAATTTCACGACGAAAGGAAATAGGTAACCAATGTAGTTGTAGACGGTAGGAAGAGATATGATCATATTTACGGAGGCCAAATATGAACCGTATGCAGTTGTTCTGGATACGATCCAGCTTGTTGAGGAAAATTTGATTAAGATCAAGACAACACACGTCGGCATAGTCAATTATGGGAAGAATCAGAGATTGAATAAGTGTCACTTTGGTGTTAATAGGCAAAAAATGCTTAAAACGATAGAGAGAGCACAACGCAGCGGTAACCTTTCGGCTGACCTCGTCGATATGTTTAGACCAGCTAAGGGTGGAGTCGATGTGTAGGCCAAGATCCTTCACAGTAGCGCAATACGGAATAGTAGCACCACGATACAGGATTGGCAAAACAGTAGTAATGTTCAGATTTCGAAGTTGGTGTGCACTACCCACTATAATAGCCTGACATTTGTTAGGGTTCACAGCCACTCCATACCGATCCGACCAATCAGCAATGTGTCGGAGATCATTATTGACACTCCCAACGGTCGCGTTGATATTACTTACCGTGCACTGCTGGTACAGCTGCAAATCGTCTGCGTACAGATGGTGAGAAGAGACAAGATGCGTAGTAATTGAATTAACAAAGAAAGAAAAAAGAAGAGGAGATAGAATTCCGCCCTGGGGAACACCAACAGAAAGCTTACTCCACCGAGAAAGAGCCTGATCAACTTTGACAGCTTGCTGGCGGTCACCGAGATACGACGAAAACCACTTAATGGTCGTGGGAGAGGAGTTAAGACGAGTGAGCAAAGATAGTAAGACGGCATGATCTACCGTATTAAAAGCGTTGGAAAAATCAATTAATATTAGTACGGTAACCAAGCCGTCCTCCATACCCTGTCGGATGTCCTCGGTGACTTTCAACAAGGCAGTACTGGTGCTGTGTCCGGGGCGAAAGCCAGATTGGAATTGGCTTAACAAATTATTTCTAAAGATAAATTTCGAAAGTTGGGAATGTACTGCCATCTCAAGGATCTTCGATAGGAAAGGAAGTATGGAAATAGGTCTGAAGTTGTTAAGGGTAACAGGAGATGGGATTTTCGGGAGCGGGATGACGTAGGCCTTTTGCCATAGTGAGGGAAATACCCCCGTACGTAGGGAGAAGTTAAGGATATGCGTAATCACAGGGAGAAGTATATCAAGGAGAATAAGGACCATGGCTCGACTAACGCCGTCACAGCCAGTAGCCTTAGACTTAATGGATAGGATATACTTCCTTGTCTCATCAACAAATACCTCGGATAGCGAAAATGACTCTGAAAGAAGTGGCGGCATGGAAGAAATTTCGACTATAGTTTGTGATCTAATGGACACATCAAGTGCCACTGAAGTTGAGAAATGAAGATTAAGGTCATCAGGAGTAAAAGTGGAGCAAGAAATTTGGTTTTGGCGTTTGCCAATGCCCAAACTTTTCAGAAACTTCCATAATTGAGCCGAAGAAGAATCAATAATATTTTCATGTATGTACCGCCGCTTGGCTGTTCTCACCATCTGATTGCAGCGATTTCTAGCAGTTTTGAAAAATGCCCAATTAACGTCGGAACGATCCCGCTTGAATTTCCGAAAAGCCCGGTCCCGTCGTGTCATCGCCGCGCGTACTCCTCTAGTAATCCAAGGTGCAGGTGGACGTTTGAGCCTAACTTGACGAAGAGGGGCATGCTTATCGAAAAGGGAGATAATGGAGTCGTTGAGATACGTGACCTTGCCGTCTATTGAAGATGCAGAAAAAACGGGATCCCAGTCATGGTCAGCAGCATCTGACCTGATAGCATCCTCGTCTAGCCTAGCAAAGTTGCGCATCCAAACTTTTGTTGGGCGCTGTTTTGCCGTGTGAAGTTTATATGAGGCGTAGATAAGATCGTGACGAGAAAAACCAGGCGCAGAGTGCTGACCATGCGTAAGAATATTCTCAGAAGAGGAAGTGATTATTAAGTCAAGCCAGGTATCGGGAACATCAATGTTATGATGAGTGGGTTTAAGTGGAAGAATAGAGAGGTTAAGAGCATTTACCATAGAGAGAAGCTTGGTGGTAGCTCCTGACTTGTTTAAAAGGTTGATGTTAAAGTCACCCATGACTAGTACATGCGCGTAGTCCAAACAGACAGGCTCCAGAACGGCCTCCAAACCCCCCAAGCCGTCAATGCCAGGAGGACAATAAACAACTCCCAGAATTGCCTTAACGCCCCCAACACTGACCTCCAGGAACAAATATTCTGCAGAAGCAGAGTAATGAGAAGGTGACGATAAGAGAACTTTAAAAGGTATGTTGCTCTTGAGGTAGATGGCTACGCCTCCGCCTCCCTTCCCAGTACGATCATTCCTGACTAGCACGTATCCAGGCAGAGTGTAACAGGCTGAATCTAAACAAGGCTTAAGCCAGGACTCTGATATTAAGATGGCTTGAATAGAACAATCGTGGAATGTGCTTACAAGATCAGCATAGTGAGAAGGGAGACTTTGAGCATTAATGTGACATACATTAAAAAATTTCTTATACTGAAAGAGGTCCTGGTTTAAAATAGCACTAAGGGGAATAAAAGAAGTATCATGAAATAAGTCGTCGTCATCGGAAGATTCAAAAATACTGTTATCTAAAGCTAAATGAAAGGAATCGTCCATATATAAATAAATAGATAAGTATATACCTAGTTAAAATATAATTATTAAATATATAAAAAAAATTAAAAATCGAAACTGAATGCGCACTAAATTAATACGAGTATTAATTTCCGCCCTGACCTGCCGGCTTACATTCATATAGAGTAAGTACAAACTAAAAGAAAATTATTACACGAAACCAACATTACACAACAACATCAAAACGGCACAATGTGTTAAAATGGCCAGCAAACAAAACCACAAGGCAAAAGGGAGAAAAAAAAAAAAAAATACAACAGAAAAACAACACTGGTAGTTTCCGAACGAAACATTTGACTGTCATTCAATGAATGTGAGTGACATTTGACATTATACATTTTGACACAAGACAACAAGACGTAAAGAATTTAAAGAAACAAGGGCAATAGTTTTTAAAGCGGGTAATTCCAGATAATATTAACAAAATACTGGGATAATACATGAAGGTGTGCCAAAAACATATTATTTCGGTCTAACCGCCCGTTTCGTGCGTCCTCCGGACTTGCTTTTGTCGACGGCTGCGGACTCCGTTGCAGCTTGTCGGCTAGCAGTGGTGGCGGACTCCGCGGCGGGTTGCCGGCCAGCAGAAGTGGCTGGCTCCGTGGCAGATTTATCGAGGCGATCCAGGTCGTCATTGCACGAGATGCTATATCGCTTACCGTCGGATAACTTGACGAAAATGTTGCCATCGAGCGACCAGCAATTCGTAATTCCGAAGCGCTTACGAGCCTCAATAAAAAGCGCCTGTCGCCTGCGAGTCAGGAACTCCGAGACCACCAGTGGCGTACCCTTAAGGCAACTCTTTTTCTTCCACACTAAAGTTTTGCACCCGTGGTCAGCAAAACGTACCAGAATTGGCCGCGGCTTGCCGGCTGTACGAGTGCCCAACCGGTGACATGCCCTAAAGGAAGCCTTGGAGACACCTTCCATGCCAAATCGTCCCGATAATAAATCAGCAACCACCGCAGCTGCATCCTCACTTGATTCCTCTGCTATGCCACCAAAAAGAAGACACTTTCGCCGATGCCTCATCTCGATGACGTCAGTGCTTCTTGTGAGATCCTCGATTTGTTGCCTCATCAGTTTCAACATACCCCAGACGATGTCCCTGAAGGTGTTGAAGTCGTTTGTCAGGCGTTCAACTGTGGCGGATTGTGAAGTGCGTGTCAACTTGGCCTGCTGTTCATCAAACTCACTCATCCTCTTCAACAGCATTGCCTCAATATTCTTCAGAGTGCTGTCCAACTCGTTTGGTGCTGACATGATGTGTAATTAGTGTTGGAACAGTAGTGGGAGAATCAACGTCCGGCAGCGGGTTTCAATCCAGTGCAATCACTGCATGCAGGCTTTGGCAAACAATACCACGGCTAGTATTGGTCACTGGGAGATGATTAACGTAGCACAAGGTAAAAAATATATAAATTTAATAATTTTTATGTGTTTTATTTTGGGAGATAGATGTCAAGTGTGTCAACACCTACCCTCCTACCTTTGACTTTGACTTTGACTTGACAAGACCTTAGTCGGAGACGAGATGGAAGTGAATTTTATAGAGGACATACACTTCCTTCGTACAAAACTCGGCATTTATGCGGCAACCAAAATCACATTGCACTTATAAACAGTAGTAGTGCTCTGTACAAGAAAAATTCAAGGTATACTGTATAATAATTTAGACGTCAACTATGTACCTGCAACTGTTATGTAAATATAGTTTAACTTACATGCTGTCCGTATTGCATCGAGGTAACGTTTATCCAAGCGTCTGGCACTGAGGCATTCTGCGTCTAACGTCTAAACTAGGTCATTGAGCCGTCTCCCAGCCGGCGATCATAGCCGCCATCTAGCCGAGCCTGTCTTGGCACTGAGGCCCGAGGCGGCTTAACGAGCAACGTGGATGTAAACACAATCAACATCTAAGCAATGCAGTTTTAAGGTAGCTGGTGTAATGGTTTACTAATAACCGACTGATTTCACGGATGTCTCAGTAGATGATTTTTTTTTTATGATGGAGGGGGCAAACGGGCCTGAAAGTCACCTGATGGTAAGTGATTACTTCAGCCCATAGACACCGCAACACCAGGGGAGTCACAGGTGTGTTGCCGGCCCTTGAGAAATCTATAGGCTCGCTTCTTGAAGGTCCTTAAGTCATATCCACTAGGAAAAATTGCAGCCAGAAGCTGATTCCAAAGAGCTGTTGCACGAGGCAGAAAATTACGAGCAAAACGCACCGTGGAATATCCAGCTATCAAGATGATAAGGATGAAATCTAGAATTGGTGCGAGATATACGATGATGAAAAATAGCAGCCGGTACCAGATCAAACAATTCCTCCGAACACTCGCCGTGATATATACGGTAGAAAACGCACAAAGACGCAACACATCCCTGCGCAAAGATAAATGGGTCTAATTTCTTTGAAAGTTCTCGGTCGTCAATGATTCGAGCCGCTCTTCGCTGGATACGGTCAAAAGGAAGGAGTTGATACTGATTACGGGAATATCAGGAAACAGACAAGCAGCGTTTGCCCGGGTACAAATGAAACCTACTGCGGTCAACAACCCGTCCGTCGAGCGTGGTGACTATGGAAAATTCTCTAAAATGATAATTGTCATTGGGGGAGAGATGCCCAGCAGTGGACGTCTGCAGGATAACAATGATAAAAGGTGAGGATCACTCTAAGTTTAGAGACCACACGGACCATTGAAAATGATTCAAAATAAAAAAAAATAAGTTCATAACATTTTCCTTCAAGTACCTTCATATACTGTCCCACTAATACTAACATAACGTATAATTAAGAAAAATTGCCGTCAAATATGGGTTAAAAGGGTACAAGAAGCAAGACTCGTTGTAAATGTAGTGCAAAAGTAGCGAGAGCACGGAATTAATCGCTCAATAACGAGCGGGAATTAAAAACGCCGCGAGTGCGCTCCTTCAAGATAAACGCACGCCTGAGTTAGCTTAGGGCTGGTACGTAGTGAATGGCACTGCGATAAGATGTTTTCTGAAGAGTTTAAAATATCGTGTCCCGTACCCAGGGCCCTGGTGCATACATAAAGGCATTTCCTGACTTTTTTTTTTATAGTGGCTCGACATAATGGCTTCCCTACGCCTGATGGAAAACGAAAGAGAAGCCCAAGTCGCTGTGACAACGGGCAAGTAACTGGTCAGTTACCTGTCAGTTGCCACCGCCATGCCGGCCCAACCCCAACCCCCACGAGCTCCAGAAACCCTACTCACCGGCAGAAACACGACTCAGAGGTCATTTGACTGCGGTATTCTATAGGGTGGAGATCCTTCCCCGGACGGGCGGCTCAATTCGAGCGAAGATTCGCTATGCCCTACCTCTCTCAAAATTGACTTTATTCTGAAGGAATAATATTAATACACTTTACTATGTAGTGTAGAACGCCCTCCAGGGCCAAGTGGAGTGGCGATTAGCGCAATTTTTTGAAATCGGCACAGTTTTTACATAGGTACATACATAAAATCACGCCTTTCTCCCAGCAGAGGGGTAGACAGAGACCACGTCCTTCCATTTGCTACGATCCTGGCACACAACTTTTGCTTCGTCCACATTCATCAATCTCTTTATACATGCTTGTCGGTTTATTAATATTTTACCTTTTTTTGAGACACTTTCTATTTGGTCATGGGTAGTTTTTGATTTTATTTATACTATCTGAAACCAATCACTCAACACATTCTGGATGTCAGTATATTATATAAGCTACTAGCATGTGTGATTGATATACCTTCATTAAAAATAACCCAAAACGTTTCCTTTCTTTTTCTTTTCATGCAAGAGGCAGCATACGAGCAAATGTGATGCCCGAGGGTAAGCAGTCAACACCGCCCGTTCTAATTATTACACATATCAAACACTCACACCAATACAGACATGTGCAAGTACATGCACACATATGTTTGTAATGCGCGGGGATTGAACCTACAAATACTATTTCAGAGGCAGCATTCGCTAACATTGAACCAAACTGTTCGTCATAAAAACTAGCACATTTTATAAATATATCTTTTTTTCAACCCTAGTGTGAAGAGGATAGCGTCCGGAGCCCGGACGCGCGGGCGGGCGGGGCGGAAGTTTGTGCACAGATCAAAGGCTTTTGTCTGCGGATTAACAAGTACCAGTATAAATTATTTGGACCACGGCAGACTCCGACCCATTGTGAGACTGTTTGCCTGCCCAAGGGAAAGTAATGTAAATAGAAAGCCAATTTGCTTTGCAACCTATTTGCGAGTGGTTCTTTTCCGTTGTTTTAGTGTAAACTTTAATTGCTATTGTTTGGGGTAGCGATAGTTATTTTGAGTCAGTGGTGACTCAACGTACCGTCCTGCGCCTGATCTCTCTATTTGTGATTCGATTCGGATTATGAGTGAAGGAACAGAAAGTGCATTGTGAATGAACTGTGTTTGTTTTGACATCTCTTGTCATATGATGTTTCTTGCGTATTTGGCTAATTTCCTTGAAGGTTGAAAGCTGAGAGTCAAAATTCAGTAAGAATAGTATTATTATCAGAACGACGATTAAACGAGTGTAAGCGCTAAAGGCGCCGTACTATAGTATACGAGTAATAGGCTCAAGTCACAGTCACATTAATTAAGAAGTGAATATCTAAATCGTTCTCCATTATAAAAGGTTTCTTAGTTTAAAGTACAGAAGGTCAATAATTAAAAAAAATCTATAGTTTCATCTTCATTTTCAACCCGATTTATATGAACATATGAACATGACATGGTTCCCTCTACCTGAAGGTTGTCTGGAAGAAATCGCTGTAAGCGATAAGACCACCTAAATTGTACTTTGTTTTTGTTTGTAATGTGTTTTCATGTAATGTCTATGTTTTTGTGCAATAAAGAGGTTCTACGAGTATACCTATATCTATACCATACAATCATATGGATATCGTATTGAAAACCTATAAAAATGGTATTTATAATAAAATATCCCGCCCGAACACCTTTGTACCACAAACCTTATTATAACTAATACTACTCATAGATTTCCCTTGTGCTGCCAGACCTGAGACAATTAAGAAAAATTCTTATATAAATTATCGAAGCCAGACCCTTTCGGACCATCCATACTTTACGAATGCCTAACAATCAGCGGTGAGCATTCACGTCGGCCCGTTGCCGACTTAGGATATGCTAGTTCCACTTAAACAGAGTGTGTACCCAACATTATCCATTCCAACAGCTTCACATCTTGCGTTATGGGAATTAGAACAACCAAGGCAAATCTCAGCAGCGACTTTGAGCTAGCAAACGGAATGGCTAATATCAAAGTATGTACCTATAGATGGTCGGGAGTGCTAGCGGGGTACTGCGGCTGTCGTCTCGTCCCGGGCGAGCCTCAAAGCGTTGCTTACAGTGAGCTGTCGGCGCCGTGCCGCTCAGATTGTTGGGCTCAGGGCACTTGGACGTCGAGCCAATGCGGTCGATTGGATAATTCTCTTTCGTTTGTCAAAGATAAGAGCATAAAGAGAAAATTTTGTGAATGTTTTTTATGATTTATCATAAAAAGGTATTTTCAAAATTTTGGGTTTGGCAAGGTTGAGAATCGGAAAACTAGACGTGAACTAATAAATAAGTTGTTAAAGGGTCGGCTAAACGCATGCGATGCCGATGACGCTGTGTTGCAGGCGACGATGGGCTGCGGTAACTGCTTACCATCAAGCCGGTAGTTATTGCCACCCTAGTGGTACAAAAAATGAGCTAGTTGGCCGGTAACACCTATGTAACTCCCCACCTCTACTAAAGGTCTTCTTAGGATTTCTGCTTCTCAGCAGTAGGGTTCGCCTAGATGGCGAGTACTGTACACTCCGCTAATCAGCCGTGAAGTGCCTTCGGTCGCGGTTGGGATCAGTCGTTGTATAACAAGAAACTGCCGCATACACGCTGGCAAGGCGGTGGTAACTGACAAGTATATCCTTTATTTTTCACCTATCCTCTACCCTAAGGTTGTCTGGAAGAGATCGCTTATAGCGATAAGGCCGCCGAAATTGTGCAACAAGTGTCTGTAATACCTAGTTTTCAAGTCAATTGTATGGTGCGCAATAAAGAATATCTATCTATCTCAGTATTTTTTATACGTTATGTATTTTTTTTATTATATTGGCTCAGCATTGTGGTTTCCTGTAGCCTGATGGAAAGCTGAATAGGAAGCCCAAGTGGAGCGACTTGGCCACGGGCGGGATCCTCAGTTTCCAGTCAGTCACCACAGCCATGCTATAATGGGTAGCGCTTGACTTCCACTCGCCTGATGTAAAGCAACGTTTGAGTCTACGAAGACTCGCTCAACAAAACCGAATCACTCTCACCTTGAAAATATGTATTATATACATAATTGATTTGTTAACTAATTTGTTGCCGGCGCAATTTGGGCTTCCCTTTTGCTTACTTTTAGGCAAAATGAAGCAAATTTAATGAAAAAAAAACGCATATCAATTGTCGTTCCATTTTCGTAAAGCACTCAAAAACGGTAGTACAGAGCAGAGCACATCACAGGATACAACCTATTCGTTAGCTCATTCGCAATTAGCTGTCGCTCGTTTAAATATGCTACTTCCCTAGTATTTACTTTATTTTATTGTCCCCTTTTCCGTCGGGAGTCAAAGAGCGCTTGAGCGTCGAATGCAAACGAGACCACACCGGGCTCACGTGGTTACCTGTAGCTACTTTGATAACTGATGCTTTGCTAGTTTCATTAAGGCTTGATGAAAGCAATTTAGGTTTCGACAATCTACATCTTTTGTTAAAAATTCTAAAGGAATCTCTAGAATAAATCTCTAGAGATCATAAATGAGTTTAATTTTATATCCAAAGTTTATTTAATCTGGATTAAAAACTGGATCAATCCACATATTTCCAAAATACAGTTATGATGATAATTCTCACATACCTAGATGTATGTACTCGTATTATATATTCTCAATGGGTCTCTACGTTATAGGCCTTTGCCCTCACGCAAGGAGAGGTAACACCTTCCCGTGATAACTACGTACATATTATTATAATAATATAATACATATAAATGTATGTGTTATAGACTGGATATAAAGCATCAATACAATAAGTCAACGTCCCATAGTTTCAGTGGAAAGCGAAAGGGAAACCCAAGTCGCTGTGGCAACGGACAAGGAACCAATTCATACACTAATTGTCAGTTGCTGCCGCCACGTCGGCCTGTGAGATAGATATATCTTGTAAAGTTTGAGAAGAAAATGGTTGATATTATTTTGAACACTTGACCAGCCGTACATTGTCTGGTTTACTAAGAAAATACTGTCACAATACAAAGAAAAACCCTATGATTAAGTGAACAATATCGCTCCTCACTACCCAACTCAAGCAAAAATAAACAGTGTCACACAACTTCGTGGAACCACTCGAAAGGGAAAAGAAAAAAACGCGTTACGTCAACATTACGGGACCCGGGAGCGCCCCGGGAATTCCGCAGATTACATTTAAAACGGGCCACCGTTCCCTGTTCATTTACTTTATTGAAATCCACTCTAAACAATTTCAAGTTGGCGAAAAGTTTTCGGCGGCGAGTAAAAAGGCTAATCTACGCTCCATCAAATGTAAATCGGCGAGGCGGCCTTAGACAACAAATAAAATGCGGATGAATAAATTACTCGGGTCAATATTTGGCCGCCGTGATTGGCTAAGTTGTGGCGTGCACTAGCCGGGCTTGTTTGATTGGACGATAATTAGATGGCATCTACAATTGAAATGACTCTACAATGTAAGTCAATTGATAAACTATTAAGTAGCTGTCAAAGCATCAGCAAGTCATGAATTTTTCTAGCCAATCGCCTGATTGATAAAAGGGATGTTATTTTGCTCCAAGTCACACACCTGCCTGTGGAACATCTTGGCAACTCACAAAAGAGGCTCTGGCAACGAACTGGTGGTGATATAAGCATCACAATTAAAGGCATAACTAAATGACACAGGCCGAAGACGGACAGCAGCGTCACCGGAGCGAGAAGCTACGCGCTGCGATCTTCAACCCGCCTGCCCCGCGTGGCTATTATGGACAAAGTTGCCAGATGTTTGGATAAAATGGCAAGCTACTGGAGAATCTACAGTAGTGGATTGCGATAGGCTAATGATGATGAAGACGATGAACTGACTGAATATTAATGGGTTTTAATATAATCAAAAATGTAACTTGTAGGTATATCCGTAAGCGACTCAGATGTTCTGGTATTACCTATCATTTATTGCGTCTAATGGCTACATCTCAATTGAAATGGAAATCTTGACTATCAAGTCAATTGGGAATCGTAGCTATCAAAGCGCAATCTCTCGGTAGATTTTGTGTAACTTGGATCTATAATTAGTCTTGGAATTTCACAAACTTTCGGAATGCTTGATTCTCTTTGATTACAAGCAAATCAAATGAACGGAATGCACAATTGAAATACAATGGAGTTAATTTACACTTTCGAATAGCCAATTAAACGCGATTGTTTCGAAGATATTGTACAAATTTTGTTCAATATTCGCGATATTCGACCAAGTTCAAAAAGGTTGGCTTTAGTGATTCTACGTCTGATCCGAAATCAGCCATGCAGATTCAATTAGAGATATTTGAAATTTAAATTGCTATTATTAAAATTGTTGCCAGAATGTTAACGTTAAGCATTGATTTGTCTATTAATGACGGTTTATCATCATCATTATCATCACAAACGTCACCCACCGAGCAGGTAGTGGGACACAGCTGGCAGGTGAGCAAATGTGCCACATTCTGTAATGATGTCCCATAGTTGCAGCCAGCATGCCAATCCTGCTCAGCCCCATAACTAAATTAGATCTACACCGGCTAAGTCAAAATATGTAATCAAACATTAAAAAAACTTCATCAGAAATATCGTACACATTCCGGTTAGATAACAAATAAATTTTATTTAGCAAAGGTCAATATTTGAGGTCGGTAATTGACAAAGTTTCGCGATCCGCCGACGAGGCTCCTCTATCGGATTGTTTGATCACAAGCAAATCAAATAAAGGGCATTTACAATTTAAATTAGTCTTCGGACGGGGATCACTTTTGAGCTTTCGTTGATACTTACCTGAGGACTAGCTTATAGGATTGGTGGCTTACCTAGTTCATTTGAAAGTTAAAAATATTATAACGTGTTATTGGAATTTAATACTATGATGAACGTATTTTTTTTTCGCTAGTAGGTAACATACAAAGATCGCTCAATAAGTTAATACTCGTAGATTCATTGCGAGGGCACAGTCGTACGCATAATATTAATCGCAGATAATAGCGCAACGGAAGCTGCACATTTAACGGCTGCTCTAGGGATTGCAATCCGGCCTCATTTTCAATCCGGCCGGATCCGGCTGGATATCCATCAATCCGGATCCGGTCACCGGATCCGGTATATTGGTGCCGGATCCGGTAAGTGTATAATGACGCCGGATCCGCCGGATTGCCGGATCCGGTTTTCCGGATTGCAATCCCTAGGCTGCTCGCTGCTCAGCAAATAAATATTGGAGCGCAGTGATAAAATAATTTTGTACAGCAAATTAATGAGAATGGGTGAAAAGGCAGTTAAGTACAATGTCAAAAGTAACTGGAAGTGGCGGTTCCTTTTTCAATATTGACTTTTGGGACTATATTACTATACGTATACGTAAGGTAAGATCTACTGTGGTCATCAGCCTGCCTTCCAACCGACCCAACCGTGGATACTAAAAGGAATCCTTTTGGCATTGGAAGATACCTAAGTCTAGCAGTGGACTTTTGCTAGCCGATGAAGGAAAGACGGAATTTTATTGAAGGAGTCTCTCCAATAATTAAAAACTAGATAAGTTGTACTTATCGCAACTTTCTTGAGATAATATAGAAACGTGATGTAAAGATTTTTCTATTACGTCTATTCAGTATCATATTTATATGCAGTGTGGCCCTACGGAGGTAAATCGAAATAGATTCACGCCTGCGACCCGCCGCCGCCTTTGTTTTATGCCCATATTTACGAGTATCAGACCCGTCCGCCTCGGGAGCGATGACTCAAGCGCAGGCCTCACCGCTAGCGGGCGAGTGCGCGAGCGCACCCGACATATTCGTAAATACCCCATGACATGCCACGCTGGGCCACACATCGCCATCTAGCCCCAAACTAAGCCAAAGCTTGTACTATGGGTAGGGTAATATACAACTAATAAAGATATTTTTTTTATTTTGTATAGAAATACATAATATTATACATAGTAAACACCCAGAAAATACGAACAGAAATGTTTGTACAGTGCGGGAATCGAACTCACGACTATTGGCTCAGAAGGCAGAGGTCGCTACTAAATGGATGGCCCATTTGGTAGTGACCTCTGCCTTCTAGTGAAGGGTCTTTTGACAATCCATTTGCCCTCTAAAAGCACTACTACGGTACCGTAGTACCGTAAAAACCGTTTCACTCCCGCCTTGAAATTTTGAAGATCATTATCTATCAGGAAACACGGACTCTAGCAAAGAGTTCCATAGCTTAAGCGTTCGTGACATGAATGTAGAGGTAAAGCTACGCTTTGTGCGAGTTTTTGGAACCTACAGGGTTGTACCACAAATTGGTGTCACCTTGTCGTGTCTCTTCGCTTCACTCGCTCGTCCGCTGTCAGTGAAGCCCGCGCTTTACAGCTCATAACTCGCGAACGGCCAATAAACGAAACGGATCATATGTGCCCAATGCGATTGCGAATCGCCGTTTTTATTTCCTTCCCAATTACGTAAAAATGGTTCTCGTAAAAGCGTTTTTTTGTGAGCAGTATCCGCTCTTTAACTCGATTCGTACAATAAAAGTACATTCAATAGCGAATGCACGCTTTGATGCGTTTGGACGACTGAATTTTGAACGGTGATTTTTAATATGGATTCAATTTATGAGGCGAATGTAATAAGCAATTGGCAAAATTTTAAACGCACATATAAGATTTTAAGTATGATCTTTACAAAACAATAATAAACCTTACGCATTTACTTTTGAATTAGTACGTCCAATACAAATCAAAACCACCTGTTCAAACTAAGGTTCTACCCTCTATTATGAATACCTACCAGATGGCGACTCATTACATTTCCTAAGTTGGCGCTCTAACCGAAGTCGCTATATCATTTATAAATAATAGATGTTAACTCGGTATGAATAATGTCCTTTTTATCGAAAATCATGAACAGCTAAGGAAAGGTAATTTGTTAAATTTATTTATTTTATCTTTATTGCACAAAGAAAGTACAAATGGCGGACTTAATGCCCTGCTCTACATATAATAAACACCCAGACCAATACAAACAGAGATGTTCATGAACACAAATTTTAATATTTGTACTGTGCGGGAATCGAATCCACCTTGGCTCAGAAAGCACAGGGCACTACCAAATGAGCCATCGAGGCAGATTAAAAAAAGGTTTCGCACTTTGCGCTCCGGGTGCAAACGGCCAACACAACCGTCAATAATCCACGCAAATTAGTAATCAAGTGCACAGTGTAATTAATGCCAGTGATTGAGCTGCTTTATGAAATTCCGATGGTGTAATTGGCGCGGGCGCGGGCGTCGCTCGCTACAACTCATTTTCGCAATTAGCCGGTCACATTCGCACACTTTTATACAATTTGCGGGGCCAGCGGACCGAAATATGTAAATTAGTATCGGTCCGGTGCTATGGCGGGTGAGCACAGCTGAGAACTGACAGTGCATCAGACACAAGACTGAAAGTGAATCAGATACTCAAATACTTTCCCCGTCGACAAATCGAATAGTACTTGTATGCAGAATAGTAAAATATCTGATATTATCTCAAAGTGTTCATTAGTTTTTTTTATAAGAAGAGCTTTGAGGCTGACGTCACTCCACCTGATGGTAAGCGGTCGTGAGGTCCAAAAGTTAGGTCGCCAAGCATAATAGAATAAACCCATTGCGCCTGTCGCCCTCACCCTAAAGTTTCCGTTTTGTGTACCTACCTAACTTTTGGTTTGATACATATTTATCACCATCCTCACAGTCAAAAGTCCACAGCTGGGCATCGGCCTCCCCCAATGACAGCTGTCATTTGGGGGTAACTAACGCATTAGCCTTGGCGGGTTGGTGACCGCAGTACGTTTTATTTGTATACGCCGCTGCCCGTTTCGGACAGGTGAGCCCGGGTAGTAAGCTCAGATCGTCAATAGAAGCACAGTCTGTCTGAACCATCTGCTCACCGATGGTCTGTGGCACCCAATCGCTCTCGTCACAGATGCCCGTCATCTGACAAATGAACTGAGATATTTTAATTGCTTTGTCGAAACAAAAGACGATTCGGCCGCCGCGCTCCTCACGGCTCTTCGCGATTTGTTTTTGTAACGGCGAAGTTCTTCATCGTGTTGCGAGTTTTGTGGCTCTGAAGGTTCATTGACCTATTGATGATGTAGAAACATAATTTTCCTGTTCCTACTCCTAGTTACATTATTTAACGACTTTGACTTTCGGTGCCATTGTACTCGTAGTCTAAGGTGCTCTTGCATACAGGGTAGGCAATTCGAGAGTTTCGGGGATATCTTAACTAATATTATAAAGCTGAAGAGTTTGTTTGTTTGTTTGAACGCGCTAATCTCGGGAACTACTGGTCCGAATTGAAAAATTCTTTTTGTGTTGAATAGACCATTTATCGTGGAAGACTTAAGGCTATATAACATCACGTTGCAACTATTAGGAGCGAAGAAATAATGGAAAATGTAAACAAAAAACGGGGAAAACATAACTATTCCACGCGGACGAAGTCGCGAGCACAGCTAGTTATGAATAAATATAAATTATGGTACGACAAAAATAAACGCGTTTATATTACAATGTTGACATTCAGGAACATAATTAACATGAATATTCATCACAGGAATATCACATAGTTGTTTTTCTATTCTTGGCTTAAAAGGCAAGATAATTTATAAATAATCTACCGAGCCAATATAAAATAAATAAATAAAAATAAAATTAGTTTATTTCCAAAGAAAATGTACAATCACAAGCAATATTGGCTATGACTACCACACTAGGCTATGCCTGTATCGTGGCAATCATAATTTTAAAAAAAGAAATCACTTAATCACGTATTACAATTACATTATCATTGTAATACCTGTATATACCACATCAAATGCGGGTTTTCGAGACCTAACTAAATAGTAATTTGTTTTGCGGCCTAATTTAGTTGTTTTGCCGGTAACGGGTAAGTATATTTACTTGTTTTTTAAAGATGCAATAAATGATTAGCTAAGTATTGAGTATCAGGAACTGGTTCTGAAAATAATAGGCCGTTACACGTTACGAACGTACAGCGATAAGTCGGCCTACATTTTACAACAGATATATATTATATCTAGTTTTTAAGTCAACTGGCTCGGTGGCTCAATCGGTAGTGACCTCTGCCTTCTGAGCCAAGGGTCGTGGGTTCGATCCCCAGACATTACAAACATTTGTGTGCATGAACATGTCTATTTGTATTGGTCTGGGTGTTTTCCATGTGTAATATGTAAAAAAATGTATCTAAGCATGTTTATCAGTTGTCTAGTACCCATAGTACAAGCTTCGGCTCAGTTAGGGGCTAGATGGCTCTGTGTTGCACAGCGAAAAAAAAAACTTTATGCCGTGCAATAAAGAATATTTATCTATCCATTTAGCGTTCATTCAGATACAAATAACACAACATGATCTTTTCCACCTTAACTCTACGGAACAACGCTTCCTTTCCAGTCGCCGTTCCAGCACAATCGAATCACTTAAATATAAATTCCAATGAGCACAAACTCGTGCTCTAAGTTAAATTATACAGCAAAGTGTTTATCCGGCCCTCGGCAGTCTCGGCTATAAATACGTTGGGGAAAGCCGACGCCGAATCAATCGACGGGGCGGAGGAATTAAACGAATGGAGATAAGGGTTTTAAGGCGGAGAGGTCGCCGCTTGCCTGATAAAAGGAAGTGAACTTTACGGACGAATACTTTTTAACCGACTTCGAAAAAAGGAGGAGGTTCTCAATTCGTCTCTATGTATAATATTTTTTTTTTATGTATGTTCAGCGATATTTCCGTCAATTATGGATGGATTTCAAAAAATTTTCGACAGTTCGACAGAAGACACTTCCGAGGTGGTCCCATTATCACCAAGTCTGGATCTGATGATGGGATCCTGGAGAAATTGAGGGCAACAACCGAAAATTGTATGCTCATATGGTGTTTTTGTTACGTAATCATATTTTACTCAGGTATATGCTTCCGGGCGACAACATCTGGTGCTGATGATGAAGCCACAGAACTCCTTAACGGTTAGGAGTTAGGGGACAGTACTGACATTGGTCGATATTAAACTAGGTAGTAGTATGTACTTATGCAGGGCTAATAGGGCAGGTGATTTGGTAAGTGATATGCTTGATTCTAGATCGCAAAGTCTTCACTTGACTTAAAGCAAAATTTTTCATTCCTAAGTAAAACTCTTAAGGACATTAATTAGCCTTTATTCAAGGTCACAGCACATTAACGCAACTAAAAACAGAGAAATAAAATTATTTAAAAAAAAAAATTAAACCGACTTCAAAAAAAACGCAAACGACCAAAACTAAAAAGCGATAAATAACGTAAGTAATTCTATCCTTAATACATAATCATTTAAATATTACAATTATCACTTATTTTTGAAGTCGGTGCCAGCCAAACATATCTAGGTATATTGTCGTGTGGATATGCCGGCCGCGCGCGTCATACAACAACAGCCTACGTTAGGTACCGAGAGGTTGGCACCGACTTCAAAAATAAGTGATAATTGTAATATTTAAATGATTATGTATTAAGGATAGAATTACTTACGTTATTTATCGCTTTTTAGTTTTGGTCGTTTGCGTTTTTTTTGAAGTCGGTTTAATTTTTTTTTTAAGAATAAAAATCGTATTTTGTATGTTAAAACGAATTGAGTAGCAGATCTGATTCGGACCGTTCGCAACATAATATTCTCAAACGACAATAGCTTACTTACCGCCCTTACTATCGCACTGACAATGCCACGGGGACCTCTCGTCATGTAACTAGTTAGTGCATTGTGCGGTACCTAAACTAAGACTATGTGTGTTAGAACCGCCCCGAGAATACACTCAGAATTATTAATGAAACTCCGCTTTAGGTACATTTTGAGGTTCCCATCTGTGATAATAATACTGAGTGAATTTCGCCCACAATAGCCATACCGTTATTACAAGGTGTAGAGTACCGAAGAGACTTGTAGGGAAGGAAACGTATCAATCAATCTCTAACATATAGAAATATGTAAAAACTTATGTCATTGAAACCTTCATTTTCTATGACTATGTCATCATCATCGGCCTATCGCTGTCAACTGCTAGACATAGGCCTCTCCAGTTGTTCGTCACTTTGGGCAAACATCTGGAGGCTTCACCTATAATCGCCACGCTGCAGCTGGGCAGGCGGGTTGACGATTGCAGGGCGTAGCTCCTCGCTCCGGTGACGCTGTTACTCGTCACCGGCCTGTTGTCTATTCTAAGCCTTCAATCGTGGCCACCAGTTGGTTGCCAAAGCCTCATTCGTTATTCGGCAGGATGCACCACGGACACGGATTTTATTTTACCTACCTTATTATAGCTCTTGTGTACTTTGGAAAACAATCCATATTTATGTTATGTAATTAACTAATAATATTAACGACCATTTTGATTCAATCAATCAATCAACAGCCTTGGTCCGTCCACTGCTGAACGTAGGCCTCCCTTAATTCACTACTTTAATCCACACACTTTAATACAATTTCATTTATTTTGATTCAATGGTAGCAAACGCTGCCAATGACGCAACGGTCGCCGATTGGATCCCCGCACAGAACAAACATTTGTCCCTGTCAACATGTCTTTTAGTACTGGTCTGGGTGTCTCCTAAAATTATATGAATTTATTTACAAAGAAAGTATCTAAAAATCTATGTTTATTTTTTGTTTGTCTAGTACTGTACCGCGTACTAGACGACGCGGTATGATCCAGAGTACCATGTCCTGGGTTATTTGCTGCTCTAAATATTTTTAAACCGTTAGAGGTTGTTTGAATTATGTTAATACACCTTAACGTGTATGCAGGCAACAGTATACAGCTCATAATGTGCAATACAAGCTACAAGAACACTATTGCATTAGACGCTATACACGCTTACACGCCAGGAATGCAAACATTCCTCGGGCACATCTACCGCTAAGTACAGCCAGTAAATTGTGCAGGTAATTAACGCGGGTATCGGTGTACAGGACTGTTGCAACAACTTTGTTGTTCGTAGCATCTGCTGCCTAGAGCACATAGCGGAATTGATGGAAGGTTCTAGAATTTGTGGCTCATTTGATACCGGTACGAATTATGGAACTATAATAACTTTTAAACTATCGCGTTGCATCATGAAATGTTCGGGTTCTAACGTGCATTACGTTTCGTCCGTGTTACAACGGACGTGCTACCTCCTCATCGAGGTATTGTTATGATTTGGGAAAGGTAACGTCAGTTAAGTTTGTTTCTTCTGATTTAAAATCTTGCTTACACACTACATAATAATTAAACAATGAATACATCAGCTGTTCTTTGGAATTCTCTACGTACCTGTGATTCCCTTTGTGTTGCGGTGTCCATGGGCTGAAGTTTGGCATTTAGGGGCCGTCCATTAATCATGGTGATTTTTTTTTGGCATTTTAACCCAATTTAAAAAATTTTTTTAGTCTAAAAAAAATACGTATTAGATACTCTCTTTCCGCTTTCAGACGTTAAAAGTACAAAACAAAGGACCGCCCCATAACATCCCGTAAGTGTCGTAGAAGATGACTAAGAAAATATTAGAAACAGACAGCGCAGTGTTTCAACATTATCACCATCATTACCATTTCGCAGCCCACTGCTGGACATAGGCTTCGCCAGTTGTTCGCCACTTTTCTCGATCTTGGGCATCTTAGTGTTTACCTAGGTATATAAAACCCAACGCATGCTTGGTGACTAAGGCACATCCCCAGAATACACAATTGTCATTGGGAGAGGCTTATGTCAAGAACTGGACGTTCTCAGGTTGATAATGATGAGATACACTATGCTTTCAGACTTTAATGGGTAGGCATTTACAAAACAAATGGTCCCTCAACTGCTACTCGTTATCATCGCTTCGAACATTATGTTCCCCGCATTACAATAACTCTGAAATACTTTAATTACGAGGGCTAAGTGTGGGCATTATCGAGACGGCTGTTCGCTGGCGGCGCGCCAGGCGGGTATCGGCGGCGTGATGTGGGCGCAATACTTTAGTAGCGCCATAAAAGTCGGCGTGCACTGGGCCGGGAAGAACTTTGTTACTGCTGGACTCGGAATTTTGGTGGTGTAATCATCATCATCATCATCAGCCTATTGCAGTCCACTGGGATACATGCCTCTCCCGCTGTTTAACACTTAGCGCAAACATCTGGAGGATATACATGGGTTTTGATGTTTGCGCTACATTTATTGCGATTATGGAATCGCCACACTGGGAAGGCGGGTTGGCGATCGCAGGATGTAGCTTCTTGCTCCGGTGACGTTGCTGCCCGTCATCGGTCTGTGGTATTTAGCTACGTTTTCAATTGTGATGGTTATACCGCCACCAATCGGTTGCCAGCTCCTCGTTTGTTGTTCGGCAGGATGCAACACGGGTAGGTGAGATTGGCTTGGAGCGAAAATATGATGGTAGGCCGCTCCCTTCTATCCCTGTACCCTTACTTATCAATATAAGGTCTGGTTAAGTTTTTTTATCTAATTTTTTATAGTAGCTCAACATAATGGCTTCCCTACGCCTGTGCTGGCTAAGCGGGGATTTGAACGCTGGCAGTGATCGTGACATGGAACCAACACCAGTGTTCGTCACACGACCCTTGGTTCAGAAGGCATGAACAGACCAATTGAGCCACCGAGCCAGTCAAAAACTAAATGAGCATAAACTATTTGCGGTGTAAGCTTGAAGCCGGCATTTATCACGTTTTCCACACAGGGCCGGGGTGTAGCGAGTAAGCTGTCCCAGTTTTGTTTGACGCGGCTCGTTGGCGGCTCCATCACGCGGCACTAGGTGTAGGCACGCTCGCAGACAAAAGAAAACTCAGATGAGGAGCACTGAGAGAGGGAATCTCAGCGCAGGATTTATGTATCTATCCTACTTCAATTAGATGCGAAATGTCAAATGAAAATCCTCAAATCATAAATTTGCAATGCTGCAAAGTCGATAGTTAAGTAGAAAGGAGCAAGAATGCATATCATCGAAACCTCCGAGTCTCTAATTAAAGTCTTATGACTTTAAATACATTTCTTTAAATACATTTCATCATCATTATCATTAGCCCGTATCAGTCCAATGCTGGACATAGGCCTCTCCAAATACATTTACATTACTACAAATAATAACTATGAATAGGTATTTTCAAAACGTGTGGGAATTCAGAGGCAAAGGTTGTTTTTAGAAATCCGTCTACCATGTGATTGTTTTATAGGAGCACGACATTACTTTGTTTCTTGTTAGTATTTGTATACCTTCGTTGTTCTGATACCCTTAGTGCAAGTACTTATACTACTTACGTTGGGATCGGAACAATTTATGTGATGACTTTATTAAAAAAAACGAACCATGGTATGGTAGATAACCTTGAACCCCCTCCTCATTCAGATCAGATTCCCAAGCATATCGAATCGGATATACGTACAGCAAAGAGTGCCTCGTGTATTGAGCTACATCCTTGTCCCTTTGGCATGCAAATGTCGCGTCATCCGCGCTCCAGAGGCGACGCCAGCGCGATCAACTAGAGGTACAGTAATACAGTTCGCTTTGACTTTTACAGTGTTGGAAATACGTTGTAAGCTTTAGAAGTTAAAGTACAATATCGTCTCGGCTGTTGTGTGGTTGGCTCATTTGGTAGTGACCTCTGAGCCAAGATCGTGGGTTCGATTCCCGCACAGTACAAACATTTGTGTTCATGAACATGTCTGTTTATATTGGTCTGGGTGTTTTCTATGTAAATATAATATTATGTATTTATTTACAAAAAAAATGTATCTAAGTAAGTTTATAAGTTGTCTAGTACCCATAGTACAAGCTTCGGCTTAGTTTGGGCTAGATGGCGCTGTGTGGTCCAGTTTGGCATGTCTTGAGTTACTTAAGTGAGAGTCAGGCAATAGATCACAACAGTTATTTAGTCTTATAATACGGTTTTAGGTACGCTGTACTACGAGCAATGATTCCCTACGTGCCCTGATTTACCTACAGATTAATAAATAGGCTCTACGACTCGTAAGTCTAGAGTGTGTGGTGTTCTGGTGACCGTCAGGCCCGTTTGCCCTCTCTGTCATTAAAAAATAATCCTCTACCTGAAGGTTGTCTGAAAGAGATCGCTGACAGCCTAGATTGTACCACAATATGTCTATATCAACTTTTCCGTATTTATACTGTGCTTCTGCAACTAAGTTTCTTTACCACACCACACGTAACCGATTGCTATTCCATCCTCATCATCTCGATGGTTGGCAAGTTGAGGAACTGTACGCTTTATGAGGAACTTCTTGCCTCGCGCCTCGGTTTTGGGAAACCAACTTCCCGCGACAGTCTTTCCGAACAGCTACGATTTGGGAACTTTCAAGAAACGGGTGTCCATGGGCGGTGTCGATTGCTTACCATCAGGCATGACACATGCTCGTCTGCCGCCTCTCGCATAAAAAGAAAAAGAAATGTTAATAGCTTGCTGTTATTTTGTACACTGCCTCGCAATGAACTCTCTCGCGATGTGACAAAGACGTTGACGCCGCTAATGCCGGCGTGTGAAGCGATCACTCGTAATGTGCGCCAATTTGTTTAGATTTGCGCAGACGAATGGCGCTCCCCTGAGCCTATTGAGATCGCAGCCTGACGAGAAATTACGAGTCGATTTTATTTGGACTTTTTTGGTACTCTACTTTCGACTCATTGGCATAGACCAACCTGGGATCTTATCTTCAAAAGGTTTCGTGTTCAAATCCCGAGTAGGATCTAAAAAATTTGACTCTCTTTTTTCTTCTTGAAGGAAGGCACTTGAAGTGCCTCTCCAATCACTGAAACTAACCTTCAGTCATACTCATAACTGGTCCTGAGAAAGTGGGAGTACTTAATTCAGCAATCGTCGCAATTCCTGTCCGCTCCCTGACGTTAAGCAAACGTGACTTCTGCCATCGTCCTGCACGTCTTTTCCCTTTGGAACACGTCATATTATGTCGCAAAACGTAATTTTTTAGTGTCTTGATTGTCTCTCTATAAATTTTAAAGGTATGGTCTATACAGCGCGCACTGTACACAGTTTCACGTCACCAGTGAGACGCTGCCTTGCAGCTTATGTGCTAGAATACAGTTCACCACTGACTTCACATTCAGTTATCGACCGATTTGCTCAAACTCGGAATATGCCGACAATTATGTCTCCACCCAACACATAGTCTACACGCAGTTGTATGTATTACACTTGTCATCGCTCAATTTGCAGTCGGATCATGTTCGCGTGGATTACAGCGATTGTTTGCCAAATTACTCGGCGCCTTAAGCCCGCCTTTGTGCCGCTGCTCCACAAATCCCCTCATTCAGATAACCTTCGGATAATCTATTATAATGCTGACGTCATATTTACAAATTATAGGAGCGGTTTGTAAACTCTGTGTAATATGCAAATACGTATCAGATGTAATTATAAGATGTTTCTTATCCTAGTATAATAGTTTTCTTATCTTGGGTGTCGTAGAAGACAACTAAGGGAATACCAGGAAACGGGCAACAGTGTTTTCCGGAACGAGGCACGAAATGTATAAAACTTATTAAACAACTAGCTGTGCCAGCGGCGTCGAACGCGTGGACCTCGGGTTTAAAAAATAACTGGCTTCCATAAAATGGTACCTTAATTTAAATTAAGACCTCTAGCAATGCATTGGTGAAAACCGCATTCAATTCAATGCAGTAGTTTTTGCGTGACGCGCTATCAAAAATACAGATAAAAATTTCTCCCGTTTCCCAACACTTCCCACTGCACTGCTCCTTTTGATTGTAGCGTGATAAAAAGTACACTATAACCTGCCCAGGAGGAATAATTGTACCAAGTTAAGTTAAAATCCGTCTAGTAGTTTTTGTTTCTATAACGAACATACAGACAGACAGACAAAAGTTTTACTGATTGCATTTTTGTCATCAGTATCGGTCACTAATCACCTGATAGTTATTTTGAATATTATATTTAATGTACAGAATTGACTTCCCTACAGCTTTATTATAAGTATAGATATAGATTTAACTATACGATTAGCTCTATAAACGAAAACGCTCCGCCAACAAATCAAAACAAACGAAACCCAAACATAGTTGACCACCAACTCGGTTAAAACAAAACGGCGACCATTCCGAGCGCGCTGTCGACGCGAATAACAGTTTCATATCGTCCCGCTAAAACACAACGGCTAAATCGCCGTTTCACCCACTAAACATCTACATTGTGCCCCGTACATTGTCGCTCGCCTCCCATTTTCCTAAAACTTTCCTCACAACACTTGTAGCGGCGTATTTCAGGCGATTTATAGCCGCCCCGAGCCGCGGTTAATTTGCGTCTCGATAATGCGCGGTAATTCATCGGCGGTTTAATATCGGCCTGATTTATCGCCGCCTCGGGGTAAAATCGGTTAGTTTTTTTAAGATACGGTCGAGGTTTTGCGCACATGCGTGGTTATTGCTTCCGTGCTTGCTTTGTGATCGTACATCAAAATAACTTGATGCGTCTTAAATTGGATAGTACATAGTTCCTATCTATATAAGTTTTTTTTATATGGATGTACAGTAAGTATAATGTAATCAGCATGATGGGATGTAATTAGCGGCCTATCACTTTTTCGCTCCAAGCCATCCTCAGCTGCCCGTGGTGCATCCTGCCGAACAACAAACGAGGCTCTGGCAAACCGCCTTCTATCGTGAAACCATCACGTTAGAAGGCGTAACCACTGACCGATGACGGGCAGCAGCGTCACCGGATCAAGAAGCTACGCTCTGCGATCGCCAACTCGCCTGCCCAGGGTAGCGATTATGGGTGTATCCTGCAATAGGCTTATGATATAAGTGATTGCAGGCGCCGCTGAAGAAACGAGAAGTCCCATGGTTCGGAGTCGTTGTTTGTCGTGACATGGTTGATACACCACGGGCCGGTGAATTTGGCTTGGAGCTAAAAGATGATAGGTCGCTCCCTTACATCCCACTAGATCTATAATGTATGGATATTACATGGTTACCAAATCAGTTTACCCGCAGCCCAAACGAACTACGTTAAACGCACCACGAGCCTCACAAAGACCTCTAATGAACCTCTTGCTACAAAGAGGGTTGTTAAAAATTTTCGGTGTGCGAGCATCAGTACGCGTAGGCCTGCGTTTGATATGGGTCGTACAGTCGCTCGCGATTTGTAGTAAATATTTATATTAAATGGAGAAGCTTAACTAAATTATGGCATGATTTTGCTTGGTACTTATGTGTTCTAATAATTATGTCAAGACATTTTCATGGTAATGTGTTGTAGAACTACTTGACCTTGTGTGTCTTGGCCTCCGATTTCACATGTTTCCACCTCCATCTCTCGTGTGCCACCTCTCCGTCTCCACATATAAAATCTCACACACTCACACCACATTCAGTCTTATAGGACTTCAATCAAAATTCAAAATGTTAGGTGCCAACATACTCGTTTGTGTTCGGACTTCGTCTGTTTGATATCAGAAAGGAGGAGCAGCAAAAGAAAGGACAAACTTTCTTTTGTAACAAAATATACCAAATCAAATTGTGAGATACTTTCTATGATACCTTGTACAGAAATCAATTAGTGGCTTAAAAATACCCACAATAATGAGGATGTGAACATTTCCGCGAGTGTACCGGTCGTTACGCGATCCGGCTACGCTGAACAGTAGTTTTGCGAACATATTTTTCTGTAATGGCAGTACTTTCAGCCGCGAGTATAATCGTCCTCGGCCGTATTCATGCGCGGATGAAAGACGTCGCAGCTAGGTCACTGGTTGAGGAGTCCCGCTGGCGAGTGCTCTGGCAGTCGACTGGAAGCTTTATTGTTGTGGAGCCTTAAGTCGAAGGAGTAAGGTTTGATTTTGAATGTAATTAGAACATAATTTTTAAGAACTTGAACTTAAGTGATCGTGTGCAGTATGGGTAAGTAGACACCCATTTGTACTATTTTGAATAATAAATCGGCTCAATTGCATGTACGGAGAAGCATGTGTGTATGTAGGATGCACATTCACGGAGTATCATATACCGACGCAACAAATTATTTTGAAATGGCATCTCAGAAAAATTATTGCAGTAGGTAAAGTTTTTATAATGCTACTATATTCGTAGTAGTAATATAACTTTTAATGACTGAAGCTTTTACTTTATTTGCAATGTCTTGAAACTCAATTTTGAAGCAGATGACATCATATAGGTACATTGTTCTGATCCCAAAGTAAATAGCTTAAATACCTCTGTTTTGGTACCAGGATAGTGAAGATACCAATAATGTATACTTATATACAAAAAACATCGAGGCACGGAACGAATCCAAATGTTCATCACACGAATGTTTGTCCCGGGTGGGGATCGAACCCACGACCTTTGGTTCAACCAATTGCCCGGCCAGTAAAGATAAGTTATAGGTTCTGAGCTTCATTTGCAAATCAATTTTCCTATACTATGTCTATATTTGTCTAGTATTTTGGGTACGTGTCGTCTGTCATTGTACAAGAAGTGCCTACTAGAGAAAGTCTTATTTAGTTTCAGTGTCGACAACCAGACTGCGTTTATTTATTTAGCAAGCTAAACTTACTTAGAACTGCTCAGTCAAGCCGCCTCTCGGACAAACACGAACGCTCAAAGAGTCTGCAAGTCAAACGGCACCCGAAATAAACTGCGGGTATTACGAGCTGCGGGTAGGCACTGCGAGTTGCGGGTACTGCGACTACAAGCTACCGAATAGTGCTCTAAGCTTACATATTGGGAAAGTGCCTACCTAACCGATAGAGGCTTCGGCCACCACTTTAACTTTATCGGATCGCCTCACCTTTGAAACGAGAAGTCTTGGGTTATCGATTACCATTGAAATGTTAGGGATTGGAAACTAACCTAGCATCTTTTCGCTCCAAGGTACTCTCACCTGCCCGTGGTGCACCCTGCTGAATAACAGACGAGGCTCTGGCAACCAACTGTTGCCAGAGCAACCTGTGCTCTAGCTAAATGCCACAAGCTGACGACGGGCAGCAACGTCACCGAAGCGAGAAGCTACACCCTGAGACCGCCAACCTGGCGTTGGGTTTCCGGAGCTCGTGGGGGGTTAGGGTTGGGCCGGCATGGCGGTGGCAACTGACAGGTAACTGACCAGTTACTTGCCCGTTGTCACAGCGACTTGGGCTTCTCTTTCGCTTTCCATCAGGCGTAGGGAAGCCATTATGTCGAGCCACTACAAAAAGAAAAAAACCTGCCTGCCCAGCGTGGCAGGTGGGTTGGCAGATTAGAGGTAAAGCATCCAGGTGTATTCCCAAAGCGTCTGAAGAGTTTTATGTCTAGCATTTGATTGGACTGCGATAGGTTTATGATGATGATAATGTTATTTAAATCATAATGTTCTAATGTGTATTTTTTTTACGTAATTAACATTTTCTTTCTTACTTTCTAACAAACAGCAGGAGTGAGAGACTACGGTCTTGCCGCGTCCCCGCCTGTCCCGGCCGCTGTTTGAGTTGCGGCCCGGAGCGCGCGGTTAATTATTACGACTCGAGCGAGTGTTTTGGTGAAGTTGCGCCGTCTTGTCTGACGACGTCGAAGTAACAAGTGTACATACCCTTATAACTTTTAATAATTCGTTAGATAGAGTAATGTTGACATGATAAGTTAGCAATCTTAACAAAGAGTAGGAAGGTATTTCTTGTTTTGATTTTCTTTGTATAGAAAAAGACAGAGAAGCCCAAATCATTGCGATAACTATGCGGTATATAACCCACTGGTCTGTAAGATGTTTCTTCGGAGGAATCCTTTAAACGAGGCGGAAGAACGGAAGATAGAAGAATGACAACAAAGGAAGGATTAAACACATGCCCTGACAATGAGTTCCACATTGTAATGACGCGGAAAATATAAAAAAGTTTGCTTGAGAAAAACAAAATATTAACTATCTTCGTAATTCTAATTACCAAAACCCAAGGAAATACTTTTTTCTAAACTTATTCTATATTGTGTATATATATATATATATACATGTAATAGACGATATCATACTTTTCTAATTTATTGAAATCACGAAACCAGAACAAAAATTACTAGACTTTGGATTACCTACCAACAACTACGAGCACATGCAAAGAATTTTAATTCCCAGCAATCAAAATACCATACATGTAATCCAAGTGCTTCAAAGTTCTAGTTTGAACTTTAGAACAGACCGAAATAAACTGGCTTAAGTTGGCAAGTTGGCCAATCAGCGTCCAGGCGGTCTAGACAGCGCCCTCTTGCGGCCGCGTCTTGCTGGCGGCGGTAAGTCTAATTAAAGGGATGTTTGAGCTGCTATTGTTGTCTGAGGGTGCAACGAATTTGGGTGAGCAAGTGGATATATTATGCTACCTATACATATATACATAATGGATAATGGAAGATAAATATTTAAAGAGACTGATTTGTCACTTTATAAGTGATCGTGCACCATCATCAGCTGCCTGCAAACGTCCACTGCTGGACATTAGACACCACCTCAATAACAATTGTCACTTTAGGGATTTGCCTGTCACTACGCTTGGCAGGCGGGTTGGTGACCGCAGTAGGTTTTGTTTCTATTCAGATAAGCCAACTCATCTCGTGGATGCGGTGGTCCTATTCTAAATCCAAAACCACAAAGACAACAGATCGTCCACCGCCACCTAGAATAATTTTTTTTTATTTTATTTATTAAGAATACTAAACAGTTATACATTATATGCTTATTATGATAAATACTAAATTAATGAATTTAATGTAGAACTAACAGCGTTATACAGCGATTTAGTATAAAAAAATTTGATTAATTTACAATCAGAGATGATGTTTGTTTTCGGTTTAAAATACTACCGAGGTATCCTTGCCTGGCGTAAGAGGTGACAAAGAGGGCCTTTTTTATAGTGGCTCGACATAATGGCTTCCCTACGCCTAATGGAAAGCGAAAGAGAAGCCCAAGTAGCTGTGACAACGGGCAAATAACTGGTCAGTTACCTGCCAGTTGCCGCCGCCATGCCGGCCCAACCCTACCCCCCACGAGCTCCGAAGCCTTAGGAGTAGTGGCGCTCTGGCCGCTAACCCCGAAGAAGACGACGACTCCTGGCCTGTGCTTGTGCCTTTGGACCCCACGCGGACTGAGCGCTAGTAGCGGCCCACCGTCGCACCGCTTGTTCCGTACCCAGAGCTCTGGTGTATGAGTAAAAACGATAACGAAACTCCAGTCAAAACGATATCAACACTCTATGTAAGTATTAAACTAATCTAAGCAGACAGTTGTCAAAGAAGAGACAGCTTTTCATAATCATCATCATCTATAAAATATGTATATACCTACTTGGAACGTCATTCTTATTTTAGACTACGTGCCTTAAAACACACTTAAAGTGCCAGTTTCGCTTCCACTCCGGGCGCATCGTACCGAAGTGGCTGCGACGTCTCTGCTCACAAATTAGGAGGCGACGTCCGGCGGCTCTTATTTTGGAGGCCGCCTTAAGGTGCGCTCACACCGAGACGCGACGACACGCGCACATTTTACCAGAACGAATGAGCCGTTATTGTAACGTTGATATACTTTATTTACTACACGAAAAGATAGATCTCATAAAAAACAATATTTGTCAAAAAAAACCAAGTCGAGACTTATTTCGAGAAACCGTAAAAGTTGTGATAAAATAATAATACCGTCAAATACAAGTCGGTTATTAATTTATTCAGTCCCTAGTCAAGTTAAGTTTTACGTAATTATCAAACCTAAGGTTTTAAATAAATATATTGACTCGGCTATCGCATGAAAACAAGCTATTTTACATTACATTTCACAAGTAATACAAATACACTTTATTAATTGTTCAATCCGTGGCTTGTAAGTATCTTCGTTTGTATAAAAAACATGTACAGTCCAACACACATAAAACGTATTCAGATCACGTGTGTATATGCGGACAAACACGCCTAAGCGCGTAAGTGCGGGTGAGACGAAAGGTATGGCAAACCGACACCCGTTGGCTCTAGCGAAAAGTTAGCGTGGATGCGTGAAAATGCGTAAGATGATATACCTAGATCTGCAGTTGCACCCCCGCAAGTAGGTGCGTCGACACGAAACATGCCGCGTGGTGCGGGCCAGTGTGATATGAGAGGTAGGGCATAGCGAATCTTCGCTCGAATTGAGCTGCCCGTCCGGGGAAGGACCTCCACCCTATAGAATACCGCAGCCAAATGACCTCCGGGTCGTGTTTCTGCTGGTGAGTAGGGTCTCCGGAGCTCGTGGGGGTTTTTTTTTTATAGTGGGTCGACATAATGGCTCTCCTACGCCTGATGGAAAGCGAGAGAGAAGCCCAAGTCGCTGTGACAACGGGCAACTAACTTTTTAGTTACCTGTCAGTTGCCACCGCCATGTCGGCCCAACCCCAACCCCCCACGAGCTCCGGTTAGGGTTGGGCCGGCATGGCAGTGGCAACTGGCAGGTAACTAACCAGTTACTTGCCAGTTGTCACAGCGACTTGGGCTTCTCTTTTGCTTTCCATCAGGCGTGGGGAAAAAAAACCTTACAATGCGCTTCGCGGACGTAGCGATGGGTCCCGAAATCATTGGCTTCTTCAAGTGAAGTCGCGTCGCCTCGCGTCTCGGTGTGAACTTACCCTTAATTAAAAACGATTTTATTCTTCAAAGCCTAAAGCAAAATATTGTCGAGAGGTTACATTTTGACGGGGCTATATTGGCGCGAAGTATTAATTCCGTAGGATTTGCTTTATTGGTTAAAAGCAAACAAGAACGGTTTTTTGTATTATACGAGTACGTTAACGAAAAGTGATTTCGTTTTTGACGATATTTATATCCATATATTAGTTTTTTTGGACACACAGCGCCATCTAGTCCTAAACTAAGTTGAAGTTTGTAATATGGGTACTAGACAACAGTTAAAATTACTATATACATATACTTTTTGTAGGCTTAATCCGCTAGCCATTGGAGCACCGAGGATATCTAATAGCTCAAACTATAAGTCCACTCACTACCATGCTCATATCAGTTATGAATGGCCTCATTATCATGTTCTAATGAGTACAATCGAGCCCGAAAACGCGTAAACAGAGCTTAGATTAAGCCGCGTCGAGTTGCGCTAATATTATTGTAACATTATCGGCGCTGATCTGCCATTGCGCCTCTGATACACTCGTGACTAGCTAGCGGCGATGTTAACTGTACTTTCGGAGGATTATTCGATATGTTAACAAGAGGATGTTAATCTATACGATATATCTGTGTGGTGTGCATGGAGCAAATACAATGAGGAGATGGCCTAAGCAACTGCAAGATGATTCTCAGCTAGTTCTAAAGACCAGGTCATAATTAGGATTATTTCGATATTTGAATTTATCATCAAAATATTTTTTGCACTACTCATTCAGAGTACATTCTATTAGTTATATTTTGTTAATTATTTTTACCCGTGATAAATTAGAGTTCATTAGGTATCGGATAAGCGGGGAAGTAGAAACCTCTGGGTCCCATTTAGGGTCTCATACCCAAAGAATGAAAACCCAATCTGATTCAGGGTGTTAGTATTTGTATGTGAGTATGATATATTGAAACTTCGATCAACTTAATAAAACATCCATTGTGTAATGGACATTAAGCGGAGCATACTTGTCATTACACACGGCCATTTGAACATCAGTCTCAGTTCGTGAGCATTCTCTATACTCGGCAAATGGAGAGGATCGCGGCTAATGCGTCCATTAGCGATGTGGATGTGATCTGCCGAATCGGCGGAATTAATAGCTCAAGCATTTATTTACTTACGGCTCCAATAAGAGCGATATTTCAGCCCACGCTGGGACCGTTATGAGCTTCGGTAGGGCTGCCGTTGAGAAGTTGTGGAGGAAAATTCTATCTGTGTACAAACACACAGTAGATACTTATAATGGTAATTCTCAAACGGGTGAATCTTAGTTTATTTTAGGTACATATTTCTTTAAAGGTGCTTTAATCGAGCGTGTCCTTGATATGTTTTTTATTATTTTACGAGTTTTTTATATTGGTTCATCATAGGGAGCTTTTGCCTGATGGAAAGCTAAAAAGAAAGCCCAAATTGCACTGATTTTAGTTAGTTTAAACGGGTCAGTTTCCACAACCAGGCGTCACGCCCATTTTGCGTGTGGGCTGATATAACTTAAAATTCTAAAATGGTTTTCATTCCCGCCACCCCAGCTCATCCAAGAACCTCAGCAGGCCATTTGACCTGCCGAAGATGTCTTGGAGAGTGCTGGGCTGGCCAAGATGTATCAGCCGGAATGCTGCCAGTTTGGGGCATTCAAGCAGAATATGATAGTAGGCGGGAAACCTCAGTTTTCAGCTAGTTACCACAAACATGCTGGCCTGTGCCAGGTGGGTAGCGCTCGACTCGCCTGATGTTAAGCGATGTTAGAGAAGATGTTTGCCCTAAGTGGCTAATAACTGGAGAGGCCTATGTCTAGCAGTGGAATGTAATAGGCTGATGATGATGTACCTACCGTAAATCGGTGTCCCCTGAGGTTTTGATTTAAGTTATAATCTATCTTAACAAATACATGTCATTGAGCGACATCCCTGGAGTGTATTGGCGGCCCGATCGGTCGGCCCGTCAGAGCGCCGCAAGGTCAGCGGCAGCAATATGGGCGGCTAATGCGACGGTATTAATAAAGTATTGCTTTACGGCCGCACTGACCCACTGGCCTGGCCGAAAGTTGCCTATTTACGGTGCCTGAGTGAATGGTGGCTGGCTTTTTTTTTATAATAGCTCGACAATATAGTTACTTCAATATAGGCTCGACAATATAGGCTTCCCTACGCCTGGTAGAAAGCGAAAGAGAAGCCCAAGTCGCTGTGACAACGCGCAAGCCTGGTCAGTTACCTGTGAGTTGCCGCATGGCGGTGGCCCAACCCGAAACCTATTGTGGTCACCAACCTGTCTACCCAGTATGGCGATTAAGGATAAAGCTATGTGGCATTAAGTGGCATATGTGCCACTATGTGGCATTAAATCCGTAATTTTTACACTTATTAACTGTGCAATAAAAATTAAATAAATAAAATAAAATAAAGGCTTCAGATGTTAGCCCAGGACGATCTCAGTGCGTAGCTCCTCGCTCCGGTGACACAGCTGCCCGTCTTCGGCCTTTGGTATTTAGCTACGTTTTCTATCGTGATGGTTATACCGCCACCAGTCCTACCTCGTTCCTTATTCGGCAGGAGCACGGGCAGGTGCAACTTATGATAGCAAACTATTCCTCGTTGCGCATCTTCGAGGAATAACTCAAAACGGGGGGGAAAACGGATACTTCAGACGCCGTCAGACAATTGAATTGTCAATTTGTAAGTTCGATGCGGAACATTAAAATTCAACGCGTCGCGAGACAGGTAATCCACTAAACATTGGGTAAATAATAAATCAGCCGTGTTTATTCCAGGCCCCTCCATTATTCATGGACTAGTCTTGGGATGATCAAACAGACTGCGGCTCTGATACATGAGCTGATCGGCTCGGGGAATAACCGGTGAAATTTTATTGGCTTGGAGGCAAAGATAGGTAGATAAAAAAAAAACTATTGCAGCACACAGGCAGACACATACAAAAATCAGTACAATAAACTACATAGCAAGCCACAGCGGCAACGGCGCGAGGTCCTACGCCCTGCGATGGCCAAGCCTGCCCAGTATTGCGATTATGAGTGAAACTTCCAGATGTTTGCGGGTGTCCATGGGCGGTATGTCGATACCATGTCGATACGATCATCAGTTACTCGTCTGCCGCCTCTCGCATAAAAAAATGTTACTCTAAATTACTTTTTACAAGACAACACAGTGACATAATATGTATAAGAAACAATATCGTAAACGTCTACTGATATAGACTTAGGCTTCCCCAGGCCTAAGTATTTGCCTTAGTCTCCACGCTTGGCAAGCGGGCTGGTGACCGCAGTAGGTTTTATTTGTACCCAGGTAAACGATGCTGTTTCCTGACATTCCATTAGTCATCAAACCACACAAGTCTTTTAAAAGACGTGTACTACTGTAAATTTGAAAATGGAACGCGCCGTAAATGAGGCGCGAACATGATTACAGAGGTAACTCGCCTGCATTTTAATAATTTCCGAACAGAATTGGTTATTAGGTACAAATATTTTAATCTTAATGATTGAATGTTACATGAATAAATCATTCATATTTTAACTAATAATAATTAATAAGTAAAATATATATTCATGAGAATCGAATCGATTCCAATTTGTTTTTAAAATTGAATTGATCAACATTTCTCAACGAATCAGGAAAGTAAGAGGGCGCCACTAATTTCAAAAATCAAATCGCAAATGTTTTGACAAATTAATACTTAATTGAAATGAACGTATAATGTGAGGGATTTACACTATCAATAGGTATATTTGTTGTGAAGTCAACAACATCAGTGCCGGCTACATTCGTACCTAGGCGATGCACGTGTCAGCATCCTAGTGGCATAATTAGTGTTAATTATAATGTGAAAGCCGAAAAAATATGTAAAGATAGGTAATATTCGTAAGCGTGAATGAGTAGATTATGAGAGGTAGGGCATAGCGAATCTTCGCTCGAATTGAGCCACCCGTCCGGGGAAGGACTTCCATCCTATAGGATACCGCAGCCAAATGACCTCCAGGTTGTGTTTCAGGCGATGAGTAGGGTTTCCAAAGCTCGTGGGAGGCTAGGGTTGGGCCGGCATGGCGGTGGCAGCTGACAGGTAACTGACCAGTTACTTGCCCGTTGTCCCAGGGACTTGGGATTCTCTTTCGCTTTCCTTAAGGCGTAGAGAAGCCATTATTTTGAGTTACTACATTATGAAAAAAAAGAAACAGTCATGTATAAATTATTACACAATACAAGATATTGCAATAATTTTTCCCTCATTCCTTATGATAGCCGTATCCGGGCGTTAATCAAACGCATAACAAACGCAACCGCTCCTCGCTAATTAGGCAGCGAGATACGGCGTGTTATTTATTATTCTGCCTAATTTACAAATAATATCTCGTGCGTCTCATACGAACGCAACCCCTCGCACCGCTGGCTAGTGCAGTGAGGAATCTTTACTACACTGATGAGATTTTGAAAGCTTGAGTTCTATTTTTTTCGTGATGACCTTATCATTATAATCATCGGACAAAGCGCTGACGTTGACGCTGGTTTGAGGAGAGGGCGAACGGTACGGGACGGAACAGAATTGAAAACTGTGGATACCGCGGCAGAGGTATCGCCGCGGTATCCTCTCATCACTATAATATTAATAATAAATAACCCAAGACATGCCACGCTGGGCCACACAGCGCCACCTAGCCCTAAACTAAGCCGAAGCTTGTATTATGGGTGATAGACAACTGATAAACTTACTTAGATACTTTTTTTTGTAAATAAATACATATTATACATAGAAAACACCCAGACTAATACAAACAGACATGTTCATGAACACAAATGTTTGTACTGTGCGGGAATCGAACCCTTGGCTCAGAGGGCAGAGGTCACTACCAAATGAGCCACCGAGCCTGTCAACTATGTCGTTGACATGTAGTTTCATGTCGACGGCTACTGTTTATCATCAGACAGGCCGCTCGCTCTCTTGCGACTTACAGCAATAAAAAAGATCCAAGATACGCTAAGCCACCCAGCGCCATATAATTCCAAACTAAGCCGAAGCTTGTAGTACCTATGGGTACTAGACAACTAATAAACTTACTTTGATACTTTTCATAGCAAACACCCAGACCAATACAAACAGACATATTCATGCACACAAATCTTCGTAGGTACTATGCGGGCGCTATTATGAGAGGAAGCGTTTGCTACCACTGAACTGAACCAAACCGGTTGTCGAAGTTACGAAAGTGGCTGTGACATACAGACGGATAGACATGAATAATCTATAAGGGGCAGCGCAAACGGCACACTTTTTGTGCGATAGAGTCTGCGTCTGAGACATTTAAAAAAAGCGTATAGGTCTGCCGATAGAATGATCGAAGATGTGCGTCGTGTGCGTTGAGTCTGTGAAATATCCGCGACAGATTTTTGCGCGTCGTGTGTGTTACTGCATGTAATTGCAAAAAAGTGCGACACAGATAGTCTGTCATCTGCGCTGCCACCAAGGGTTTTTGCCATTTGGCTACGGAACCCTAAAAAAAGACAACCAAGATCCTTCCTCACGGCTTGCCCTCCCTGTACTGTAAACCCTCTGCCACTCCGGCACTCGCGAGACGCCGCTAAATAATTCCCTGTGTGTCGTGCCGGTGCGCGCCCCGGGCTAGGGCTGCCCGCCCCGCACTCTTATAATTGGACTCTTCGATTTTCTGAACTTGATAAGCGGCAAAACGTCAGACTTTAAAATGTGACAGGATACAGCGGTAGATCTCTTGCTAATTTGTTTCTTTTTTTATATTAGCTCGACGTAATGGCTTCCCGTCGCTGTGACAACGGGCAAGTAACTGGTCAGTTACCTGTCAGTTGCCACCGCCACGCCGGCCCAACCCTAACCCCCCACGAGCTCCGGAAACCCTACTCACCGGCAGGAACACGACCCGGAGGTCATTTGACTGCGGTATTCCATAAGGTGGAGGTCCTCCCCCGGACGGGGAGCTCAATTCGAGCGAAGATTCGCTACCTATGCCCTATCTCTCTTAAATCTTTGTTTGATTGGCTTTGCTCACTTGGTCCCTCGGCTACCTTCGCCAATGTTCGGTTACCTCGGCTACCTTCGGTCCGTTCTGCTGCTTAGGTATATTGTACGTCTAGTTCTTAAAAAGTGTGTTTTACAAGACAATCTGTCAAAGTATAAAAAATATCTTTAATATTAAAAGATCTTTTGTTAAATCAAACAATACTAGATGCATAAAAGAATCTCGTGGCATATTTTTGTTTTAATTCAAATTCAAATTCAAATATTTTATTTGCATACATGTGGTAATACAAGATGGTATAACACTATATGAACAGCACATGCACCCTGCAAGGGCGTCGCAATTTATACAATACAATTTTTATAATTTGCATATTTAAATTATTTATATATATGTGTATATATATATATATATATATATATATATATATATATATATATATATATATATATATATATTTATCTACATTACATTATATTTATATCTAATATTGCAATAATTACTTTATTATATTATTTCTACTTTACTATTTTATAATATTCATTTAATTTATAATAGCATTTATTATTTAAGTATTCAGTTAAGGATGTTACAAATGTATTATAATTATTAATGTCTTTTATATATCTAGGTAATGTATTATACAGTCTTACTGCCATCGAGTATGGCCCTGATTGATGCATAGTTAGAGTACTTCTCGGCAACACAAGTTTATTTCTATTTCGTAGCTTGATAGATCCGGTATATATATCATCAACATTTACAAACATACACATATTCTTTTTAACAATTTTACAGGTTTCTAAGATGTATAAAGATGTTACAGTAAGTATCCGATACTCTTTAAAGTAGGGCCTACAACTTTCCATTTGCCCTATGTTGGCCAGAATTCTGATACATTTTTTTTGTAGTGTGAAAAGTCTTAATATATCAGTACTATTTCCCCAAAGAGCAATCCCGTAGCGTAGCCACGAAAGTGCGTACGCGTAATAAGCTATTTTGGCTGTGCTTAGATCAGTGGATCTTTTCAATTCGTTTAAGGCATAAATAAATCGCAATAATCTGTTGCATAGGTGTTCGATGTGGTTTTTGTAGTTTAGGTTACTGTCTATTTTTATGCCTAATAGTGTAAAGGTGTCAATGCATTCAATCTCTATGTTATTTATTGTGAATTTAACTGAAAGTTGTTTCTTCTGATGTGGCCTGAATATCATTAATTTAGTTTTTGTAAAATTTATTGCCAAATTGTGATCATCTAACCAAGATATTATATCTTTAAATATTCTATTTAGATTTGAATTTAGTTGGGTCCCATCTACCGTAGGTATTATTACAGACATGTCATCAGCAAATAGAATACTGGTTTCATTTATTATTTTTGGTAAGTCGTTAATGTAAATTATAAACAGAAAGCACCCGATAACACTACCTTGAGGAATGGATTTTGCGACATTAATTTTATCTGATCTAACACTAGTTATTTGATTTGTTTCTGGACACCTATGTTCGATTTCTACGTATTGCGTGCGCTGTGCAAAGTAAGAAGCTAACCATTTATGTGCTAAACCCCGGATGCCTAAACTGTATAATTTTTGAAGTAATATATTTGGCAGGACTCGATCATATGCCTTACTTAGATCTAGTAGGATTCCTACTGCGTAACTTTTGTCATTTATAATATCCAAAACTTTGTTAATATATTTAAAAACAGCAAGGGTGGTGGATCGATTTTTTCGAAAACCATTTTGACTATCATCAAATATGCCATATGTCTCACAGAAGGAATATAATCGGTTGGTCATTGCAGTCTCAAAAATCTTAGAAAATGATGGTAATAAAGCTATAGGTCGATAATTACTACTTAATTTTGGATCACCACTTTTATGCACCGGCTTTATTACCGATATCTTTAATTTGTCAGGGACTTCTCCTTCGTTAAAAGACTGATTAATTAGCAAGGTAAGAGGTTCGACTAGCTCACCTATACATTTTTTTATAAGAGAAGGTGGTATATCGTCAAAACCACAGCTGGATTTATTTTTGAGGTTTCGTATAATTCGGTCAGTCTCTGCAAAATCAATTGGTCTTAAATATATCGAGTTCTCGACCGGGGAAGCTACTGGGCGGCCAGGTGGGGGCGCGCTCCGGTCATACTCGCCAACTGATATAAAGTAATCATTCAGAGTGTTTGCTACTAATTGGGGGTCTTCCATCAAAGTATTTTCATTAGATAAAGTTATGTTTTTGTTTGACTTTTTAGATATTTTATTTGTTCTCTCTTTAACAATGAACCACATAGTTTTACTTATATTATTAGAGTGTTTAATCTTATTTATATAACATTGCTTTTTTGACTGTAATATAGCTTTTCTTAGTGTTTTTGAGTATTGCTTATAATGCTTATCTATGATGGGATTGGCCAATTGAGTGCTTAAAATTTTTAATAATCTTTTATGCCTACACGATATCTTTATGCCCTTTGTCAACCACACTTTAGTTTTTAAAGGTTTTATTTTTATTTTTATTTTTGGAATACAGTTATTGAGAGCATTATGGATGAAATCTAAGAAGTAATTATAATTTTCATTAACAGATTTATCTTTAATATTTGTTCCCAATCATTTTTCCTGATATGTTTCTTAAATAAGTTAATATTATTTTCTTTATAAAGTCTTTTCTCTATGTACCATGTTGGGGTTAGCTTACACTCTGTATTATTTATTGAGACTGTGATACCTTTATGATCTGATAGGCCATATTCTTGTACTTTTATGTGTGTTTTGTTATTTATATAGAAATTAGTAAATATTAAATCAAGGCATGTAGCACTATTGCTTGTGATTCTGGTTGGTTCATTTATTAGCTGGGTGAAGTTAAATGTTTTCATTAATTCTAAAAGTGATGAAGATAGCTTACATTTTTCTAATATATTTATATTGAAATCTCCACCTATTATTATGTTTTTTTGAAAATCTTTTAATGATAATAATTTTAGTAGCTTCTCTAATGATGAAAAAAATATATCTGAGTTTCTATTTTTTACTGGCCAATATATGTTGATAATTATTGTATTTAAGTTAGGTATTTCTATACAACAAATTTCAAATATATATTCTATTGAAAGGTCAGTTATATCTTTACGTTCAATAAATTCTAAGTCATTGTTTATAAGAATACATACACCGCCCCCCTCGTACTGCTCTCTACAAAATATTGATGCACATTGGTATCCTTCAAGTCTTAATAAGTCTAGTTTAAATTTAGAAATCCATGTCTCTGTAAAACATAGCACTTTTAAATCCTTATCACTGTCTGTTATATCTTCAATTAGGTGTATCTTATTTTTACAGCTTCGTATATTCTGAAATAATACTTTAGTGACGAAATGTACCACCTATTGATGGTTTTGTCTGACCAAATATAGATGACGAGTTAGGATCATCTGTGCTAATAGAGTTTACAGGGTCTGTTGTGTTTAATTGTGAGGTAGGTGGGGATGAAGTAGTAGCAGTAGTCTTGCGTAGATTTTTCTGAGAGCGTACATTTGGATATTTCGCATGTACATTGTCATTCTGCAGCGATTGTTGCTGTGCCTGGCCATTTATTATTAAAACGCCGTCTCGCAGCACCGCATGCTGACCTCGCCGACGTGCTTCTAAAAGAGCTTTTCTCATGTCCCTCTTTTCCTGTAAGGATGTCTTATCCAGAAACTCACTGATTCCAAGTCCAGTATTCCTGAAGTAATATCTATTGTTTAGGATATACTTTGCAGTCTTCTTGCTAAGCAATTCTATTACTAGTGGTCTCGCATTTCCACTTTTTCCTATTCGGGATAGATCTTCAATATATCCGGAGAGATCCACTTGCAGTATTTCCTGAAAAATCCAAATTGTACGTTCGTATAACTCATTTTCCGACTCCCAATAGTTTTCTTGCAAACCGTAAAGAACTATTTTCTTGTCGTTTTCTAGATTTTTCTCTTTTGGTAGACTGCTGAGAGTGTTGTTAGTAGCATTTTTTGTTAGTTGTTCTATATTTTGCATGTCTTTCTGTAATTTTTGATTTTCTGATTGTAAGAAATCAATTTTTTTCATTATTTGCCCGATTTCATCCCTGAAGGTGTCCTGTATTTTATGCATTTGGTTTAGTTTCTCAGTGGTGTCTAATTGGAATTCTGTTATAGCGGTAGATAATTCGCATTTGATGATAGACTTTAGATCATTAATTAGAGTATGGTTGTTGTGATCGAGCTTTTCATTTAAAAAGTCTTTAAGTTTTTCGATCATTGTCTCTGAACGTATGTCGCATATTTTGGTGATAGCTGGGGTATTTGCGAGTTCTATTGTGTCCCCAGGGATGCTAATGTCTTCTTCGGAGGATGATAAAGTTTGGTTTATTTTCGCACCTTTTTTCCTGAGAGTTATATTGTGTTCATTACTATTATTATTCTTCTTGCCTGCAGCGGTAGAGGTCGATGTGGTTGGAAAGTCATCATTTAATAGTAATCGTGGTCGAATAGGCGTATCTTGATTGTTCACCTTTGGTATCTTGTTGATGCATAATTGACATCTCCATTTTTCTCTATATTCCCCCGTGAGTGTACTGTAAAAACGTTTGGATGATACGTTTGTACATTCCAAATCATACTTGTTCTTGCAGATAGAACAAACAAGGAATTCTCTATCTGGTATAACTTGTAAACAACCCGCACAAATATTCGCTGCTGCCATCTCGTGCTAATAAATTGCACTAATGTGTCAAATCTTTAGTGCTGTGCGAGTGAGTCTAGTTCAATTGGTTACAACTAGATGGCGCTGAATTTTCGGAGAATAATAAATGTTTATTTTGGGTAAATTTCCATGCAATTTCGGATAAAAGTGTAATTAAAACACTCACGGGATGTTGTTACTTCCTTTTTCGTATAATAAGTACGTCATGTCCTTTTCTTTTAAGCTGTAGACGAACTGGGTTTTTTGAGTGGTGCAACAACAACAAATGTGAATTTTTCCGATATTTCTTCTTTTACTATTCTAAATTAGATGATAACTATAATTGAGGCGAGTTTCAAGTCACTTCACTTAAATATTCACTTTATTTCTTAGTAAGACACGATTTACTATTTTAATTATGAAAATAAATACGGAGCCTTTTATATTGTAGTGGCGCCGCCTACATCATGTTTATAAGAAGAGCATTCAGGTTGCCTGCACTGCACTCCACCTGATGGCAAGCGGTCGTGGGGTCCAAAAATTTTGTCGACAGGCAAACCCATCGCGCCTGTCGCCCTCACCCTGAAGGCCCACTGAGATGAGAGTTAACTCGATTTCGGATTTGTGACATTTACCTACGTCTTCTAAGAATGATGATAATATAGTATGTATACCATGTATGCCAGCCCTAACTAAGAAGCAGCCTTTAAGTCCCGTTAACTAGGATATCTGCGCTCACAGGCGCCTTGGCTTCGGCTCGGACAGCCTGTGCCCTCGGGCCTCGCCACTGAGACACGGAACATCGTGTATTTCAGTACACGGCTGTCGCTTAGGACGATGTGACCGGGCCAATAAACACAGAGTTATGCTTGACTAACTGCAGCCCGCAGCTCTGCATGCAAATAATACATTTATGTAACCTGTTTTCTTTGAATTCGGTCCTTGAAATGGGGCTTGAAGAAACATTTTATAAACACCAGGTGAATAGTAGTCAAGCGCAAACCCATAGTGTATTTAAAAAAAGACAGCCAATCCATACTTAATATTATAAATAGGAAAGTGTGTCTGTCTGTCTGTATGTTTGTCTTTCTTTCACGGCAAAATGGAGCGACGAATTGACGTGATTTTTTAAACGGAGATAGTTGAAGTGATGGAGTGTAACATAGGCTACTTTTTGCCCCTTTCTAATCTCCCACTTCCCTAAAATAGGGGGTGGAAGTTTGTATGGAGCATTCACCCCGAATTTAACGCGAGCGAAGCCGCAGGCAAAAGCTAGTACTGCATAAAAACAATAGGAACGGATACATTTTCCATCAGATAAGGGGAAACTACTTACTACGTTGTGCTACTCAGTAGCTAGTTCTAGTATAAACCGTCACAAATCCGCCATGTTTTGGCCGTAATAGATTCCAATCCCCCAGGCAAATTGCACCCAAAACACATACCTACTATTGTGTACTTATCACTCAAGTACCTACCTATAAAGAGCTGCGTTTGAACAAGAATATCCCGTGTAATTCTATTAGGACACGTAATGATCCGGATTCACGCGACGACCACTACACAGCAAATGCGATTTAACTACAGGCAATCACTAATTTACCTACTAGGTGGCGTATTTAATCGTTATCATCGTCATCAGCCTATTGCAGTCCACTGCTGGACATGCCTCTCTAGCTGATGGCCACTATGGGCAAACATCTGGGAGGATATACCCATAATCGCCACCCTGGGCAGGCGGGTTAGCGATCGCAGGGCGTAGCTTCTTGCTTCGTTGACGCTGCTGCCCGTCATCGGCCTGTGATGTTTAGCTACGCCTTCTATCATGATGGTTGTATAACCATCAGTCGGTTTGCCAGAGTCTTATTGTTGTTCGGCAGGATGCACCACGGGCAGGTGAGGGTGAATTGGAGCGCAAAGGTGATAAGCCGCTCCCTTACATCCCGTAACGTATTTGTTCATAGACATGGAATGGACTGGATATAAAAAGCGGTTGTAATGTACTCGCAAATAAATGCCTCAAGGGCGGTGCCTTTCTGAGAATAGATTATGATTTACGAGTAAAACCTCGTATTGAAAAAACAAGAAACTTCTAGGAATATCTGTAATATCTTTCTCTACTACATAGTAGTAGTATTAAAAAAGTATTTTTAAAGGCCTAAGCATAAGAACGGACGTCTGTTCGTCTGTCTAGACTGTGGTCTAGACAAAGGCGACTTTGTTTTGTACCATTCAGTGAATATTAAATTGTTACTACCTCCCCTTCCCGTCTTAGAAACATGTAAACGTTATAAACTATTTTCTAATTGTTTTTGTTTGCGATATCACTAAAATATTGTTTTTATTTTTGGTGTAATAAAAAAACAAGATATAAAAAGAATCATGAATATAGTTAAATGAGTAAACATTTCTTTGTTTAATATTTCGAATACATTAGGAATTACTTGTGTTGATGAAAACATTTTGATAAATTTTACTTACATCTGAACGACTTCAATTAAAGCCGGCCGTATCGTGAAAATTGTCGAAATCTGTTACTTCCTGTGGGGGAGGTTAAAAATTATATATTGTAGCGCGATGAGAATCACGGGATGAGGGTGGCTTTACACTGAACGACTATGTGTTAGCAAAAAAAGTATCTAAGTAGGTTTATCAGTTGTCTAGTACTCATAGTACAAGCTTCAGTTTTATTTAAGAGTAGGTACATAGATGGCGATATGTAGCCTAAAGTCGCATGTCTTGGGCTCCACGGCTTTTTCTAATCCCATACAACTATTATGTAATAATTATTTAATTTATTATTTATAACTGATGCAATTATTTATTATTCTTCCAAAATAACGCAACCAAACATGTGTCTAAAGCAGTGTTCGACTGGCTCGGTGGCTCAATTGGTGTGACCTCTGCCTTCTGAGCCAAGGGTCGTGGGTTCGATCCCCACACACTACAAACGTTTGTGTGCATGAACATGTCTGTTTGTATTGGTCTGGGTGTTTTCTATGTATAATATGTATTTATTTACAAAAAAATGTACCTAAGTAAGTTTATCAGTTGTCTAGTACCCATAGTACAAGCTTCGGCTTAGCTTGGGGCTAGATGGCGCTGTAGCCAAGCGTGGCATGTCTTGGGTTATTTATTATTTATTTAGTGTAACAAAGACAATACTCCGCGATCGTCAGCTGTGAACCCATAACGGACGCGCTGACGGCCGCATCAAATATGTATTCACTGAGAGCTCCCCAATTTGCCGGCGTCCGTCTTCTCCTCGGATAGTTACCGACGTTATTAATGCGAGAGTGTGATTGTTTTCAGTTGCCGGCAGTTTCCAAGGTTTGACCTTTTTCTCAACGGCATTGGGGGGCCATTACTCCCCTGACCTAATTACATTTACGGCCTTTCATGAGGACTAGTGAGATCGATCTTTGTTGCGTTATTAATGCAGGTAGACCGCTTACGTACCTACACATCACATCCCAAATGTTCATCTGGCATTAAGCGTTATTTTTGATGAGTTTATTTAAAATGAATCTAGTGTTACTATTTCTTAATCATTATGGTTTCTGTTTTGTCTGCAGGCTTGTTGTTTAGTCTAGGGAATGAGTGTTTTGGTTTGGCGGGTCGGCAGAAGATGAACCTTCAGAAAGATTGGATCGGAGACCAAGGAATAGTCGTAGATATAGTACCTGGGTTGTAGGTGATTGTCCTGGACGGATGACCTTTATTTTAGTCGTTGAATACTTGCCTTGTAATATCATTGTTATATATTTAAAACTCATCTCACTTCTGGTTTCTGGAACTAGGTTATATAGAAGACATCGCTCCCTAGCGATACGACCGCATTTTTACCACGTGATGAACATGAACACCCTTTCTGTAAATGTTTGTATTCTGGGCAATATAGAGAATCTATTTTCCTACTTAGACAAGTATACGAGAGATTATAACTTCATCGTCATCATTTCAGCCCACATCGACGCTCTGCTGAGTAGGTATAGGCCTCTTCTACAACCGCCACTTTAAACGATCCCTGGCCGACATCGTCCAATGTTTTCCGACCATCGCGCGTGACTGGTCTGCCAACATATGTTCTGCCCAGCCACGATCGCTTATAACTAGCGAATTTGCAATTTTCGTTTCTTAAAATGCCCAAACTAGAGTGGAATAAGGAAATTAGTTTCCTTAACTGGCCTTACCTGACCTTGGCCAGAAAGCTATAGAATTACTTACCGAGCCCTATACGAACGCATAGTGCGTATATCATGTACCGCAGGGTTACAGGTATTCCGACATTTGGTTAAAATAAACCTATAACGCCCTTGGCAAAGTTTCATTGATGCATTCAAAGTGAACAAGATGAATAAAAGAAATAAATCTATAGCAATTTGCATTTTTTCATCTAAAATTCTACAAACTCAAATCGAATTTTACAAAAGTAATCTAAACTGTATTTGAAATTTTTCAACACCGCGTCCAATCTCGTTAGGTCTTTGTTAGTTTATGTAAAAAGCAATAAAAGTTTGGTAACAATCAAAATATTTCAAAAACATCGCGACAATTCTACGCGTCGTTACATCTAAACATATTGACAATTCGGAAACCATTGCGTTAGATTCACACGTAAAGGCAAATGGCCGCGCAACACAAACAAAATAAAACCTCGCACGAATTGACTATTCAATTCCGTCATTCCGTTTTCATTTCACGCTCGGCGGCCGGTCGCATCGGCGTCAGACGCGTCACGCCCTATGACAGTGTGTGACGGTTCCTGACGGCGAGTTTGGGACAAAACGAGTTCTGTCACATCCGCGTCACAATACTGTCCCGGAGCGATAGTTCAACGTTTGACAGATCACTTGCATATTTCACTTGTTTCACTAAATCGACATGACATTTAATTTGTAATTCAAATTGCGCGATGGGTTTAGAATAGAGAATAGTATTCCAAGTGGACATTGATGATTGACTATAAATATTAATTGGATTGGTGTTGTTGAATTTTTACAATGTTAGTCTTCAATTTGTCCATTTTGGTGCAGATTCACATCATAAGCATCACATCGTCAGCCTATTGCAGTCCACTGCTGGACATAAGCCTGTCCAGCTGGTCGTCACTTTGTGCAAATACCTGAAGGCTTTACCCATAATCGCCACGATGAGCCGGGCGTAGGTAGTTCGTCTCTTCGGTGACGCTACTGTCAGTCATCGCCCTGAGGTATTTTGCTACACTCCAACAGATCTAAATGAACGTTCATAAATTTTAGAATTTTATTGAATGATTGTTATAAGTATTTTAATGATGACATCGAGCTCAGTAAAATAGAACGAAGAGGTTCTTGCAAAAAAACCTTTTAAAGTCCAAATATAAATATATTGGAAAATTTCAAAAGCTACTGCGATACACGGACAACAAAGTAAGTGAATTAAATTAACTTAGAAATTCCAAATTGAAAAGCAACTGTCAGAAATCATCTAAATATAAACAAGCTAATGAAGTTTAGATGTCATTGAAATATAATTTGACTTTATTTTCCTTATCTTGATAGCAACACGTGTAAGGCAATACCTAAATAAAAGCTGACTATTTCATTTGAATAAGCTCATGCGGTCCCATACTAATATAAACATGCCAATGGTATTTGAATAAACTCTTTGGAGTCGTCGAGGGAAGCGACTTGGTTCACACACTCCACTATTTTGTACGTAAAAGGTATTTTTAGGCAAAATGAGGTTGTATTCCTATAGGATGACGGTTGATATCGACTTTTATTGCACCAGATAAATTCTGATCATAGACAGAGCAAAATCAACTCTTACGTGTGGTGATGCGGCTCAATCTCGTTTAATAGCTGGCCAGGTGTCCTTATAGAGTCTTTTAATATTATTAAGTGTATTGCGGCTATGTCCAGTTTCCAATTTTATTGCCACGTGATCACACCGATAGTACGGCGGTAATGTACTTCAATAATTGAATGGAGGTACTGATTTTACCGTAGATAATTGTTAATAGAAGACTTGATTTATTTCGAGTACAAATAAACGTTATTTTTTTCTTATCTTCCTTGATAAAGAAGGGAATTGTAAAAGTAAATAATTTGTTGGTTTATGCGATTATGCATGGTAAGTTTATATACAAATTAGGGCTAGTTAATTAGGGCTAGTTAGACTGCTAAGTGTCCGGATTTGGAATAAAACATCTCCGTCACATCTTATGCGTGTCGTAAAGACGACTAAGGGGATATCGACTAAAGGAAGTCGCGGGCACAGCTAGTTTACTAATTAAAACTTTCCTATATACTTTCTGTCTTTTACCACAGGCGAAAAGCAAACAACAATATCATGGATATGAAGGCTAAAACGAACGAGATGCTTCAATGAGCGCTTACGAAGGCTCAGCAAATAGACGCGTGTGAATAGCTCCGCTTAATGCAGCGCCATCTGCCGGGTGGGCCGAGCCATACACAATGATCAGGACTTATTAAGGCCTTATTGCTGGTTCAAGGATAGCGCGTCTTTTGTGCCTTTTTCCAAACGATTTATTCCTTCAACTGTGGTCCTGATTTCTGTAAAGACCGGAATCCTCTAAGTCTACGTTTTGAGATATTGGGGTAGGGTGGTAGTGTCTTAAACTTCGGGTAAACGAGCTCTAGAGTAGATACCGTTTCTCGGCAAATTAAGGGTAGGTCGCTCTCAGGCCCGGTGGAGGAACAATTATTTTGCGTAATATGGCTGACCTGTCCGCGGGCTGTAGCTAGTAACTAATATTGTTTGAGGGAATAATTTGTTTGATTGTTAAATTCAATAGAAATCAGCGATACTACATGATGATCTTGTAATCTCTGCAAAAATTTGTACCTAACACAAACAGCGTTTGATTTATGTAACAAACATCTAAAATTGAAACTTTCCCACTCGTAGTTAATATCAGTTGAATTGACGAGAGGTTGTTTGCCGATCGCTCATAAACGCCGACGGTGGCTTAATGTTTGACTGTTTGCCGACTCGATGAAGGGACTAGTTCCGACGTTCTGATGGTGATGACTCAGCACCAATCGCGTTCGCGAATTCCCATTTCTCTTTGTGTAACTTTTATAATTTGTGCCTTTTGAAAACTGGAAGTTTCTTTTGATACAAATATTGTTTTGCAACATTTCTCGTGTTGGAGGGAAGCGGTAATGACGGGAAGGAATAAAGGCGCTCGATTGTCGCCCCGCGCGCCGCCTGAATACCAATTGTACCGGAATTGGCACATTTTGACGAGGAATTTCCAAGATTTCGGGTGACTTTATAAAAAACGTAGCACTGTTTATTATTGACTCTTATTGTGATTCTCTTGAGAGTTTCCTTTCTTTTGAGTTTGGCATTCTTTTGCAATTAGATTTCCTTTGAGTTTTATAAGCAGCCCTTGTCATGAACTGGGAATGTTTATTTAAAGAGGTAGACAGAATTTATTATTGGAATATCGCAGTGATGACCGAGCTGACCTTGGTAGCGTAATGTAAGCATTTTACTTAAAAATATGAAGACTTGAAGGTTATAATTAAGTTTGTGGTTGGAAACAAATTTTATGGTATGGCTAAGTTTTGAAACGAGATATAGGTAAGTACTTTTTATCTGGAACTTTAAACAATACGGGTAACTCTCACTTAAAACCCACATGCTCGATATAAGTAAATTACCTGGATGTTTTCATCCAGTCATCAAATCAATAGGTATGTGAGATAGCAGACGAGTCAAATATGATTATGTTCTCATCTCTAGATACATTTCCATTATATTTACCTTAACAAAAGTAAAGTATGGCAACAAAAGCTTTATTTGCGAATCGACAGCAAGTGCAGCAATAAAAAGTTTTCCCGTGTACGTGACTAAAAAACGGGAACGCATCGACAGGCGCGGTGCGTCCACATATTTGCCGACATACTCGTACGCGTAAACAAGAGCGCACGTGTCACGTGACGAAAGCGCTTCGACGAGCGTTGTAACACGCATATTTTGAATGCTGAAGACGTGATGTATCTCGACAGCATCGCTACGCACGTTTTCTGTCATGCGTTCAGTACTTAATATTTATTTTCTGATTTGCATTTTCTTTCTGATGTTCTGTTTCGTACATTACAATGCCCGAAAAGGACATCTACGTTCCAAAGAAACTTAAGGTTGTGGTAAGACCAAAATGTATAATTTAGTCATTAATAAAGAAATTGACATACTTACCACTTTTTTAATTTTTTTTTATAATAGCTCGATATAATGGCTTCCCTACGCCTGATGGAAAGCGAAAGAGAAGCCCAAGTCGCTGTGACAACTGGCAAGTAACTGGTCAGTAACCTGTCAGTCGCCACTGCCATGCCGGCAGAAACACGACCCGGAGGTCATTTGGCTGCGGTATTCTATAGGGTGGAGGTCCTCCCCCGGACGGGCAGCTCAATTCGAGCGAAGATTCGCTATGCCCTACCTCTCTTAAAAATTCAGTCTTTACAGAGTCATTAATACTTTTATAAGGTAGCGCTTCACCCTATCCTCTGGATATGAAGCGACGTCAGAGCCTCTATAGAGTGCTCGCCCTACGAAAACGAATTCACTTTCGCCTTGGAAAACCGAGAATGTAATTGAAGCTTAGACTTTTTCATTGTCAACAGTTTCCTATCTAAGAATTGTTTTGTTTCTCTTTTATCCTCAACAATAAGTGTTTTCATGTCCATACCTATCATTAAAGATTTTCCCTCTTACATTAGGCTCTTCAGCCGAGCTTCGAAAAACTTTTTCAGGCAAGTGTACATAAAAACAAACGCATACTTTCCTTTTACGGCATCGGACATTTCTTTCTATTCGAGTAGCGAATTCGAGGAAATATAAAGTCCTCCCTTAGACCCGTTTAACCGGTAGTTTAAGACCGCGTTAGAAATAATATCCAAGATGGCATCGGCAAGTGCGTTTCCATTAGCCAATTATACGGCTCACTGTTGAGTGTGTTGCGACACTTCTTCTCAGCAGGCTACACGTCGAAGTGCTGGTAGGAAAAAATCATGACGTGCAAAAGTATTACTATAGTTTCACTAGTAATACTTTTGCACGTCATAATTTTTTCCTTGCAGAAATAAACTATTTTATTTTATTTTTATTTTATAACTAGCTGTGCCAGCGGCGTCGCTCGCGTGGATATCGGGTTTCAAAAATAACGGACTTCCATATAATACCCATCTATACCTTGTGCCTAAGTTTTAAGTTAGACCTCTAGCAATACATTGGTGAAAACCGCATTCAATTCTATGCAGTAGTTTTCGCGTAATGCGTGTTCAAACATACAGGTTTAAATTTCTCGCGTTTTCCCAACACTTCCCGTCACTGCTCCGCTCCTATTGATTGTAGCGTGATGAAAAGTATCCTATAACCTGCCCAGGAGTATGAAGAATAATTGTACCAAGTTTCGTCAAAATCTGTTCAGTAGTTTTTTTTTCTATAACGAACATACAGACAGACAGACAGACAGACAGACAGACAGACAGACAAAAATTTTACTGATTGCATTTTTGGTATCAGTATCGATCACTTATCACCCCCTGATAGTTATTTTGAAAAAATATTTTATGTACAGAATTGACCTCTCTACAGATTTATTATAAGTATAGATTACTGGATAAGTATATGAGCTCTTACAACTGTCGTACTGTGTGGCGATCGTACAGTATACGCCTAAGATGACCACTGCCGAATTGGTTAATTAATGAAAAGTTTTTTATATGAATTGGCATGCCATGGCATGCGTGGTAGGGTCTGTACAAGCGCGTAATTTGTTTTAGTTCGTTTAAGTTTCATCATCAGCCTACAGGACATAGGCAAACCTCTGGAGGCTATACCCATAATCGCCACCCTGGGCAGGCGGGTTGATAGGTCCCCATTCCTTATATTGTTGAAATTTGATTATTGCAAATTTACGTTCGCAGTAGTTGATCGTTACTAAGTAACACGGGTTTCCCATCCTGGATAAATATTCGTGTGATAAACACTGTGTTTCATTTGTATTTCTGTTTATGGTATTCTTCCTGGATTTGATACCCATTACACACAATGTATGTTGTGTTGTGTCATATTATTTATTTATATTTGTTTATTAAAGTCGGTCCAATGGAAACAAGCTACATCTTCCCGCACAAGCCGGCGCCCAACGGCGAGCGTATGCAAATGTGACGAGCCCTCGACGCGGAGCCACTATCGCGACGAATCACGACGCAACAACGTTACCCCTTCATTTTAACCACAAATGTACCTAGATGCTCGTGGGGGGTTACGGTTTGGCCGGCAAGGCGGTGGCAACTGACCAGTTACTTGCCCGTTGTCACAGCGACTTGGGCTTCTCTTCTTGGGGAAGGCCATTATGTCGAGCTACTATAAAAAAATACATATTTTAACCACGTCCGCTCCAAAGGGGAATTTGATATGAATTTGAACATGAAACCACCACACATTCTCAGGAATTTGGGGAGGTATCAAGAAAAAAGAGGTCTTAATGGACAGACGGACAACATCGACCTGATTCTATCAAGGGTTCCTTTTGTCATTTTTCTGTGTGGTTCCTGGATTTAGAGACCGACCGTATGGACGATCTACGTGTCGTAGAGGACTACTAAAGAATACCAGGAAACGGTGGCAGCATTTACCTAGCTAGATACAAATAAGACCTGCTGTGGTCACCAGGACTAAAGTAAATCCCACTAAATAACAATTGTCATTGGAGAAGGAACTCTGGATGTCTGCAGACTGATGATGACGAAGGTTGATGCGGGTGTCAGATAGTATATTTATGCTACACAAGGCCGTTCTATCATTGCTACACTGCTCACTACTTAGAACCTCTTCGATACCCCCAAAGGTAATACGCTGTTTACGCGTCTCGCAGCTACGAGTATATACCAAGCAACGTTAATATTTAACGCGCGCCGGAGGGCGCTTTCACTTAACTCCTTCATTTACATTAACGGCGCGAGGGCAGAGGTTTAATAACCGACTTAGTTCGTTGACAAGCCTGTGTAGTGTGTACCTCGCTAACGCTAAACTTGATGCAACTAAAATTACTCTTGACGTAACGGCAGATTAAAATTGGTCGGTGTTTTGATCTGAGTTGAAATTAGGACGGGTATTTGATACTTACCTACTATGACGGTGCAGCGACCAAATGTGAGTTTTGGTCTCCGATATGACCGCGCGCGACCGCGGTCCCAGAGCACGATCTCGGCTCGACAGAAGAGAGGTAGGGCATAGCGAATCTTCGCTCGTATTGAGCTGCCCGTCTGGGGAAGGACCTCTACCCTATAGAATACCGCAGCCAAATGACCTCCGGGTCGTGTTTCCGCTGGTGAGTAGGGTCTCCGGAGCTCGTGGGGGGTTAGGGTTGGGCCGGCATGGCAGTGGCAACTGACAGGTAACTAACCAGCTACTTGCCAGTTATCACAGCGACTTGGGCTTCTCTTTGGCTTTCCATCAGGCGTAGGGAAGCCATTATGTCGAGCTACTATAAAAAAAAAACATGTTGTCACTTCCTGCCAGTCTGAGGTAGCGCAGGTCCTTCTCGACCTCGTCGCTCCAGTGGTATCTAGGACGTCCAACAGTGCTTCGGCCATAATGGTCGTCCCACTTAAACCCGCTTCACAGCACGGTCCTTTTCCATTCTTTTGACATGGCCAAACCACAGAAGTCTGTGAGCTTTTATTTCAGCAAGGATGTTGGGACACCAGCTCCTCTTCAACGACATAGGCCCCAAGATTTCCGCAAAAATAAATAGTTTGCCCAAAAACACGTGGCAAGGGTGGCCCTTTTTTTTCTAGAGGGGAATGCATTAGGCACCCTCATGCCGCCTCCGGGGGGAGTCGGCATGGTGTGTGGAATTCACATTTCCAAAAATGGGAGGGCACACCCACTAAACCCCCCTGTGTCGCCAGTGGGCAGCAAGTAGCAGGGACACGGGTAGCGCCGAAGCATACGGCCACATCCCTGCATGCCCTGGCCAGGAGAGTCCCTCCCTCAAGCGCGTCACGACCTCAATGGCGCTTTTAGTCGGCTTTACAAGGAAAGTTAGTTTTTGAAGCCACAAACTGCAGAGAACTGTCCATCCGGCGCGTCCTTTAGGTATATCTACCTCAACTGCTCTGCCCTGTGCTATGTTGCGTCGCCTGCGTCTCAGCATACGCTTAGCCTAAGACTAGCTAGTAGCCAGTAGGTACGAGTACATTAATCCCGGCTCGTCCGGCGTCCGGCCCAAGACGCAATAAAAACGTGGCCATTAATAACGCGGCTCCACTCAGCGGGACACAGATTAGAGCTGCTTTACACGCTGCTGCTTGAAACGTATACACTAGAAAATGTTATATTTTTATCAAGATATCAGGCCGAATTAGATGTCCTTTTTGTCCGGTCTGGTGGGAACTGGCTGGGAAGCTGTAAAAAAAAATTACTCGTGTGCCTGCTTATCAATGCGTCTGTTGCAACCAATTTCTCTGAAACAGGACGGGATAAGACCATGACTTAAACCGTTACACAAATGTGCTAAATAGATATTTTGTTATCTTTGGTGGTCTTCTATCCAATAAATACTCTTTATTGCACACCAGAAGAATGTCTTAGAACTATTTTCGAGACATCCTTTGGCTACCTAGAGTACAGTAAGATAGAAGCTTATGAAATTAAAAAATAACTTTTGCAAACCTTACTTTGTTGTATATACCTACCAAATGAAAGGCTCTTTGTACATGTAAATCTCATATTCGATCGATTCATAGCAAAATTACCACTACCCTGTCTTATACGTAAGACATTCGAAATGACGATAGTGTGTATATTGGCTTTAATGAAACGAAAGATATAAGATAAAGAATTTGAGTACTTTATACTGAAACTGCAGTTTAGAAGTAGAAATGTTTATTGAGTTGAATTATTTATTATTGAGTCCAATGAATAAAATATGGCCATACATATATATGTGTAGGCCAATTTTATATAGATAATAAAATAAATAAATTTATTTCCAAATTAAAAAAAAATTAAACCGACTTCAAAAAAAACACAAACGACCAAAACTAAAAAGCGATAAATAACGTAAGTAATTCTATCCTTAATACATAATTATTTAAATACATATTACAATTATCACTTATTTTTGAAGTCGGTGCCAGCCTCTCGGTACCTAACGTAGACTGTCGTTGTATGACGCACGCGGCCGACAAATCCACACGACAATATACATTTATTTGTTTGGCTGGCACCGACTTCAAAAATAAGTGATAATTGTAATATGTATTTAAATATTATGTATTAAGGATAGAATTACTTACGTTATTTATCGCTTTTTAGTTTTGGTCGTTTGTGTTTTTTTTGAAGTCGGTTTAATTTTTTTTTTAAAAATAATTTTATTTCTCTATTTTTAGTTGCGTTAATGTGCTGTGACCTTGAATAAAGGCTAATTAATGTCCTTAAGAGTTTTACTTAGGAATGAAAAATTTTGCTTTAAGTCAAGTGAAGATTTTGCGATCTAGAATCAAGCATATCACTTACCAAATCACCTGCCCTATTAGCCCTGCATAAGTACATACTACTACCTAGTTTAATATCGACCAATGTCAGTACTGTTCCCTAATTCCTAACCGTTAAGGAGTTCTGTGGCTTCATCATCAGCACCAGATGTTGACGCCCGGAAGCATATACCTGAGTAAAATATGATTACGTAACAAAAACACCATATGAGCATACAATTTTCGGTTGTTGCCCTCAATTTCTCCAGGATCCCATCATCAGATCCTGACTTGGTGATAATGGGACCACCTCGGAAGTGTCCTCTGTCGAACTGTCGAAAAATTTTTGAAATCCATCCATAATTGACGGAAATATCGGTGAACAAACATAAAAAAAAAAAAAAATATTATACATACAGACGAATTGAGAACCTCCTCCTTTTTTCGAAGTCGTTTAAAAAGACACTTTACATGATACAACTAAGAATTTAGCATTGGGCCCCAAACTAGGAAACTGTATTTTGGGGACCCTAAGCACGGAAATGCAGTTACATTGATAGGATTACTTCATTAATACAACACAATCACAACAGATAGAGGCAGTCAAATCAAATTTAAGTCTCGCGATGCCGCAGTTAGGATGTTAATTTCTTTTAATAATTCTCTAAGAGATTCGCGAGATTTACGTTCATATAATTTTAGCCGTATTTCAGCAACATAGTGTGTGTATTCCCGCCGATCGCCCCGTCTCGCCTCGCAGTAATATTCCCCACGACGCTGATGCTTGGCACCTCTCCAGCGGGGTGCTCCAAGCGTCCGGACCTCAGCGGACGAAGGCCCTCTTTACGACGTACAAGATCCTCTTTAGGGATTCACGCAGAGGATACTAAGTGGTGACAGTGTAGGTACATGTACTGCAAATAAAACAAGCCCAAGACAATGACAATACTGGTCCAGTATGGTACTTTTATTATAGCAGTGTTTGGCCTCACAACGCTAATTGTCTCTTAACTAGGCCGAACTTGTACTATTCTGGGTACTTGACAACTGTTTATCTGTTGTACTGTAGGTACTGCAAATCTCTCTAGTTTCTTTATTTAATGTTTATTGCACATAGAACAGTGTACAAAATTAATTTATGCTGAATAAGCATTAATAACACCTCAGACCACACAGCGCCATCTAGTTCCAAACTAAGCCGTAGCTTGTACTATGGGTACTAGACATACTTGTAATACTGATAAATTTACTTGGATTTTTTTTCTAAATAAATACATTCTATACATAGTAAACACCCAGACTAATACAATTGTTAAATGTTCATACACACAAATTATATTTGTAATGTGCGGGGATCGAACCAGTGACTACTGTGTCAGAGTCAGCGTTGACTACCACTGAACAAAATGGTCGTCAAAGTCATTAAGTCGTCATTTAAATCAACTGTCATCATGATCTTTCTGCAGAAGTCTCGTCTACCATGTCTCTCTTCGTCGACGAAATGACAAAATTGTCATATAGGGGGATTTGCCTTAGTGACCACGCTTAGCAGACGGTTGGTGACAGTAGGTTAAATAAATAAATAAATAACCCAAGACATGCCACGCTGGGCCACACAGCGCCACCTAGCCCCAAACTAAGCCAAAGCTTGTACTGTGGGTACTAGATAACTGATAAACTTACTTAGACACATTTTTTTTTGTAAATAAATACTTAATATACATAGAAAACATCCAGACCAATACAAACAGACATGTTCATGAACACAAATGTTTTGTACTGTGCGGGAATCGAACCCGCGACCTTGGCTCAAAGGGCAGAGGTCACTACCAAATGAGCCATCGAGCCAGTCAGGTTATTTGTACCCAGGTAAATGCTACTGCCCTTCTTCTTCCGCTCCTTATCCCATTATTTGGGGTTGGGTCTCCTCACAATTCTGCGCCAAGTCATGCGATCTTAGGTTGTCGATTATAGCAGCAGGGCTTTCTTGAGGTCGCTCCACCAGGTATATGGGGAGCGTCCTATACCTCGTTTCCTGGTGTGCAATAAAGAATATCTATCTATAGTAACCTATACACATATGACTGCAGGCTGCACCGAACAGATAAAACATTGACTCAACATTATGCAGCGTCAAACCCTTATTGAAATCCCTTCGAGAGCGGACTCGCAAATATGGAAATTGCGATGCGCCCCTGCACGTTGTCATTTTTCAATTGGGCGAGGGGCGGAAGGGTGCAATAACTTCACGCCTCAATCACCGGCTATTGGCTTTGTTCGGGGTGGCGGCCAAACCTAAGATGTAAATCAGTGCTTGAGCTGACAAGAAATAGATAAAGACCCCATGTTATTCCGACATTTGACGGCTGATAGATAAAGACTAAGTTATTCACACATTTGTTTCTGCTTAGTCCACTGGTTGACTAGAAGAGAATGTTTATGCATAATTAAGTCCGCCTTTTGTACACTGTTCTATTTATATATTTTGTGTTTATATTTAATACTAGCTGTGCCGGCGACGTCGCACGCGTGGATATCGGGTTTCAAAAATAACGGACTTCCATAAATTGGTACCAACATTTTAAGTTAGACTTCTAGCAATACATTGGTGAAAACCGCATTTAATTCCATGCAGTAGTTTTCAGGTGATGCGCGATCAAACATACAGATAAAAATTTCTTCCGTTTTCCCAACACTGCTCTGCTCCTATTGATTGTAGCGTGATGAAGAGTATACTTTAACCTGCCCAGGAGTATGAAGAATAATTGTACCAAGTTTCGTCAAAATCTGTCCAGTAGTTTTTTTTTCTATAAGGAACATACAGACAGAGCTCTTTCTGCGGGATGGGATCCAAAATGAGGTGATCCGGCAGAGAAAGTCACCGACATAGCTCGCCGGATCCGTGGCACTGGGCTTGCCACATCAGCCGCATAACCGATAACTATTAGGGTAATCGAGTTATGGGGTGGAGACCGCGTCTCGGCAAACGTAGTATAGGACGCCCTTAGGCCGGGTGGAGTGATGATTTGCGCAGGACGGCTGGCAAGTGCTGGATGCGAGAAGCCCAGGATAGATCAAAGTGGCCAACATTGGGAGAGGCCTTTGTCCAGCAGTGGACTGATAAGAGCTGATGATGATGATGAATTACATACTTTGATCCATCTAGCGCTTCCCCCACCCAGTACTTGGCAGTAATTTTTCCACTTAAAAGTGTCCTACACTACGCTACTATGTTTTAATTACTTGTAATGAAAATCCTAAAGCGATATAAAGTCCGCCAATTAATCCAGTAATTAATGAACAAAAAGCGTAATGAAGCAGGGGATGACGGGATGACGCGGCGGTCCCGGGATGATGGATGACGGATGAAGGCCATCGGAAGTTAAACCGGCCCGATAGGTTAATGAGAGAGTCAAGTTAATTATGAGAAGACGCTTCGCGGAAACGAGGCATTACTGCTTATTAATTTCGCGTGTGATAAATAAACTAATGTGCAACAAAGTTCTGTGTACCCAAATGATAATGGGACCAAGTAATTTGTGTTTATAATTCAGTTGTTAAGTTTGCGGCACAATACAATTATGGAACATTAATGTATTTTGCAAAGAGGCTTTGCAAATTCTTGAAGTAGGTGTTACGGACTGGCCGCATGGCGGCCAACCTCCTTCGAGGTTATACTTTTTTTATATTTACGTTTATCGTCTGTTCTATGAAAATTTAGTGTGTGCTTTCCAATCTGTCGTGTGTGGTGCGTGTCTATTTTATTTTGTGTGTTATTTTATACTTCTAAATTATATAATTTCCTTTGTTTAAATTCACAAAATCCATTATTAATGAATTTTGTGATTTTGTGAATTTTTCGCTCATATTCAAACAATGTGTAAAAACAACTTTTTAGAAAACATTTACATAATCGTCAAATATGTTGTCTGACCAAAACGACGGGTCCATGATTCCAATCCATCCAACCATTTGTTCAGTGTTTGATAAACTTCCACGCTCTATTACAAAAGCTTGCTCATGCATGGTTACAAACGTTTAGAGATAAATTTGATTTGTTTGATCACTGACATCTAACATTGGTATATTCACTAGTGATAACCATTGTTACTAAACGAAAGACTTTATCGGTCGGGAACCCGTAATCGGTCCCCGAATCTCTATAGAATCTGTCTCTGTTTATTGAACCAATACCGACAAATATCATTTACGCAGTATTACTATTTCCTATCACTACAAGTCGCATAATCCCACTGATATTCACGAAACACAACCCTATGATTCGACCGGCAAAATGTTACGAATATTTAGTAGGCTCGTTACATATTGAACGGTCCCCGAGAGCCTGTCGCCCTAAAACGGACACGAACCAGCGCATTACATATTAACACCAATAGTTTCGAAGGTGGAGGAACTTGGAGCCCTATGAATCATAAAAATGGACTCGTATTTGCTATGTGAATAGTTGATGGTGTATTGTTAAACAGAGTGGGAGGGGTTTCGCGAGTTATAAAATAGTAAAGTTTATTCTCAAGGGGGTTTTGTTTGTTGAGTAATTCAAATGTTTGTTCCCCTATTTGAATAGAATAGAGAACATGTTTACAGTACATAATCAAGGATTATTATTGTAAAAACGAAGCATGAGATGCATTGAGATTTAGCCAGAGTTGTAGTCTTTCGATATTCAAGGAGAGAGACAATCGGTTTCTTCAGGGAGAGCACGCTCAATCGTAGACTACACATCTAATTAAATCCCCCCCCCCCTCCCCCCCCCTCCCCTCACTTTGGCAGCCTAGGGATCAGTCCCGAAAAGGACGTCTCCCTCCTCCAAGGACGGGGTTCGTGCAATACGTGGCCTCTAATTAAATCTTTAACCAATGTCTTTTACTTTGTAAACTTAACGTTCAGATAATTGTCTCATGGATCCTATTGATTTATACTTAACTACCTATTCTTTGCACGGAACGACACAGCTATAAGCTAACTGGAACCCCCAATATGCTATATAATATTATAACTAGATCATATATTATAGCTATATCCGATAACTAGTTGAGTAGTAGGAAACGGGGTGGATTACAATGTCAAACAAGAAAAATGTGATGTCACCGACAATATTCCCTCACCGTCCCTCCCGTGAGTCGGCACTACGCGGATACGCCTCGTCACGCCGCTTGAGAACGTAATAAAAATACCGCCGTCTAATGATGCTACGTATAAAAGTAGTGGTAGTTATACTCGTACTTGCATGGTAGGTGAGTTTTGTTTGGCCTCTCCAGTTATTTGCCACATTGAGCAAACATAAACAGAAGAGCTACGCCAACCCGCTTGCCCAGTGCGACGATTATGGGTAAAGTCTTGTTTTTTTTTTATTATTAAAAAAAAAGTCTAGGTGTTTGCATAAAGTGGCGAACAACTGGATAGGCCTATGTCCAGCAGACGACTGCGATAGGCCTGGTGTTGAATATTATGTAAGTGTAATAAAGTATTCTCACTTTAATGAAATTATGACTGGCTCGGAAGCTCAATTGGTAATGACCCCTGCCTTCTGATCCAAGGGTCATGGCATCGATCCCCACCCGGGACAAACATTCGTGTGATAAACAATTGTGTTTGTTCCGTGTCTGGGTGTTTATATTTCTATTTAAGTATACATTATATTTGTGATACCTTCGTGGTTCTGCTACCCATGACACAAGTGCTTAAGCTATTTACTTTGGGATCGGAGCAATGTGTGTGATGTTATCTGATATATTTCATGATTCGATCTGGAATTTGCGCCCAGCACCTCTGCTTTACACAATCTCGCAACTAGATGTACACAGCCAGCGTTCGCAGCGTGTTTTATTAGTTTCCCGACATAACTTCATGATATTCTCTAAGCGGCGGGAATTAATTTGCGACTGCCGTAACTTCTTCGTAATCCGGGCCGGCCGCAGCCGAGTGCCTGCTCCACCGGGGCGCTGAGCAGAATCAGGGCGGTGGCGGACGACCTCCGGACCGGCCTGCTGCAGTCGGGTATAGATCCGTCACCGCGGTTAGCTGCCCGGTTCCCGACGGACAGACACGCCCCTCAGCCTTTTTTTTTTATAGTGGCTCGACATAATGATGACACACCTGATGGAAAGCGAAAGAGAGGCCCAAGTCACTGCGACAACTGGCAAGCAACCGGTCAGTCACCTGTCAGTCGCCACTGCCATGCCGGCCCATACTCACCAGCAGAAACACGACCCGAAGGTCATTTGGCTGCGGTATTTTATAGGGTGGAGGTCCTTCCCCGGACGGGCAGCTCAATTCGAGCGAAGATTCGCTATGCCCTACCTCTCTTATAGCCTGACTGACCGATCGACATACCTAGAAAAAATGGTTTATTCGAAGAGTTATTTACAGCAGTGTTTTCTTCGTGTGGTCTCCAGATTTTGAATAGGACCACTCCATCTCATCTCATGGGTGTTGTACAAGCCGACAAGGGGAATATTAGAAAACGTATAAGAGAAGTAGGGCATAGCTTAGCGAATCTTCGCTCGAATTGAACCGCCCGTCCGGGGAAGGACCTCCACCCTATAGAATACCGCAGCCAAATGACATCTGCGTCGTGTTTCTGTCGGAGAGTAGGGTTTCTGGAGCTCGTGGGGGGGTTAGGGTTGGGCCGGCATGGCGGTGGCAACTGACAGGTTACTGACCAGTCATCAGCCATCAGGCGAAGGGAAGCCATTATGTCGAGCTATTATAAAAAAAACTCGAAAAGAGATAAGGCGGTGATTTTTTATTCTTTATCTAGCACGAATAGCAAATCCTGGATTAGCTTTATTCAATAGAGGCAAGCACAGCATCCCGGTACATGAGACCCCTAAGTCCCGGCTTAGCCCGGACCGCGATCCCGCCCGGGATCGGCCGGGATCGGTCGTAATCTCTCAAATTACACTCACGTGTGCGACTCCTTGCTCGCCGGAGCGTGGTCCGATCGGGCTGATGCGTGATTGTTGGAAATTATGGCTCTGCGAAGGTTTTTTAGTGGGGAAAATGCTATTATAGTAATAATGTTTCGTTAATGTCGCGTCAGCAGTTTTGCTCCATATCATACACTAATATTATAAAGAGGAAATATTTGTACCTATTTTTGTATGTTTGTAATGAATAGGCTCAAAAAGTACTGGGCCTATTTAAAAATTCTTTCAGCAATAGAATGCTACATTATTCCAATTTGACATAGGCTACATTTCATTTTGAAAAAAATTAGAGATCCTTGGTAAAATTTGAACAACGTAACCGAAGGTGTAGAAAAATTAGTCTCCTGTGCGAAGCCGGGACGGGCTGCTAGTATCGTATATTTTGGCTGTAAGCGCTATAGGTTTTACAAAGCACCGCCCAATTTTTTCCGGTAAATGTCGTAAGTCTTGGTGTTATGTAGCCAAAGATATCTTACGGGCTGACTGAAAGCTATTTTAAGAGAAGCCCTAGTCACTGTCGTCTTAGGGACCCCAGCGACGCCCTAAGCCCAAGCTTAAGCCCCACTAAGCGCTCTTTGCTTATTATGTTAACTTTTTCTAGGAGTGGAAGACTTTTCTTTTGGCTATTCTCACTATGGAGGTCGAAATACATAGAACGCGCTGTGCGAGTTTTTGGTACTTGTACTATAGTACGTTATATTTATATATAACGATGCCTATTCGCCGTATCCCTGCTCGTTCAATGATAAAATGCAATCCTATTGTAGAAAAATATCTAAAAATAAATTCTACCTAAAAATAAAAATAACAATGCAATTACGAATATTATTCTGGTACCGCTAAGTTTTCAAGCAGTTTTTCCATCGGACGTTTGTATAAATAGAATTATACGAATAAATTTTGTTGCTCGCTCCAATACTAAAACACGAGATTGTTTTTTCTTTCCACGAAGTCCGTTCAATAGTTCCAGCTGTTTTAACATTCTGCATACCAGTTTTTGCAAGTTGAGTAGTTTCCAATGCGACCGAAGTTAATTAAATTCATAGCCTTGCAGTCTGGAGCGGTCGATGGAATTTGTTTACGGCGAATTAAGCATCATTGTAAATGGTTCAGCAAATACTTATTCAGTCGAAGGCCAGTCTGGTTCAGACGTAGTGATCGCAACCTCTGATGCAGTGGTCGTGAGTTCGATCCTCACACATTTGTATATGTTGAAATATCTGTCTATATTGGTCTGTGTATTGGTGATTGCAATGTATAATAAACTAGCTTTTGCCCGTGGCTTCGCTCGCGTTAAATTTGTGTTGAATGCTCCATACAAACTTCCACCCCCCACTTTTGGGAAGTGAAGAAAGTTGCAAAAAGTAGCTTATGTTATTCTCCACCCCTTCAACTATCTCCACTTTAAAAAACTCGTCAATTCGTCGTTCCGTTTTGCCGTGAAGGAAAGACAAACATACAGACAGACACACTTTCTCATTTATAATATAATATATTAAGTATGAATATTTCATCATCATCACCATCAGTCTTTTGCAGTCCACTGCTGGACTTAGGCCTCTATGGAGGTTTATTAATTTAAAAACTGTATGCTTTCGTACTGTCTATTCACCGTTCTGAATCATCGGGTGGTAGGTTTAACAATAACGTAATGATTAATGAAAAAATATACCTACTTAGGGAAATCATTTATTTTCCAAGTTGGCATAAATAAATATCTTACATAAAAAATAACAGTTTTTCATAGTTACATAAAATGCCTTTCGTTTTTCGTAAGATTCAATATACAGAAAAAGCCACGATAGAAAATATCTCATCATAAAAGTTGTACTTACTGCGAAAAATATCGTGACAATCCTTACTCGAACGCATCATTTGTAATATTTACAAAATTGACACATCCACCCCCGAGGTCGGCGCGAAACGCAAACTGTGCATAAAGTCTGGATCACAATATTGGAGACCCGGGAAGAAAGGAAGCGGTATTCTATCACATAGATATTTGGGACAGGCGTTGATTTACTTGGTTATATCCTCCAGAAGTTTGCCCTAGGTGGCGAACAACTGGAGAGGCCTATGTCCAGCAGTGGACTGCAATAGGCTGATAATGATCATGTTGATTTACTTATACAGGTGTAGTATGAGGTTAAAAATACTCTTGCCTCGTATATCCCTACTGACTTTTCCTCACTAAGCAAGGTTACTTACCTATCTGAAAACCTACTTAGATAATAATAATATTTTATGTAAATAAATAGTAATCAGTTCTGCACTACTTTATCCGTCTCTTCAGCATAATAATATATTGTCGGCCTAAAGGTTGTGTGGTAGAGATCGCTTACTATTTATATAATATCTGTAACACCTTTTTCCTGCACATGTTTTATTCTGGCGTAATAATGTATCTACAGATTTATCTATCTAGATAGATCGATAGATCTATCTATTATACATTGCAACACCCAGACCAACACAGACAGGTTCATGCACGCAATTGTTTGTACTGAATGGTGACCGCTGTGCCAGAGGAAGCGTTCACTATTCCACTATTCAAACTGGCCGTCAAATAGAACGATTCAATCTAACATTTCTTAAAGTCGTACTAAATTGAATTGCTAAATTCTTAATAGACTAAAGTTTCTTATAGCCCGCGTACCTAGTTCATTTTAAAAGTCCTAGCATTAAAATATAACAAAGCACCCCAAGTGAGATAAGATTGAAAAGTATTTCGACGCCTTGTTATGACTTCAAAATGCAACTTTTCTGCACGAATTCACACTTTATACACAAAGCTATTCGGCAAAAATGCATAGCCAAGAATATCTGCATCCTGTTTTGCTAAAACTTTTCACTTACAAGTCAAGATACCGAGCAATTCGAATCGCGGAACTCCGTCATACATCTCCGAATAAGCCGAACCAATCCCCCTAAACACATAAAAATCACACAAGCCATTGCGTTGTTTCGAAAATATTTGACATCAGAAATTGTCTCAGTATCGCCGTAAAATGCAAACCAAATATTTCTTATGCGACACCAGGATTCAGCGTATCGCTCACCAAACGAATTCCATTCCGAAATCGGCTTTAACTTTTAAGCATTAAGGCTTTTTGTTGAGGAGGCTTGAAAATTTAAGGGTTATGTAAGTTGGGTGAAAAAGTACTTCCTTGAAGAGCCCTCGTCATAGATCGGTGCGTTTGTTTGCCCATGTAAACTGTTTGTCAATTTTGTTTGACTGCCGTCGGTTTGACATGGGTCCGTGACAAACAGGACACTAAATCATTGGGAGTTTTGGAGCGTTATTGATAAAAGCGATGGTGATACAAGAATTTATGACGGAACTATAAACTGGGTTTGATTTTTGTCAATTTGACAGATACTGGCGGATTCTCATTTGTTATTTACGGGGATGTATCGGAACTGTTATGGGCACTGCGAAACTTTTCATGGCAATTTGTCATAAAACTTTTTTTACTGTTTTGTATCAGCGTGGACGAAACCACATCGGGCTGCGGCGAGTTAATTTGTTGTGAGCTATATTATTGTTTTATTGTCATCATCTCGACCAATGACCAATTGTCATTTGGAGGGATTTCCTTTTGCCACCCCGTTTGGCAGACGGGTTGGTGTGCGCAGTAGATTTTATTTGTATCCAGGGACCGTTTTCTAATATTCCCTTAGTCCTCTTCTATGACACACGGTGAGGTGGTCCTATTCTAAATCCAAAAACCACACAGACGAAGACGCTTTCCACTGGCATAAAATTACCCTTCCTACGAAGCTACGAAGCCCTTATCCTCTTACATCAATGCTACCATCGAATCGCTAACAAACCGTACAAGTCCTGCCAAAGCTATTAGTCCGGTCTAAGTCGACCTTTGTCACGCCGAGCGGAGCGAGCCGAGCGAGCGAAGTTGCGACAGACGAGCGTCACTCGACGCCCTAATGTGTGAGCCACTACTTAAGGCGCGACTGCTGAGCGGCCCAAACTTGTTGCGCAGTGTGGGTGCTCCTTAACAGTTTGAACTTTGTGCCCGCTGTTGATAATTGGAGTCACTACGAGTACAGTTTGGAGGTGCACCTGTTATGGGTTGAAGTGACATTTGATAGACTATGCTCTTCCACAGCTGGGCCAAGGTCTCCCCTCAATTCTTTCATAGTTCTCTGTCTAAAACTAGAGCTTGCCAATCCTCTGATTGATAAACCAAACCGTCACACCATCTTTTCCGGGGCCGAAATATTTATATTTTAGAAATTAGAGTGTCTTTTTTAACTTGGCGACCGACGGCGGGTCAGTAACAACAAGTACTTTGGGTGACGCTAGACCTATGAAATCGCTCGATTGAATCTTTCAACGTTCCCTACAAAATTAAAAGCTATCTTCGGTAATGGAGTGACCAGCCGTCACGGGTGATGGAACACCGCGACTGATCGAGCGCTCAGTTATTCATTTGTGTCCCGCGATGATCGATCGTGTGGATGTTCGCTTGTTTTTGGACTTTTGAAGGGAAGACATTAATTCGTTGCAACCATTGTTGTGTCTACATTCATTACCGATGCTTCGTTTCAGACCATTTTCGGCCGAAAAGTCATGATAATATTCCGTCGCGCTTGAAGTTTATGAAAAAAAAAGTGATTGGTGTTATTTTATTTATTTATGGGTGAGATAGAAGACGACTAAGGTTATGTCAGGAAACGGGCAGCAGCGTTTACCTGGGTACTAATAAAGCCTTGCGGTCACCAACGCGCCTGCCTATAATAATAATATTTATTATAGCATTAAGATTTCGAAGTTAAGTCATGTGGAAACTGTGAGGTTCCTGCCGTGAACTACAGATCCCTGAAAGTCTTCTATGAACTCTCAGTGCTTCAGTACACTAATTGCAAACAATTCTTCAGGCGCAGATAATAATATACCTACCTAGAGACTCTTCAATTGTCTGTAGGATTCGGTCCGGCCTTTGTCAACTCGCTGTTACGAGAGGTAGGAAGGCGTATTTGCTTCATTCTAAGGAACAAAAGTAAGATTGTCTATGTCTGTCTATGATTTTCTATGGCTTTTCATAGGGATTGGGGGAACTAATTTACCAATCTCCTTTCATCGTGAGAGAATTCACTATTCTTAGTCTGATTACTTATTTACGCCACAAAACGATTTTCCTTTTCCTTCTATAATGATTAATACCTATGGTCTGTTGCTCTGGATGAACTTTGGGAAGTAGGTATTAAATTAAATCCAATACTTCTTGAACTATGAACTTATTTATTAATTTTAAAGAACTTATAAAAGCCAACGTATTAACGTAATGGAGATCTGTCGCAATTGAACTCAAAAGTCCATACAAAACGTTTGTTTGTATTTTCACGTTGCTATGGCAACCATACTCAAACAATATATTTTTTATTATGTACAATTCGTGGTGGCCAGTACACCGACGAATTGTAAATGAGGTTGTATCTAATAATGTACATACATGCATTTTGCCTTTCTTTATATTATATTTTTTTATTATTACACACATCCTTTGGGGTCATAAACATGCCGCCCCCGTAGGACATTTATTGGCGAATGTCCTAGAACTATATTTACACAAATTAATCTTCTAAGTATACTTAATTAAATCAGTTAATAAGCAACAACATTAACAATAAAATACATATAAACAGAACTACACACTTTGTACAAAATATCAATCATATTGACCTACTGATACTTAAGGAACTTTAAATACTGGGTTGGGTTTGTCCTTCTCTGACGCAACAATATTTAAAACAATGTAACTAAACAATTTAACTTCAATATAATAAACATAAAAAAGAACTTATTACTATTTACTTAACTTATCATAACTTAATCTGCTATTGGTAATATACAGATCTTTGAAATGGGTCTCTTGATAACAGAAGATTTTGTGCGTAACGTGACTACACGAGTTATATTATCATAACCCGGGTGTTTCTCTACTATTCGTCCTAAGAGTCAACGACTTGGAGGTAAATATTCCTCTTTAATTAATACCACCTGTCCTATATTTGGCTCTGTTACCTGTTTTATTGGCGCGACTCTAGTTTTTGCATTTAGAAGAGCAACCTTCACTTGACCTTTAGAGTTAACCGTTCTAATATAAACAACCGCCGCGTAAGCTGATTTGGAAGCATCGGAAAATACGTGGAGTTCAACATCCTTATCATCAGAACTAGTATATAGCCAACGAGGTATTCGAATCTCAGTGAGTTCAGGTAATGACTGCCGGTAAGTATTCCAATCATTTATTAAATCTGTGGACAGCCTATCGTCCCATCCTACACCAGCTAGCCATAACCGCTGAATGAATACCTTTGCTATTGTAATTGTAGGGGCTATCCACCCCAACGGATCAAACAACCTTGCTATGTCAGAAATAATTTTTCTTTTTGTTGCAGGTGCTGGTGCTGAAGGAAGACTCACTGAGTACTGGAAGAAATCCTGATCGCGATTCCAGGTAAGTCCTAATATCTTTGTTGTTTTATCTAATTTGATTTCCATTTTTGTTTCAGGTCTGTCGTGTATGCCGTTGTCTACTATTTGTTTGTCTTTTTTCTTTGACTCTGACTTTAGTTGTAGCTCTATCGGTTTTAATGACGGCATGATGTGGTAAGTAAACACCATCTGTTTTATCTTTCTTATTTATTGGTCTCATGTGTCCTAATGTTATATATTCCTTTATGACTTCTGTGTAATTTTCTTTCAAACTCTCATTTTTTGCGAATCTCTTCTCTAACGATCTAAACCTAGTTTCAGCTATATCTTTTGAGCCGAAATTTGTACATTGTAGAGCATCTTTCCGAAAAGGTAATTTTACAACATATCTGCCTTCTGGTGTTCTTTTAGTGGTATTTTTGAAAAACTCTTCACAATATTGTTCTTCTTCGGTGAAAGTGTTCTTTAAATTTAATGGTTGTTCTTCTAATTCCCAAAATTTTCTTAGAACTTCGTCTTCGCTGACTTGAGTATGCAAAGTAACAATATGATTTTTTCCAGGTAAGCAATTGTCAAGATTATTCTGCGAATTCGACGTGTCAACTACTCCAGAAAGGATCCACCCTAATGTAGTGTTCTGAGCTATTAAGGAGCCAGTTGGACTTCTCTTAACTCCTTCTCTTAATATACAACTATACACGTCGGCTCCGAACAAAATATCAATTTTGTTAGATGTGTTGTACTGTGGGTCAGCTAATTGTAAGTGGTGTAACTCCACCCAATCCACTGACTGTATATGTTTTTCTGGTAGACTTGAAGTAATATTGCTTAATACAAACGCCTTAATAGGGATTTTAACTAATGGGTCAACTCGAGATTGTATGATAAAATCGACTACTCCCTTTGAGATTATAGATTTGTTTTCACCTAAGCCTGAAACGACTCCATGAAGCGGCTTTTTCTTTAGTTTCAAGAGTTGCACTGTTTTTTCCGTAATGAAGCAACCTTGTGAGCCCTGATCTAACAAAGCTCGCACGACCTGAAATTCACCTGTCCTACACTGAGCATTTATTAGCGCGGTAGGTAACAAAACCTGCTTAGGTTTCTCTAATGTTTCTGTTGATAAACATGTAACAATCTGGGAATCATTGTTGGCAATCCCACTCGGTATATCAGTTTGAGCAGAATCAGATGATTTAACCTTATTATCTCCAGTTGGCGAGTGTAGCAACGTGTGATGACGTCGCTTGCAAAGTTTGCAAGTAGTAGGTTTTTTGCAATCATAAACAGTGTGGTTGCCCCCTAAACAATTGAAGCACATCTTGTTTTTTACTACAAATTCTCTTTTTTGATCATAAGTTTTTTTTGCAAATCTATATATATAAAAGGAGAAACTGACTGACTGACTGACTGACTGACATATCAACGCACAGCCCAAACGGCTAAACGTAGGCACTTGAAATTTGGAAGGGACGTAGCTTAGGTACCGTAGGGGTGCACTAAGAAAGGAATTCCCGAAATTCCCACGGGAACGGGAATTAGCGGGAAAATCCTTTTGTATGAAAAATCTAAACCGCTTAAGTTAGACGCTTGAAATTTGGCATGCAGGTACCTTAGTAAATATAAAGTTTAGTTATGGCTGTATTTTGAGAAATTCCCACGGGAACGGGAGTTAGCGGGAAAAAACTTTTGTATGTATAAATTTAAACACGCGGACGAAGTCGCGGGCAAAAGCTAGTTCCTTACAAAAGCAAAGTTTATGAGTTGCAGAACAAAATTCACAACGTAAATTGGGTGAATTATTTGTTGTTAACAGTGACTTGGTACTAACTGGCTGAGCCAGTGGTCTCTTGGAGTCTAAACATTCCAAAGCCCTAAAGCGAGTTTCTATAAACTCACTGAATTGTTTGAAAGTTGGCAATTCGTTCGAATCATGACTAGAAACGTTTAACTCCCAATTCTTGCATGTTTCAGGATCGAGTTTAAAAGTAACAATATGAATGATTATAATATCCCATGTACTCACGTTTATATTTAAATTTCTTAACGCACTCATACAATCTGTGGTGTTGTCCAACAGTTCCTTTAATCCCGAAGCGGACTCAAAATTTAAACGTCTTTGACTAAATAATCTTTTTAGAACACAATTTGCAAGATATCGCTTATTATTATATCTCTTTTCCAAAAGCTCCCAACATTGGCTGTAATTAGCCGCCGTTATGGGAGTGTGTCTAACTAACTGTTCAGCCTCTCCTATAAGGTGTCCCTTTAAATAATGTAGTTTTTGGACGCTGTCAAGGGTCTTGTTTTTATCTACAAGAGATTCGAACAAGTCCCTGAAGGTAGGCCATTCCGAATACTTCCCTGAAAAGATTGGGATTGATATCTTTGGTAATTTCACAAAGGAACTGGAGGACTCTGCCTCGATCGTATCTTTATTTTTTGTAAACTTATTTTGCTGGACTAACTTATTTAATTCTGACTTCATGAAAGATTTATATATAGTATACGACTCCTCAGTTTTATCATAAAAATCATCCGTCACATATAAACTTGTCTCAATATCAGCGGATGAATAATTTTCATACAATCTGGTGTGATTTTTATGAAATAATGACCAATTTCTTTCTACATTTTCTAATCTGGTTTCGATGTACTCTATGGTTATTCTGTCTTTAGGACTTTTTTTGAAATTAACTAAACCTTTATCTATTGACTTTCGTAACTCTTTTTGAACGTTAATAATACTATCCATGTTTGTAATTTAAAATTGACACAAAGAAATAACCAAATAGTACTTCTGCACCAATATTCAATTTCACAAATTAAATATAACTAGTTTACAAATTATTTTTGATTCGAAATTTTACAAGTGTTTTTATCTTACATACATTTAGGCGAAATCGGGCATGGATTTCCCGTACCTTCGTTTTTTCATTAAAATATTCAAGTCACAAATTTACTCATAAATCTACTTTTTAATGTCTATATCTACATGCAAATAAAGTTCAAAATGTTTGATCACTATGAACTTGCTGCGAAATTTAATTCTTCTTTAACCATAACATTCAAAATTGTACTTACAATTTACACCTCACTTCACTCACAAAATGTTCTGACTGACGGCTCCTAATGACGTCACGTTGTTACGACTGCGTAGTGCTGGAACTCCCAGGAATGACTTCACTTCGCCTTGCTGACGTAATAATGTAACACGTTGTAGTTATTACGTCACGTCCTTTATATGAAGCTGTAACTTCTGCCGGAATCTCCAATGATGACGTCAAGTTTGACCTCGATGACGAAGTATTGGGTACCTCCCGTGATGACTTCAAATTTTCTAGTCGATAGCTCGTATTTGTTCTTGCACCGCTGAACTGAAATTTCTGCTGAAAACGTTGCAGTGCACTAATTGCTGCAGCGATCCAGGCGGTGTTAGCCTGATCTTTTGTTTCACAAATATCGGCGCCGGAGGACCAATGTTTAATATGATCTGTTGCTCTGGATGAACTTTGGGAAGTAGGTATTAAATTAAATCCAATACTTCTTGAACTATGAACTTATTTATTAATTTTAAAGAACTTATAAAAGCCAACGTATTAACGTAATGGAGATCTGTCGCAATTGAACTCAAAAGTCCATACAAAACGTTTGTTTGTATTTTCACGTTGCTATGGCAACCATACTCAAACAATATATTTTTTATTATGTACAATTCGTGGTGGCCAGTACACCGACGAATTGTAAATGAGGTTGTATCTAATAATGTACATACATGCATTTTGCCTTTCTTTATATTATATTTTTTTATTATTACACACATCCTTTGGGGTCATAAACAATAATGTTTATATCTTCTTCGACTATAAACTCTGTAGATAATAATAATAATTCACAATAACTATTTAATAAACTCTGAATTGCAATCTCAACACAAAAGTTAATATTCGTAAGTAGATAATAATATGTACAAGAAACTTTAGTGAACAAAGAATAATGAATTGCCACTCCATGTCTTCCCATGGGTACCGTAAGAGTCGACTAAGGGATTTCTTTAGATTACAGCTTCCCGTTAGTGGGCGGTTTACCCTCCAGCAGGAATGCTGAGGTTCGCCAGACGCATGGGAGGGCAAACCGCTCATCCCACAAACGCGTTCCCGGGAGGAAGTTCCTCTGAAAGCGAATTGTGCGTGACTACGAGTTAAGCCTCAGACTGTGAGGATGAACACCCTGCGATATCCTATATCAGGAAACCAACAAATGATCTATCTACCTATCAATTAGTCGTTGTCTCCACTAGCAATGCTACTTAGCAGTGTAAACGGCGGCAATGACAGGTGCGCCCCCGGCGCACATATTCATTATGGAACGAGAATAATGCGTTAAAATAGAAAAGCTAGTCTTCTTCTATTCGAAACTTCTTCTTATCAAGTCAATGAAACTCTGCCTCAAATAGAACCAGCTTAAAACCTGGCTACCTGGATGTTGCTCTACCTCTGTCGGCCAGTTCCATCGAAAAGGTCACCCACTGTTCAGGTAGTGGGACACAGCCGGCTTATTAGCAAATGTGCCATGGTCTGTTAAGGTGCACCACAGTCGCAGCATGCAAATTCTCCTTCAACTCCCACTTACTGATTTACACCGACCAACTCCGAAGCGAAGTCGGTTAAGAGTTCTTAACACCGGCTAAGACTCGTCTCGACCAGAATGAAAACTTTCGGCTAGCGTTATACATTATAATGCAGTGCGGGGCCTGGTTATAATAGCTTGGATGAACAGCTTGCTACATTAGGAAATCCACAGACAATTTATCCACCTATCAATTAGATATTGTCTCCACTATCACTGCTCACAGTGTAAACAGCGGCGACGACAGGCTCGCCCCCGGCGGTGATGCCGGCCGCGGTTAAACAGCGCGTTAGTTGTGTTACCACTCGCGGGAGAGCTGCGGGGGCTATACAAGATGTTCGGTTTGAGTTGACTTTATTCGTGATATGAGTATGTGAGTTAGCATTGCGGGTATAAGAGACAAAACCATCACCATCATCAGCCTATTGCAGTCCACTGCTGGACATAAGCCTCTCCAGTTGTTCGCCACCTAGGGCAAACTTCGGGAGGATATACCCATAATCGCCACCCTGGGCAGGCGGGTTCGATCGCAGGACGTAGCTTCTTGCTCCGGTGACGCTCCTGCCCGTCATCGGCCTGTGGTAATGCCTTCTATCGTGATGGTTTTACCGCCACCAGTCGGTTCGCCAGAGCTTGTTCGGCAGGATGCACCACGGGCAGGTGAGGATGGCTTGGAGCGAAAAGGTAATAGGTCACTCCCTTAAATCCCCAATATTTGTAAGCACTGAAAATAATGTCTTAGATTAGAGTTCGCAACACATCTGCGTTGCGAACTAGTCCCTGTGCATATTTACGTAAAAATAACGATATACATTTGCCGTTTTAGCTAGCAAGAGCCTCATATAACTTTCAAATGCCGTGCGTGACCCCACGTCCATAAAACATGCACCCATATGCGAGCTTTTAACTAACGCGCCGTCGGCCGCTGCGTCCCTGTTTGCGTTCTGTTATTTTTGACTAAAATCTATACGGCCCACTAGCGTGCTGATAGTGAAATATTGCGCGGTGGAATTGTGAAAAACTGTGTTCTACATGGCTCGGCTTTATTGGGCTGCGAGTTTTTGACTCGGAAATATGACAGCCGCTTTTACGATGATTATAGTTCTTACTTATATGTTTTTTTTTCTTCTTTTTTTATGCGAGAGGCGGCAGACGAGCAAGTGTAATGCCTGATGGTAAGCAGTCGACACCGCCCATGGACACCCGCAGCTCTAACCGAGTTTAGGGTCGCTGCCGGCCTTTTAAACATGAATACGCTCGTTTCTTGAAGGTTCCCAAGTCGTAGCTGTTCGGAAAGACTGCCGCAGGAAGTTGGTTCCACAAAACCGAGGCGCGAGGCATGAAGTTCCTCATAAAACGTACAGTCGAGGATCGCCAGCCATCGAGATGATGTGGATGGAATTTCAGTCGGTTACGTGTGGTGCGGTGAAGAAACTCCGCTGCAGGCAGTAAACCAAACAATTCTTCAGAACATTCCCCATGATAGATGCGGTAGAGAACGCACATGGATGCAACGCCTCTTCGCAATGCCAGTGAGTCGAGTCGACTAGACAGGGTCAGGTCATCGACAATACGAGCAGCCCTACGCTGGATTCGGTCAAATGGAAGGAGTTGATACTGGGGTGCTCCAGCCCAGAGGTGGGAACAGTATTCCATATGAGGCCGGACCTGTGCTTTATAAAGTTGTAAGCGCTGGGTCGGCGTGAAATACTGTCCCGCTCTATTAAGCACACCCAGTTTCTTTGAAGCCAGTTTGGCTTTACCCTCCAGATGTCCACGAAACTGAACGCTGCTCGAAATGTCGACTCCTAGGATCCCGATAGTTGACTTGGCAATAATGGGAGTGTCTTCGAAATTCATGGTTACGACGAAGGGACTACGCTTAGCAGTAAACGCGCAAACTTGTGTCTTGGAGGGGTTAAAGCGGACTAAATTTAGTCGGCCCCAGTCTGAAACATGTGTAAAACGAACAACCTGCCTTCGCTTTGCTATGGTTTTTCAATTGCTACATTAGACCACAGTGCGTAGGTAATTTGCAAGGCTTATCATTTTACCCATGTACCAAATACTAGTAAGTAGTCTGTAAATTAATTAGCCTGTATAAATTACTAGCTGATTCGTGCCCACTTCGTTGGGCATAATTATATGTATAACCTATGACGCTCAGCAACAATGTGGCTTTCTATTGGCGAAATAATTTTTAAAATCGGTTAAGTAGATCCCGAGATTACTCCTTACAATTTAACAAATATACAAACACAAAAACTTTACTCCTTTACAATATATAGGTAACACTACCCACACTTACATGCGCGTGCGTCACTTTTACAAGCGCAGGCGCACGCGGTGGCAGTCATAGCTAGTTATAATTAAAAATTAAAATCATTCATTTACAACATATATGGTACACAAGTTAAAAGTTATTGCGATGTAAAAATATTCCATAAATATGTTACCACGTACCTACCTTAGAACACTTATCTATGGATACCACCAAATATTAAAATGTAAACCATGCCATCGCAAGATACTGAAATAGCGACGTCACCTACCTAGACGGTTCCTGTATACGAAACACCTTTTAAAATATAAATCACTTCAGTCATATTGAAACTGCTCGCGGATTTGCAGTATTACTTCCTTCTACTTCTCAAACCGTCACTGCTAGCCGAGCATAGGCAGCGGTCTGCATCCGCAAACATCTTTATCTGCAGCCTCAAAGAAGCTTCCGGTCTACTGCACATAGTAAACGTTTTACGTATCAAAGTATTCTGAGATGCAATGCTTCATATCTCGCAAAGCGATACCAAAGCGCCTTAAGAGGCTTGCGATTGAGTTTTTACTTCACTGAATAAATTGTTCGCGAAAAGGCAGACATTTTGAAGAGCCCCGTGGTGTCGTGACGCGGGTCGGGTTTGATGGCAAAAGTAAAGCAACGCTCGTTCGGCTAGTTTTATCGAAACCGACATTCAAATATCTCTTCCATATTTTTCCATTACTTTATATTTTAAAAGACATGCACGTTTCCACTAGCGTCGGGCGTATCAAGTACTATGTGATATTTAATGGCGAAAAGCATCATTTACTTAGGACTAACGTTTGTAAAATCCTTATTTTGTGAATTAGCCTCTATTAAAATGACATTAGTTCTTAACCCAAATATTTATTAGAAAATCAAAGATTTATTTAAAGCCAACTGATTTTAATAGCCATGCTATATCACGTTATTAGTCCTTTAATTAAACAACTTACACAACTTAGCTCAGCATAGTGGCGCGTATAGCAAGCGTAGACTAGTAACCAAATATAAATATCTAAATCTAAATATATAACTCAAAGGGTGACCAACTGACTGACATAGTCATCTATCAACGCACACAGCCCAAACCACTGGACGGATCGGGCTGAAATTTGGCATGCAAGTAGATGTTATGACGTAGGAATCCGCTAATATTGATCAATTCCACTCCCAAGGAATGAAACTCTACTCTACGCGGACAAAGTCGCAGGCACAGCTAGTCCATTATTATGTCAAATTTCTTCCAGGAAAGTAAAACTGATAATTATTTTGTTTGTTGCCTCTTCATGTCATCTCTTAATCTTAATGAAAATTTGCATGTGCGTAGCCATGCATGAGTATGTTCTAGAGTAGGTACCTGTTCCAGAAGTTCTTACTCTTTATTACGCGATAAACATTTAATACACTAAAGCTGTTATTTTACTAAATGTTTAGCTGTTGTTTGTTAAAATACGAGCCGTTTTTGAAAAATCAACTGTTCCATCGTACTTTTATTGAGGGGAGTGTAACATTTCCTCACCTTTTACTGTAACCTCTTCCTCTCCGCCGCTGCACCGGAGGGCCATTGTGCCTCCGTCGCGCTATAAATTAGCGCGGGTAGTCTCCCCATTAGAGCGCGGCTTCCTTATCCGAAAGCTTTTGTCGTAAAACAAAGCCCATTATGGATCCCGCACACTAGTGCACGTACACGCCCCTTTATTACACACTTTTTTTTCTACCTAAGAGTAGGTCTAGGTTTTTTTATATAATATAATAATCTTTTTTGATGAGGAAACTGCGAAACATCTTCCCGTCTGAAATAGGTTCCTCACTCCTTAATGACTAAAGTCTTAAATCAATACGCGTTAAAAGTGTTGACTTATGGAACCCAAACTTGGTCTCTCACTATTGGCCTCATGCTGTGTGGTTTACATATTTGGAATAGGATCGCCCATTCCTTCGGTGTGGTAGAAGATGACTACAGGAATGTCAGGAAACGGCAGGCAACAGCGTCTCATCATCGGCCTATTGCAGTCCACTGCTGGACATAGGCCTCTCCAGGTGTTCACCACTTAGGGCAAATATCTGGAGGATATACCCATAATCGTCACGCTGGGCAGGCGGGTTGGCGATCGCAGGGCGTATGCGTATCGCAGGTGTATGACACAGCGATTAGTCTAATTGTCGATGACCCTTAAAAACTTCGAAAAGCAAACATAATTTTCATAAACAGAACACATTTCCATAATGATGCACCTCTCACGCGAGCCCAAACACAATTTCCCGCTACACTCGCACAGCCGCGCTCGGCTCGGTCCATTTCATAACATTTAAAATTCCGTGTTACGCAGTTTTATTTTGCACTGACCCAGTTTGCTTTGAATTTTATACCGGCTGGATTTGCGCTCATGTCAAACATGCCTAAATCGCTGCGGTCAAGCTGCACTCGCCTCTACTACCTACAAATGCTATATGAATTATATCTACTTGAACTACGAGATATAAATCATATAGCTTACAGCTAAATTACAGGTTTATAATGTAATCTTTTGGACTGGCCCGGTGGCCCAATGAGGGTTCTATGAAAAAGAAATCCTTTAGATGCCACGAAGCCCTCTTAAATATTGATTTTGTTTTGTTTTTAATACTTATTTGTTGTTATCGCGGCAACAGACTGACAAAAGGACGCACAGCGAAGTCTTAGTACTCGTATTAGAGTTCCATTGGGTACGGAACGAGATATTTATCCAACACTTTTAAATGCCATGTAGAGATTACGTTTACATTTGCGAAATCTTTACAACAGGCTCGATACACTCGTAGAAATATGTCTATTCGTAGCATTGACAAGGAATATCTACTCAGAAACACGTGGCAATTAAAAGTTGTTTACAGTCTCAAGGTGTTCGAGGAAGTTCAGAAGTACATATGTAATTATTAATTGACATAGCCTAACATACTTAGTAACAACCCTTCAGTAGTATTAAGTAAGACATTAAAGTTCAAGTTGGAATCGGCATCCAATGTTAGTTTTTATTAACTGATTTAATATGTTATCCATTATCATAACTATTTAAAAAGCTAGTTATGAAGATGGATAAGATAATATTCTTGTTTATTAACCAGTTTATTAAAAAGTGAATAAAACTTCTGACTGGTTAGGAAAAAAATGTTGAGAAAGTCTACTAAAGGGACATCGGGACCTTCGAAAAGTGAGCCTACAAATTTCTCAAGAGTCGGCGATGCACATTTGATTCCTCTGGTGTTGCGATGTCTATGGGTTGAATGATCACTTTCTGTCAGGTGACCTTAAGGCCAGTTGGCCCTCCCCGTATAATAAAACTATAAAAAACATAATGTTTACGATCTGAGGTGTTGTAAAAAATTTTGAGTTCTTTTAAGTAGAAGTAACGCTCGTTACTTGAAGGCTCCCAAATCGTAGTCGTCTTCCGCTGTTCGGAAACACTGTCGCAGAAAGTTGGTTCCACATAGCCGACGTAAAAGATAAATCAATTTTCATAATCTGGCAAGTAATAAAATCATGATAAGGTCGACTCGGGACCGCTATTGGTTCCCTAAACACGCATAAAATTACGGAGGGTGCGTAAAAAGTGGCATTATTACGAAATCACGGCGTAATTACGCAGATCGGCGCTATGAAACGCTCGTTTGCGGCGTGGCGGGGCTTTCCCGCAATCTTCACGTAAACATTTCGGAGGTAGAGGGAACCTCTGGAGTTTGCTGTGAGCATTTTCATTCGAGCGGTGTATGTGAAATTTTAGTTGGCGAGATAGAAAGTGCTAGCATTACTGTGAAGTTAGTTAAATTACTGTGAATATGAGACCTACCAAAGATAGTTTTATGTAGCAAGTGTATTTTGTTACCGCATAGTGATAAATTTCCTGAAAATAAAGTTAAGGGCCCTCTGAGACAGCGGTCGCGGCACTGTATAAACATTTATATGCATGAACATCATCATCAGCCTATTGCAGTCCACTGCTGGACATAGGCCTCTCCAGTTGTTCGCCACTTAGAATATAATAGATACTTAGGGCAAACATCTGGAGGATATACCCATAAACGCCACGCTGGGAAGGCGGGTGAGCGATCGCAGGGTGCAACTCCTCGCTCTGGCGACGCTGCAGCCCATCATCGGTCTGTGGTATTTAGCTACATCTTTAATTGTGATGGTGATACCGCCACCATTCCGTTGCACCACGGGCAGGTAAGAGTGGCTTAAAGTGAAAAGATGATAGGTTGCTTACCAGGGTAAGCAACCCATCATCTTTTCGCTTTTTTACACTTTTTACACCCAGGGGTGTTTGCTATATATGCGTAGTATGTAGTTATTTACAAAAAATATGTATATCTGAGTATAGGTTGTCTAGTACCTACCCATAGGTAGTACGCCTTAGTTTGTGACTAGATGGGGCTGTCTGACCCAGTGTGTTATGTCTAACAAACGTTTTCAGCGGACATCCTGGTTATAAAAACAAAAAAAGCCGGCCAAGTGCGAGTCGGACTCGCGCACGTAGGGTTCCGTACCACTGATTGAATGAAAAAATTTGGATAATTTGATTTATGATGTTTAAAAAAAAACTACTGTCTAGATTTCATTATAACTAATATCGTTAGTAGTTTACATAGTAATACACATCATATATTTTTTTCAGTTTTATAGTGCCCATATTTTAGAAGTTACGGGGGGGGGGGGGGGGGGGGGAGACACACTTTTACCACTTTGGAAGAGTCTCTCGCGCAAACTATTCATCTGAGAAAAAAATGATAATAGAAACCTCAACATCATTTTCAAATACCTATCCATAGATATCCCACACGTATGGGTTTGATTAAAAAAACAATTTTTGAGTTTCAGTTCCATGTATGGGGAACCCCAAAATTTTGGATTTTTTTCTGATTTTACTCTAAAATCTTAATGCAGTTAACAAAACACATTAACGTACCAAATTTAATAATGTGGCTTTTTATAGTTTCGGAATAAACTGGCTGTGACATACGGACGGACAGACAGACAGACAGACAGACATGACGAATCTATAAGGTGTCGTTTTTGCCATTTTGGCTAGGCTAGAACCCTAAAAAGAATATACAACATAAGTCACCAAAATCCCCACTTTATCACCCAAATAAACCAGTCGAAAGTGAACTTTAATTGGCGGCCACTCGCTTCGCGCTTAGCGCCGGCACACGCTGCGAGCACAAAGGCGCTCGTTAGGGCCCATGCTTAAGGTTTGGACACAATAACTTTTTTGTTTAGTCAAGACAGATAAAGACACTGTTTAAAAAAAGTTTCTCTTTGAAATAGATGTGAGCATTCCTATTGGGGACTTATAACACTTGATACATGAGATTGAAATATGAGAGTCCAGCCGAGTTTCTTGAAGGTTTCTTCTGGTAGAATGCTGGTTTCCGAACCGGTCGGTGGTAGTATGACGATTTGTAATGTTTTAAAAAATATACGAGTAAAGATTAATTACATCGGCGAGACAAGTTCTGCCTATTGGCGTTAGGGAAATCTATATACATCAACCTATTACAGTTCGCTGCTGGACATAGGCCTCTCGAATTGTTCGCAACTTAGGGCAAACATCTGGAGGATATACCCGTAATCGCCACTCTGGGCAGGCGGGTTGGCGATCGCAGGACGTCGCTTCTTCGCTCCGGCGACGCTGCTGCCCGTCATCGGTCTGTGGTATTTAGCTACGCCTTCAATAGTGATGGTTCTACCGCCACCAGTTTGGTTATTCGGCAGGATGCACCACGCGCAGGTGAAGTTGGCTTGAAGCACAAAGAATAATAGGTCGCTCCCTTGCCTACATCCCTTTATAATTATTATGGCAGTGATTGTAAGCACAAGCTATTTACCATAACCCAGCTAAAAAACTTTATATAACGTCCACAAAACGACGATAATTTTTCTATTTGTGTGTCCAAGCTCTTACGTAAGGAAAAATGTATTTGAGTGCAATCTCCGGGATCGGAGCGGCGGAAACACCGGCCGCCTTTGTTCGGGGTCTTGCCGCGCGGGCCGGTGCCTGAACGGTCTCCTGGGGGAAGATGCGTAGCTATACTTGTACTACTGACCATGACAATAGCGTTAAACGATAAACGAAACGCGAACTAATTGGTCTACTAAACTGGTTTGATAATAGAGGGCGTACGTATTTAACCAACACATAACGCTTTGAAGCTATCAATAGAAGCTTCCCATACATAGAACTGAAACTGAATTTTTTTTTTCATCGAAACCTATACGTGTGGGGTATCTATGGACAGGTATTTGAAAATGATGTTGAGGTACTAACATAATTATTTTTCTAAACTGAATAGTTTGCGCGTGAGACTCTTCCAAAGTGGTAAATTGTGCCTTGCCAAAGCCTTGTTACTTCCGTAAAGCGCCTTATGCGGTGATGCTAAGCTACTTTTAAGAATCAGGACTGCCATGACACCACATGCGCTGCCCGTCTAAAAGAAGGCCCTACACGCTCTGGCTGAAAACAAAAACATGAGATATGTGGGGATGATAGTAGTCACACCCCACGATTAGAGTATAAATGAGTTGAAGCGAAGAAAGCGATAGGTAATAAGCGGAAGAAATGAGCGATAGATTTAGGAAGTTAAATGAAGAATATTATTTATGACGATACACACAGATTTATTACGTCCTCAAGTCCATATCACAATTATAAACACAAAACAGTAAGCACATTAATAAAAGATAGGTAACGCAATAGATCGCCGAGCGAGTATACGCGGTGCGCGGGAGCAGAGATGTACTGAGTTACTTCAACCGGGTTCACTTGGTGTGTGGTCCAAAGTGAACAAGCGTTAGCGGTTTTCTGCAATTTTATTGTAAGGAGCTGGCGCAAAGTTAATCCGCTACAGATACTTAAGTAGATATTCTTTATTGCACAAAATATAAACATTTAATGAAAAGTTATTACAGAGAGCTAGAGTACAACAATATAGGCGATCTTATCGCTCGTAAGCGATCCAAACAACCTTTAGGTAGAGGTAGTGTAATTTTCTGGAAGATAGGGCCAACGTAGAACAACGTAGCTGCATAGGTTTTTTTTTTTTTTTTTTTATAGTGGCTCGACATAATGGCTTTCTACACCTGATGGAAAGCGAAAGAGAAGCCCAAGTCGCTGTGACAACGGGCAAGTAACTGGTCAGTTACCTGTCAGTTGCCACCGCCATGCGGCCCAACCCTAACCCCCCATGAGCTCCGGAAAACCCTACTCACCGGCAGAAACACGACCCAGAGGTCATTTGACTGCTGTATTCTATAGGGTGGAGGTCCTCCCCGGACGGGCGGCTGAATTCGAGCGAAGATTCGCTATGCCCTACCTCTCTTAGGTCAAAGTTAGTTAAAATTTTAGTTTATAATGTCAAAAGATGAAACGTTCTAGTATCTTACGTTGCACAAATCTGCCACATTTACGCGCACACAGTTCAAACATGCATCTCTCTCTCTGTTAATTGCCGACGGGCCCACGCTGAAAACAGCCCTCCAAAGAGTATCCCTAATTACTCAAAAGGGTTCCGGCGCGTATTGTTGCAGATGGTGTGTTGTATTTTTTTCATTATTAAGTCTGTGAGGGTAAGGGTCATTGTCAAATTGGGAATCGTTGTATTGCCGTGCGGTGCACAAATTGGGCTGC
>CM062090.1:1056493-1244488 GCA_031163375.1 Conogethes punctiferalis | reverse complement strand
TGTAATATGGGTATTCTCATTACTACGATATACGGTATAGGTCTCTTTTCCGAATAATAAGCCACATTTTCGCCTGTAGAGAAAGCAAAGTTTGACTAGTCAAGTATTGGAAATTTATAACACAAGTTATTTAAAATCAAACCGTGTATGTAAGGTTATGTACCTGATATTAATGAAGACACTGCTTAACTAATGTAAATAAAATGTAAGCTTTTACTAGATTCGACAGAAAAGTGGATTTAGACCCCTTACATTTTACTTTTCTTGCCTGCTACTTCACACTATCAGCTGACTCCTCTTGAGTGAAGTATTCTTCTTCTTCTCGTATTTATTTAATATTTATTCGTATTTTTTTAAAGGAGCCTATCCTAAACTTAGCGACTTGGGCACCGCTGTCGGTTGTCAAATGTAGGTCCCGGACAGTGCACGTGATGGGGCACATTCGGCACCAGAGCAGCTCCATAGTTTTCTTTCCTTTCTTTTTCTTTCCACACAGGTAATAGACCTGTTGCCGTAAAAAAATAATTAGTCCGTCTTTAAGATTGTTTAAAAATAAAAAGACACGAATTTTTTTATTTGAAAATTAGACCAAAAATTACCAAGATATATATAGCCCGTTAAAACTACGCGTGACGTCAAAGATTGGGAGTTTTGTTGCCACTGAGTGACGTCAAAGACCCCCACTCCAAAATTTTAATTTATTTTCGCCATTTTTTGTTTAAATGAAAAAAGGAAAAATACGTGTCCAATATATTTGTCGGGGATCATAAATTGGAACGTCAAGCTACCTAACTGGCTTGAGTGTGTTCGGTAAGCAGGTTGGCAATCTTCTCTGAATGTCACTGTAAATCTGTGCGCTAGTGAAATGTGCTAGACAGCGCATAGAGCCTTCATTTTGTTGTGATAGAATTCACATAGAACTTCTTGCGTGTGAAGCGACGTCCTAAACCGTTCGGCCACCGCCGCTCTCTGCTCACCGGGCGAACTTAAGCATCTTATTTCACAAATCGCGGCGCACCAACGCCTGTCTCAATCTGTCAGCCGGCTCCAGTCCGCGCGGAGTGTTGTGCCGTCATTGTTATGCGAACTCCGCTAACGTGATACATTGCCGCTCTGGCAGTGACGAATGCGATAAATTATACTTATATTTTGAACAATGGCTTTTAAGTCATGAGAAATAGCGTTTGAATTTCAATCTTCACTCAAGTCGTAGATTGTCATGTTTGAAAATAATAAGATGGTAGATGCTGTATGTAGTACCTAACATCATTAGCTTGCAAAATGTCCTCTGCTGGACATAGGTCTCCTCCAATGATAGCCTATGTTACGGACAGAACGACCTTTTTTATATACGTTTATGATGTAAATAGTTTTATACATAGGTTTGTATTTAGAAGTGTTTTTTACGAGTATTTTGTTGCTATTTATTGTTTTGAAGTCAGTAGTAAAAGTTGTTATAGTTATACAGTCCATCGCGGCTGTGGCAAGTAAAGTGTTTTGTGGTTTTCCGTTGTTTCTTTGATTTGATTCCGCACCCAGCTCCAGCCACGACATCCCCCAATGAAAGTTATCGTTTGGAGGGATTTTCTATTTTCACCACACTTGGCAGACGGGTTGTTGACTGCACTAGTTTATTGTACCCAGGTAAAAGCTGCTGCCCGTTTCCTGATGTACCCTTAGTCGTCTTCTCCGACACCCACGGGATGAAATGGAGTGGTCCTATTATAAATCCGGGAAACATACGGATAAGATTATAGATTGTCGTGGTTGGTAATAATTAAGTAGGTTGTTTCCTTACACAGGGCTTCGCACAGAATAGAAAATTATATTGTTCAAATTTTATCAAGGATCCCTAATTTTTTTCAAAATGAAATGTAGCCTATGTTAAATTGGAAGAATGTAGCATTCTATTGGTGAAAGAATTTTTCAAATCGGCCCAGTACTTTTTGAGCCTATTCATTAGAAACATACAAAAATAGGTACAAATCTTTCCTCTTTATAATATTAGTGTAGATATGAACACATGCTTATATTTCATTCTATCCTTCTTCGTTAAAAGTTCATCAACATACAATCTTTATTAAAATTATTGAGTTCTGAATAAACCTTTAATATCATTATGTAAGCTTTATTATAATATTGTAATTTCGAGAATCCTTAATCTTCTTTGACACTCGCTCCAATTCAATTTACTCCTACGTTACATTTTGACGTGGAATTTTACAAACAACTCATCTCGAAATTATTTTTCTAAGTAATTTCAAAATGTTAAGCGAAACAAACCGCATAATAAAGTGGCACGCAACGTCATAGGGGCCGTTCTAGAGTTATGGAGAGCACATAAACTCGCTTCACTAGTCGGCTGCAATATGTTATAGATATTGCCATGTACCGTTACATAGATGCGCTTGGATGGATGAACTATGAAACAGTACCCTGAACTAAACTAAACTGAGGTTTAATTCACGTCAATAATCGCGCGCACGGTCTGATTTCATAGAATTTCGTTCCGTAAAGGCTGAGTTTGTGGAATGACCTCCCTACTGAGGTGTTCTTAGGGGAAAGCAGGCACTTCAAGTCTAAAGTACCCTCTACTCTCAATAACGCCACACAACTTCCAAAAGTTCATCGCTCAAAGCCGTTAACTAAAACATGAGCGTCCGCTGCCCGTTTGTTCTGATTTGCGGAGCGAGATGTTAAGAGATTTACATTTTATAACGCTCCCTCTTACATTTCCTTTCTAATATTTTCGCAACGTCAGTCAGAGGTAAATATTTATCGCGGGAAAACTCACCGTCTTATTTTTAAAACATGATAGCTTTGTCGACATAAAATATGCTTGGGAAATCTTCCAAAGAAGGATACAGCGGTCGGTCAGTAAAATGTAAACTGAATTACTCGTATATTTAAAGCGGAGAGGCAAAGGAACTTAGCTGGTTTAACGGGAAATGTATGTAATATTTGGTCAGCCACTATTCGTAGTAAAGCAGTATTTTATGAGTGGAACGGGCCACTTTGAAGAAGAGTATATAGAATGATCCTTATTATTTGAATTTCGCTCTAGCGTTCCTAAGCGCATATCAAACTCAGCTATTCATTCCATATGTAAGATTTTAGTACCTAATCGATAAATAAATTCACTTAGGTTTCTTTTTCTCTTTCAATCAGGCAATAATTCACTTTTGGTTTCTTATTACATTACTAAAGTCTAAATATGATCTCCTATTGGGATCTATTCTATGTATATGTATTTATTTACAAAAAAAATGTATCTAAGTATGTTTATCAGTTGTCTAGTAACCATAGTACAAGCTTCGGCTTAGTTTGGGACTAGATGGCGCTGTGTGGCCCAGCGTGGCATGTCTTGGGTTATTTATTTATTTATATTTATTGAATGATCCCAGAATATTGCATATCTGTTAGACGCACGCAACATTTCCATTCTTATCTTTCCAGCCAATACTTTTTAAACTACCCCCTTCCATCACTATTATCTCCACCTTTCACACCCTGACAAGACACCGCCATAGTTTCATATCTACCCTCGCGTGTCTCCCTCAAATAACGCATTTAAATATTGAGAAACTATTAAGAGCATGAATAAAATATCACCCCATTGAATCACAAAGCGTACAAGGCTCATAAAATAAGAGGTATCAGAAGAATATCTGGCTCCTTTGAACACCCTTTTGCACAGAGATCCCATGTAGGTACCATAAATGCCTCTGATTTATCCCAGCGAGTGGGGACCAACGCACATCGGAGGGGAAAACTTTGAACTAATCAAATTGTCTTAAAGACCACCTATAACGTATTTAGTTGGTAAGTTTGAACGGGCCAGCCTCTGTTCCTGTAACGTTTAATCGCTTACAAATATTTCGCATGTGTGCATAGTATCGATCCATAAAAGTGTTTGCAATAGGTTTACATACGTACCATCATCAAAGCCTTCAGATGTTTGTACAAACTGGCAAACAACCGTTGTTACTGGAGAAGCCTACGTCTAGCAGTGGGTTGTGATAGGCTGATGATGAAAACATATCCTCAATGTACGCTGACTTTCACCTCGAAGATAGGTTACATAAAAGCCATCTTCTTACGAGAGCCTAATCAACTGATATGTGGACTGTGCAATGGTTACAACTTTCCTCACCTGAGGACTTCCTACACTATTTTTGACGTGGTACCCACTCCACAACTGGTTTGCGCCACCGATTGTGGGTCCTATTAAAAGTATAAACTTTATATAATTTTCACACCCTGACTACTTATTTCCGAATTAGCTACACGCGTCAGTTGTACGACATCGATCGCAATCTCAAGCGCCTGCGATTGGTCGCAATGCATGGAAGTCTACCTTTAAAGGTGATTTTGTCAAGAGTAATGTGAGATAGTACAATGCCCTCTCGATGCGAAAGATATCGGATCCGTTTTCAAGGGTCCCCTATAGATAGTTATGGCTGTTCAGTAGGTAGGCTTAAGAGAGATTTTTGCGGGCGAAAGTTCCACCTCGAGTTGATAGCATCGGAACTATGGGAAGTTTGATGGAGTATTAGATAAGAGCTTTGGGGAAAGTTTGGAGCTTAGCGGTCGTATGTGTACGTTTAAGTATATGTACTTGTTGACTCGCGCTCTCTTTGCAATTAGAACGAACTTTTCTTAATTGGGTCGGCTCTGAGTGTGCTAACATACGGTTGTAGGCATGGCATTAATAGTGTAAGGGAACATCTTAGTTAGAGACCAGGTGACTGTTGTGCTTTGTCTGAAGTATAAGCTTTTAATGTAGATAATAAACTTACATGTATCTCGTGGGTATCTCTGGCATACTACGAGTAGTGGTATATAAAAAAAAAAAAACTAGCATATCGTACGCGACCAAAGTTACTTCACGGGGTTTCCACAGAGCGTACCGTACTTTATAAAATAATCAGTCAGACACCTTAAGCAACACAAAAATACTATTTAATTTCCCTTGCTGTTAAATATATTTATTGACAATAACAAAACATTCTCAAAACGTCTAAAAATACTCAACCTTATCAGAAAAATACACAAAAGAAATGTTCAAAGAAAACGCTTAATCACTGAAAAAATCTGTTCACGAATCGAAAGATACATATCTCATAGAAATGAAACTTAAAATATTTCGCAAGATTAGATATTCCGAACAAAAGCGGCATTGAAATGAAAATGCCATGTTATGATTGCTCAAAGATTCCTCAATCACGTATTGTTCGGCGGTGACGTCAGAGGGGGAGGTTGTTTTAATTTGGAAGGGTGGGGCGCGAGTAGCAGATGTTGGAATCTTGGTAATGAAGATTTCCAATGCGTCGTGTAAGTACGTCGTCTAGGTTTGTGTATGCTGTGGAGGCGGATAAGTTTAGTAGGTATGACGTTTTTTGTGAGCAAGTGGTTGGAGTAAATTATCGGGCACAATATTTTTATTTATGCATAAGCAATTTTTTTTATTGCTGTATGTGGCAGACGAGCAAGCGGCCCATCTGATGTTAAACGGTTACCGCCGCTCATAGACTCGAATGTAACTATGAGATGATTCACTTACATTACAAGTTACTTGACTTGTAATAAACAAGTTACCTCACCTGGCAGGCAGGTTGGCGATCGCAGGACGTAGCCCCTCGCTCCGGTGACGCTGCTGCCCGTCATCGGCCGGTGGTATTAAAGATACACATTTAGTTATGATGATTATACCGTCATTCTCCGATCCCGATATTTACATGCCGACTTTATGTATTATCTACTCATCATCTCTACAAGTTTTATTTGTAGAGATGATGAGAAGATAATACCTAATACAGCATGTTATTATATCTAAACGTGTCCAATCAATCGATCCCTCCGAGTTCCAAGAACACGGCTAATCGGATCACTCGATACCGATAAATTTGCATGGAACACCCTCGTTACCGCCATAATAACGCGACTTGGCGCCGTGCACCGAATTAAGCCATAGAAATTCAATTAACGAGATTAAATGCAAAGCTTCCATCCCATTAGGACACGTGAACTAGCCCAGCGCTGTGTAGTCTTTTTGAATTCCTTTTTGCTGGCGGCAAAATGGAGACAGAATTGTTTTCACTGGGAAAAACTGGATATCTGAGGTTAGCTTTTGCAATATCGTTTTTTTTTAATGTTTATTGTAGGACCCATCAGATTATAGTAAGGTGCAGCGCAGACGGCACACTTTTTGTGCGATAGAGTTTGCGTCTGAGACATTTAAAAAGACGTCTACGTCTGCCGACAGAATATTCGAAGATGTGCGTAGTGTGCGTTGAGTCTGTGAAATATCCGCGACAGATTTTTGCGCGTCGTGTGCGTTACTGCATATAATTGCAAAAAAGTGCGTCACGGATAGTCTGTGGTCTGCGCTGCCCTTAAGTGTTCTTGAAGATGAATGAGGGTGTATAAAAAAGCAGGAGACGGTAAGCGTTTATCTGGACACAGATAAAAGCAACTGCGTTCACCAACCAGCCTGCCAAGCGGGGTGACTGAAGCAAATCCCCCCAAATGATAATTTTCATTGGGGGATGATGATCAGATTATGGGAGTGACGGAACGGTAGTGTGTCTGTGTTCGCGCACACACTTTTGCATTTTAATATCTTTTGCACTTTGCTAGTCTTCTTGGTGTCTCTGTGGTCATTCCTGAGAAGGAAGCTAAGTTTAAAAGGAGGAATTACTTACGCCAGGAATGAGCTGAACTAATAAATACAGTCTTCGTATCATCATCAGCCTATAGCAGTCCATTGACATAGGCCTCTCTAGTTGTTCGTCACTTTGGGCAAACATCTGGAGGCTGTACCCACAATCGCCACGCTGGGCAGGAGGGTTGGCGATCGGAGGACGTAGGCCGTAGACGGTGACGCTGCTGCCCGTCATCAGCCTATGATATTTATTTAAACTTTATTGCACAAAATGGTACACAAGGCGAACTTAATGCTAGGAGCATTCTTTACCAGTTAACCTTTACTTTAGGTCATGCCGAGAGCAGATGTATGTGCGGTGAGTGTTCAAAGAGAAACACAGTGGAAGGTAATATTTAGCTACGAATCTTCGCACCATCCTTTAATACACCAAGTATGACCTGTTAGCGTTTATTACACACATTAATACATTTTATACCTTTAAGTTGGTAATACATTGCATAGCTTATTATTTCTCTGATAAAATAGTCTCTCAGTTGAAATCCGGCGTGCGAGTAGGAAATTAAATTAAATAGTCACTCAATTGACATCTGACGTCCAAGCGTATAAAAGACAGACAAGTTGTCAGTTATCGACATTCTGTTACGAGACGCCGGACCGAACGGACGTATAGAGTGATTTATGTGGATTATGTGCATTATTATGTGGATTACCTGTAAAACAGTAAGTGTTAATAGATTTATATTTTATTGGTAGGATGGTAGGATTGGTAGGATATTGTTAGGATATTGGTAGGATTATTGATTGAATTGGTAGGAATTGATAGGAATGTTAATTATGAGGGATTAGGTTAGGATAGGATTAAGGATATTAGGATTTGTATACCAGTGAAGTATTGTATTTGAATGAAAAATAGTGAATAAAGTGATTTAATCTTGAGTATTTTGGTTCTTATTTTCATAAACCCACTCCTTCTGAACTGATGGCCAAACAGTTCAGAAGTGGGATCGTAAGAAAATTCTCTTAATTTTCTTTTCACGTCCACAATAACCGAGAATGGGCGAACTTTTTTTTTCAGCAATAATGTACGGCTTTAAAGTGAATAGCTGTTCAGTTACCACTGGCAAATGGAAGTAAAATCAGTAGTGAATAATAGAATAACTAAAGCGGTACATGTTTGAATATTTTTTTCTTTGACCACGCCCAGTTATTTTATTTTCGTAATAGTCATTTTCTTAGCACAAATAGAACTAAATACTCAATACTTCGTTGCTTGCTGTGTAATATCCTTAATTCCTTAAATAAATAACAGATTAAATTATATTGTTTCACGTATTATGGGAGTCGGGGTAGATTCCTAACTGAAACGGACCTCAATATTATAGACTTGTTGAGTTGTGCGTGCATAGGTTTATTTTTCTATCGCCCAACGTGTATACGATGTACTCTTAACGCAATAACGAATACATGTCGTTGGAGTCTGGGATTAGGGCGTAGCTCTTAAATACCGTTGTTACAGATTTTAAGGTAAAATGTCACATGAATGAATGCCTAACAAGCTAATCTAGAATTATAAAATAAGAATTGAATAGGAGACAACAAAAATTAGTGATAGGTACGTACGTGTGCAAATATTCATTGAGGAATCACATAAGTAAAAGAGCTTGGACAAATTTAACGGTTATCAGTAGTATTCAAATATATTACAGGATTTGGTAAAGTAATAATAAATGATATATAGGGATATCAATGATCATATATTTGCTAAAATGTATTTACTGGAAAGCTATTTTTAGGTATGGTCATGCAAGAAAAATAAAATGGTTTACTCGTGTTTCTTTAAAGTCGTAAGACCCAGACTTCCAGACACAATAGATGAAACAATAGGAATTGGATCACATGAGAACATTGGGCCTTACGAGGTTAAGTGGATTCGCAATGTATATCATAACTTTTTATGACCGCGTTTCGACGTGTAGTCTGCTAGGCCTTCTTTAATGATCTAGTGATTTGGTGATCTAGGTAATCTTGCACTTTGTGGTAGCCATTGGTAATTGTACATGACTCTGTGCGAGATTTAAATCGATATAATACTTAGATCAACAATATGTTGCAGTCAAACGTGTATTGGGCACCGCGGTTAGGATTTTTATTTCTTTGGATAATTCTTTAAGTGATTTACGGGATTGGGGTCTGTAATGTAGACCGGAGCACCCTTCTGTGATACAGGGTTAGTTTGTGAGGCTGATTCCCATAAGGGCAAACTGTGGGATATGATGCTGTGGAAGTGACTGGATTGAATTAGCCTTGAGGTATCGATGTCAGTTCCCTAGTTTTTTTTTAATTAGGTAACGTTATGACAACTGAGTCCGCCCGTTGTAACTTGAGAGTTCGCAGTTATCCCTGGAAGGGTCGTGCATTCAGCGGGTTCCGTGTGTTTACTGTTCATGGTTATGTGAGTATTTATTTGACTCACATTCATATTTACATCGTCCCACGGAAGTGAAGTAGGTAGTAGTATAAACTGACCGAAGCCTCGGTTCACAGAAAAATAAAAAAATAAAAAATTGAATTAAAATGAGTCTGAAATTAAATTTGTGTGTGTCCTATATGGACGGATATGCATTGGAATTTACAAGAAAATAATTGTGGTAAACTAATGTAAGACTGTGAGAGAGTATTGTTCGCTTAGTCATATTTTTGCTTGTTTGTTGATGGGATAAGATTAAAACTTAACGCTGGTAAAATGGAAATAGACCTAGGAATCGATGAAATAAAGGAATAATCTTACTTGTTTCATTGGATTTGGATATGACTGTCTATACACTTGTTAAATATTATTGCAAAATTCTGTGAAACAATAATTATACCACTGCTGAAATTTCCTTACAAATATTTTTGATAAATGAAGTTCATTGAGGGTTTGTAGAATCGCTATTACACAATAAATATGATTTGGAATGGCTAAGAAGACATTCTTTCACATTTGCTTTTGGAGGAGATTGGGCTTAGGGTTTTCGGCTAAGGATTTATCTTGCTCGTTATTCAGGGTAGGTATGTTAGAAAAGTGGGTTTTGGATTGAGTGGCTGCTTCAGCATCGGAATTGGGACGATTGTCACTTTCTTTAGAGATCTTGTGGTAATGAACCGGGGTTCTATGTCCTTTATTACTTTTAGATAAGTACTCGTTATTTGTCTTCGCCACTATACAAGCCTTTTTAAAAGGGGTTTCGTATACTTTTAAACATTATATTCTCATCCTTTGATCTGGCTTGGGTTGCACAAGGTTCGAATAATTTCCTTCTGTTAATAATGTGAATGCCTGGAGTGGCCCAGTCACAAAGATTTGTCTTTCGTCTGCCTTGGCCTATTTCTTAGTAAATACATACATGCAGTATTTGTAAAAGGATTAATTAATTTTAATGGTGTCAGATGGAAAACATTGTCTGTGTGGGATACTTGAGGGATTTTATAATCAATTTTTTCTATATCTCAGTCCGATTTTCGAGGCTAGATCGATGTGTGAGGTTTGCGCCCGTGAAGGCGCCCAGGTGCCGCTATTTGGTCGCTCTGGTTCGGGTTTATAATGTCTATTGCTGTTGACTTACTGATAGGTTTGAGGTAACATTTCTTGAGTTCTATTTTCGGGCCAGTGCGTGATATTCAAGTGGGTTCATCAAAAGGGTCAGGGGATATGGATAACATTGGAAATTGGTCGGAGTCTGAGAGAATAGTGGATTCGGATGAATTTTCATTATCGGAGGTCGGGGTCTATATATAGGCAATCATGGTCTACATCATCATTGTGCTGCTCAAGCTCTGAGCATAGCCCGGTGCACTCAACGAAGAGCGATGATATATCACATTATTACGATCTTTTGACTTTGAACCATTTTCAACTGATATCAGTAGCCCGTCTCTGTCTGCGGTGCCCCTAGGGAATGATCTAACCTAATGATTTTGTGATTAGAATAGATATTCATTACTGTATCCTATACGGGTGATTTGGTGGACACTGCTGATGTTGATGATGGTGAACTTGTTGTGCAGTTTAGGGGGTCTTGCATCTGTGAGCGGTCTCTTCCAGACAATCTTGGGGTAGAGGATAGTTAAAAGATGAGGATGAGGTGATCTATCAACTGAGTGAATTACAATTGATGATTGATGAATGTGAACAGCAAGCGACCTTCCCTCCCTTCGAGTATTTAAGGTTGTCTGTTACAGCCACGCTGTAACAGATGAACAGATAGCAGTATTCGGTCCGGACATGCTTTTTGTAGAGTCATAGTACACTTTTTTTTTGGTTCTATAATCAATGGGTTTCGCCGCGCACGCGATGAGAGAAGGGTTTTGACGATTTTTGTTCATATCTTGAATTGAAATGAAAATAGAAGCTTTAATTACATAGATTTAAATAGAGGTACTTTTTAATCTCCAAGTAAAATATGGAAAGGTTATGCTAACGCCATATTCGAAGTGGATTCTGCCCGGGGGAACCGGCAGGAAACAAGATGTTACTCTTTTTCTTTCATTATGCACTGCAAAGTTGCGTTTATATAATGCAAAATTCAAACTTGGGTAACTTTAGTGAAATTCTATTATGAATCCCATATTAAAAAAATTATGACCTGTGTATACCAAAGATAGTGTAGCTTCCTAAAGGCTTATAACTGATTAGGTTTTGACAAAAGATTTAACATTTTGTCTGAACGGTATTCTGTCGAATAGGTGAGTTGTGTTCTGTCGAAATATGGCTTGTCGAAATAGAATATTGTCGGAGTACCTAGTGTTTTGTCTGACTAGAAATCTGTCGAATATGTGATTTGTTGAAACAGTGTTCTGTGGAATCATCGTACGTCCGAAGAGACTTCTAGTTGAAATAGTGTTTTCGAAATTCAGGATAAGATTCATGAAGGAGATATCAAATCGGATCAGTGTTTTTAGGGTCTGTTAGGTGTGTGGGCAAATTTACTCTCTGGCATTAGTGTTGATAAATATGTAAATGCGATACGTAAAGAAATAAAATAACATACTCTTATAGTAGGGACAGGGTTCATAACTTAAGGATTTTCTTCCCAGGGTATATAGGTGAAATGAGATTATTATTGGGCGTCTGAAATTTTTAGGAGTATATACAGGAACTTTTTGACTCTTTCAAATGTTTTGTTTAAAATGGAATTTTATCCTAACAATACTAGTTTCTTGACCTAGTGTCTTAAAACAACATCTAGTGCTTAGTTTCCAACTACGTCAGATATGAATCGGCAAAAAAAAAAAAAAAAAAATGTTTGAGAAAATTGAACAACGATTGTACACTGAGTAGTGATTCAACGATTCAATTTTGTACTATCTACGTCGTACTATGTCGACAAGAAATGTGTCAATGATGCCTTAAGGAAACAAAATTATTTTTTAGGAGAAAACTATATAATTAAGGCGATTTTAGGGATTTTTGAGAAAAGTTTAGGAATAATAAAAATTTTTGGGAGTTGGTACACTAAGTAGTGATTCCATGCATTAGAACTTGGACACTGTTAGTTGATTTTGACACTACAACGACTAGGCAAAACTAAGTACTTGATATGAATTTCAACTTGATAGCTCTACGCGTTCATGAGGAAAAAAAGAAAAAGTCTATATTTATTAAAAAAATATATATTTTGTAATGTAACTAAAAATTTAAGGTTTTCGGAATATTTCATTCATGTGTGCTATAAAACGTTGCTTCATGCCAAATTTCAAGATTCTGGGTCGACTGGAAGTACCCTTTAGGTTTTGATTCCCTTGCAAGTGTCAAAAATTTGCGGCATAAACGGCTGTATCTTTTGATTGCGTTGGCTTAGAAGTTTGATTTTTTTCACAGCTTCAAGGGACAGTAGACCTGAGTAATTGATATAAATTTCAGCTTCATACCTCCACGCGTTCCTGAGAAAAAGGGTCTTGACAGATGGACGGACGGACGGACAGACGGACAACGAAGTGATCCTATAAGGGTTCAGTTTTTTTTTACTTTTGAGGTACGGAACCCTAAAAATGGAATACTTTTGCATTCTCAATGTGATTTTTCTGCTTAGTAAGAGCGGGTTAAGTAGCCAGATTCTTAGCTGAACACATACAATGTGATAGCGATATTACTACTTATTTGTCCTATTGAAATCGGATGAATAGAATATTATGTCTTTTGTCAAATAGACTCTCGATACATTAAGTGTCAGTGAGTTGCAATCATTCTTATGAAATTACCTATTATTTCAATTCTTCATTTCTGTCCGTGCTAGACACTCACTGTGGGTCAGTCCGAGCATTGTAATATTTTAAATGGTTAATGGATTTTGAACATTGAAGGCACTTCATAAGCCTTTTTTTTTCCCTATAAGTTATGATCGCACGCTGGCGGGAACAGTTCTGGTTGCATTCACTATGGTGGTCGTTGCAATATGTCGATGAGATGGTTGAGGTGAGAGGCTCTTCAGGGCCAGGGTGTGTTCCTTTTTCTTCGTTTTGGAACTCGTCACAACACCAACAATGTATGAAATGTTTAGCTGAAATAATTGATTTATCCGAAGCGAAGCGAGAAGCGGGCTGCTAGTATTTTATATTCTGTTTTGTATTGATTTTGTAGGACGCGATGTTTTTGATGAATCTTATTCAACACCTGATCTGTCTTTCCTTTACATACTTAAGTTGAAATGCCTATTAGACCAGATGACTGTATACGAAGTGGAGGAAGTTTGAATTACTTTTTACAGCTTTCATGTGTTATAGGTAACCACGGTACAGGTAAAATTGAAACTATAAAAACAAACATTCATTATAAGTAGATATTCAAAGGAGTGGACTGATACAGGCTGATGATGATGAACCTGATGAAGATGCTGATGAAGATGCTGATGATGATGCTGATGATGATGATGATTCAAACGAGTACGGTGCTAAATATAGTATCTATATACGTACATGTAGCCCATGTTTGCAACAATGAATGTGTATTTTACGATAACAATACTAAGCTTTTAAAAGTTTTTCAGATACCCACTACTACGGAAGAAGATGGATATGGATGGACAGTCGAGGGCAAGGAGTGAGGAAGGAATGGAGCCCAGGTAGGGCAGGAATAGAGCCCAGGCAGGGCAGGAGTGGAGTCCAGGTAAAGCAGGACTGGAGCCCAGGTTAGAGGGCATAACTAGAGCCCAGGTTAGAGGGCATAACTAGAGCCCAGGTTAGAGGGCATAACTAGAGCCCAGGTTAGAGGGCATAACTAGAGCCCAGGTTAGAGGGCCAAACTAGACTTTACTTGACTGGACTGGAGCGGACTGGACCGGACCGGACAGATGGGACAAGAGGACATCTCAAGAAACTGCTAAGAGGACACCAAGCTGAAACTAAGGCGAAGACTAAGGCGAAGAAGACACCAAGCTGAAACTAAGGCGAAGACTATGGCGAAGAAGACACCAAGCTGAAACTTCTAGTAGCAAGCGTGAGGACCCGCTTCGAACAGGATGGCCGAGCTGTTAGCGTTTATTACACACATTAATACATTTTATACCTTTAAGTTGGTAATACATTGCATAGCTTATTATTTCTCTGATAAAATAGTCTCTCAGTTGAAATCCGGCGTGCGAGTAGGAAATTAAATTAAATAGTCACTCAATTGACATCTGACGTCCAAGCGTATAAAAGGCAGACAAGTTGTCAGTTATCGACATTCTGTTACGAGACGCCGGACCGAACGGACGTATAGAGTGATTTATGTGGATTATGTGCATTATTATGTGGATTACCTGTAAAACAGTAAGTGTTAATAGATTTATATTTTATTGGTAGGATGGTAGGATTGGTAGGATATTGTTAGGATATTGGTAGGATTATTGATTGAATTGGTAGGAATTGATAGGAATGTTAATTATGAGGGATTAGGTTAGGATAGGATTAAGGATATTAGGATTTGTATACCAGTGAAGTATTGTATTTGAATGAAAAATAGTGAATAAAGTGATTTAATCTTGAGTATTTTGGTTCTTATTTTCATAAACCCACTCCTTCTGAACTGATGGCCAACAGACCCATTAGCAAACCTCAATTATCAAACAAATTGCCACATCAATTTCCTAGTCAATTTCAGGCCACCTACACCAGAGGATTAGGATTAGGATTTTGGTTAGGCAACCAACCATTAGCACTGGATTGAGCTAACAATAACATTCGGGACTAATCTGGTCTGCCAAAATACGCTACTATGTTCCATAATTCAACCCTTCAATGCCAAACTAATTAAGTCATAGAAATTCAATTAGGGAGATTAAAATGTATAAAATATTCATGGCGTGCATCCGGAGCGCTTTTGTGAATGGGCTTAGTGTTTTAGAACGGTGTTCGAGTGGAAAGTCAACTTAATAATGTTTTATTAATGTAATAATAATAGTCTCTTGACCGAGTTTACCAAACAGCCCGCCAAGCGTGGTGACAACGGCAAATCAACCAAAATGACAATTGTCATTGGGAAAGGCTTTTGTCCAGGCGTGGACGTTAAGAGAGGTAGGGCATAGCGAATCTTCGCTCGAATGACATCCGGGTCGTGTTTCTACCGGTGAGTAGGATTTCCGGAGCTCGTGGGGGCCTAGGCTTGGGCCAGCATGGCGGTGGCAACTGACAGGTAACTGACCAGTTACTTGCCCCTTGTCACAACGACTTGGGCTTCTCTTTCGCTTTCCATCAGGCGTAGGGAAGCCATTATGTCGATAAATAAAATATCCCTAATTAGTGGTATCATCATTATCTCATCATCAACTAACTAACTAGATCGGCGCAGCGACCCAAGCCGAATCTTGGCCTCCAACAATAAGAGCCTCCATCTAGGTCTGTCTTGCGCAACCTCCTGCCAGCTGTTATAAAATTAATCTACCAATTTTGATCCTTAAAACTTAGTCCTAAAAAGGCCGTTCAAAAAAGTTTTTTACATTATAAACTTTATCCAGTCGAAATAGAATTGAATAGCAATGAGAAACACCTTTATATACCTGTATCCTTTAAAGGGTAGCCAAGCAGCTACTAAAATGTTTTCTATGTAAACTTCCATACCGATATCGGCGTCGACGTGTTCAGATAATCGAATTAATGTCAAACTGTAAGTAACAGGCTATGTACTGCTTAATATTGTATTGCGTTTAGTCTCGCCGTTTTAATTTAAAAGTGAAATACGAGTACCGATCTTTTAAGGTTACTAAGAACTTTTCGCGAACTAAACGATAAGAGACCTTTGTGAATTAAATAAATAAAATAAATATACCAAAACATGCCACGCTGGGCCACACAGCGCCATCTAGCCCCATATAATCGAAAATATGGACTAAATAATAATTACTTTGGCCCTGGAAATAAAGGATTAGGAAATAACATTAATTACCCTGCGTATGAACAATTGAACATGTGGTATCAGTAGTCTAGTACCCCTAATACAAGCTTTGGTTTAGTTTGAGACTAGATGACGCTGCGTGACCGAGTGGCATATCTTGGGTTATTTATTTATTTTACCACTCTGTATCGCTCAATTTCCATAGCAATAAGTATTTTTTTGTGTAATTGTGTTTCTTTGTATATTTTAACATTAACACAAAAAAAACAGTACATGACGTTTGTATCAAACACGCTTCACTCACATGAAAGCGAATTCGACGATCGAATAGTTCCATTCATTGAGATGCTAACCGCGCCTGTAGAAAATAATAATAAATCCTCTACGAAAACGTTAGCGAATAAATAAAAATTTCAAGTTGCAACCAACCGATTCATAAAAACATTTATCAGCTTATAGGGCTCCGTAGGCACTCACAGGCTTTAAGGTTTACTAAACGTGTCATCTAAACAAACGAGGAGCTGGCAACCGACTGGTGGCGGTATAACCATCACAATTAAAGGTAAATACTAAAGACCGGTGACGGGCAGCAGCGTCACCGGAGCAAGAAGCTACGCCTTGCGATCGCCAACCCGCCTGCCCAGCATGGCGATTATGGGTATATCCTCCAGATGTTTGCTCTAAGTGGCGAACAACTGGAGAGGCCTATGTCCAGCAGTGGACTGTAATAGGCTGATGATGATGATGATGATGATGAAACGTGTCATCGTTATATTGTACATATATTAAGACCTTAATTCGTCCCATTGACTGCATTTGCAAATTTTAACGTTTATGTCACCGGAAAGTACTTGCGAGTTTTGTTATTTTCCCGTGACATTTACATCTGATAATATTTGTACTATGTTAAAGTTCCAAATAAATTTTATTTTATTTTATTTTTAATTTATTTTATAAAGTGTCCGTGTAGTTTCCGGATTTAGGAGGACCCCATCAGTAGGACTAACAAGGTAGAGGATCTGGACGTGTCCTGACCTGGAAGGTAGCGTTCCATGTTAGCTGTCGGTCTTCAGGACCGAATTCCTAACTCTGAAGGTACGGCATCACGCGAAAGCGACATTGGAAGGATGTTTTCGTCGTTGAAGCGGAGGTAGAGCGAGACTCCGGCACTAGGGAAGGATGGAAGTTGGTCTACGTTAATAAGACATTTAGCGCCAAGGCAGAGAAAGCAAAGTCGCGGACGTCCGCTTCCCAGATGTTTGGACAATATTATGTGGTGGGGAAAGACTGGACGAGAGTCGCTACTCTATAGCAAAGGATAGTGTCTCTAACCTTTGCTAAGGACCGTAGTGATTGAGAATCACGAGCGGAGGTGTATGCCCTGCAGTGACTCATACAAAAGAAAGGCGGATGATAATAATGATAAACAGGATAGCTGGCTAGAATATTAATAGAATGTAGAATTTGCATGGATATAGGCAGTACGGAACCTCACACCACACACGCCCTACACGCTTATTGCCAGTTTTTTTAAGCACTTCAATGGACGTACGCTCGAGCGCTTCCCTCGCGGAGGATAAAGACTACTCGAGAAAGGATTTACGACGCGAATATGAATGAGGGCGCGTGAGGGAAAAACGCCGCGGTGAACTTGGCTTAATTGAGATTTGTCCGGAGAATTTATTACCTGCAAGGGGTAAAGAGGATTTGATGATGGAAGTCAATAAGCTGATTGTATATTGTATGGGACATTCTTATAGATAATCTGAAAGCTTTGAGTTTGGTTTCCAGTTTAGTTAATTAATAAACTTTTTTATAATTACTATTTTATTGTAGCACAGTAGGTATAATCGCCTTCCGTTGCCTAGACGCCTAAGTTGCTAAGGCAATGGACAAGCAACTAAATCAATCACTTATCGGTTGTCACCATATAAACGAGTATACAAGTCTGTACATAAATAAAAAAAATATAAATAAAAAACATAAGAAATGTCACCTTGGGCCATACATCCTCATTTATGAATCCCAAACAATGCCGGAACTTGTAGTATCGGTACAACTGCTAAACTTACTAAGATTCCCTTTTTAATAATACTAGTTCGATAACAAGTGGCAGATGATACGAAGAATATTCGAAAACTGAACAATATTTTTTATCTCATTCGTGTCCAAATCCAAAATTTCATATTCGTAACAACTTCAATAACTAGCTTGAAATCAATGTTGTGAGATGTATACCAATTCAAATTCATCAAGAGCAAAAAATTTCAAAGAAAATAGTCTTCCAACTTGAATATTACAAAGCAACTAATGCTGTTTAACACTCTCAAACAAAAAGCCGACAAAGCTCACAGAAGCATAACCTACTAAGCACTTCTTAGTTTACACTGGAAAAAGTGAAAGGCTGACAACTGACGGAGCGTTTAATTTTTTCTTTTTATAGTCATCATCATCATCATCAGCCTATTCCACTGCTGGACATAGGCCTCTCCAGTTGTTCGCCACTTAGGGCAAACATCTGGAGGATATACCCATAATCGCCACGCTGGGCAGGCCGGTTGGCGATCGCAGGGCGTAGCTTCTCGCTCCGGTGACGCTGCTGCCCGCCATCGGACTGTAGTATTTAGCTAAGCCTTCAATCGTGATGGTTATACCGCCACAAGTCGGTTGCCAGTGCCTCGTTTGTTATTTGGCAGGATGCACCACGGGCAGGTGAAGTTGGCTTGGAGCGAAAAGATGACAGGCCGCTCCCTTACATCCCTTTTTATAGTAGCTCGACATAATGACTTCCTTACGTCTGATGGAAAGCGAAAGAGAAGCCCAAATAGCTGTGACAAAGGCTAATTAAACGGGCAGCAGAGTTTACTCGGTTACAAATTAAAACCTACAGCAGACACCAACTCGCATGCCAAACGTGGTGATTAAGGATAATCTCCTCAAGTAACATGTGTTATTGAGGGAGATCTATCTCCAGCGGACGTTTACAGGCTGACGGTGGTGATGACGAAAAATAAGCATGATTGGTGACGCAAAATCGCTCCGTGAGTGCCCAGCCTGTGACGGATCACAGAATCTGAGGCGATTACCGCGAGTACTCGGGATAGTTAACGACGGTGAAAGATTACAAGTCGAGTGGAGGTGTCGGGCCGTTCGCAGGGAGACAGAACACTCCGCCTTATGAGCGGCCCACTTGAAATTGAACTTACCGAGTGTACGGTTGCTTCGGAGAAATTATTAACTTTAATTACTTATGTGCTACGTATTTGCTCTGAGTCGTGGGGACGTAATTTTACAGAGAGCTATTTGGTCTTGGTAGATTAATTTCGAGATTAGGTAAACTTGTAACGTTTAGTGGTGCGACAGACTAGCCTAGTTTGTGTTATGGCTGAGAAAGGAGATAAAATTGCGTGTTTACTTATTTTTAGTGTTAATCGGCTGCCGAGTTCCCGGTAAGAATCTCGGATCAGGTTGAACCTTTATTTTAAACGTTGTAGATCGAAGGCCAACTGATATTTTTTTATTAGGTACATACAGATACCACTCATTGTGCCATTACATATCCTGGTCGCTACGACATGTCCTTTTTCAGACGAGATTTAAAAAGAGCTCTTTCATTAAAAAAATGTGAATAAAAGCAATGTAAAAGAAGCTACCGCCGTGTTCGGAAAGTAGATTTCTACCGAGAAGAAACGGCAAGAAACTCGGTAGTTACTCTCTAGGTAGGTAACGGCATAGCTGTACCCCAGGCATTGCTGATGTCCACGAGAAGCGGTTACTGTTTAACACCAGACAGGCCGCTTGTTCGTCTATCACCAAAATTTTTTTATTTTTTTTTATTTAGTCGTTATTGTCCCACTGCTGGGCAAAGGCCTCCCCCAATTCTCTCCAGTCATCCCTACCTGCAGCATGATCCTGCCAGTCAGGTAAATAGTGATCCAGGTCATCACGCCACCTTTTCTTTGGCCTTCCTCTGCGACGGTGGCCATCTGAAGGCCGATATTGGGTGACGATTCTGGTCCATCTATTTTCTTTCATTCTGCATACGTGTCCCGCCCAAGCCCACTTCAATTTGGCAGACTTTTCTCCCACATCTGCTATTCCCGTTTGGGAGCGAATCACAGTGTTTCTCACTTTGTCAATGCGCTTTATCCCGAGGATACTCCGCTCCATGGCTCTTTGGCAGATCTTGAGTTTGGTCTTTTGACTTTCAGTAAGTGACCATGTCTGAGCACCGTAGGTTAGAACAGGTAGGATACAAATATCGACAAGCTTGCGTTTAAGGCACAAAGGAAGATCTCCCTTCATATACGCTTTCATGGACCAGTAGCTCTTCCAGGCGTTATCGCCAAAATAAAAAGAAATATTTTGGGGAGGAATCATTACCGACCAGTCTCTTGCCTGCCGTCTCTTGATTTTCTATAACGCCTCGAGCTGGTTCAGAAAGAAGTTTGACTACCACACGCCGTGTCAAAAAGACCAAATAACTAACCTGCAGGATTGGTATTTCGCTCACAGTATTTTGTTTGCAAAATGCCGATCCTATAGGTGGTTGTTGCGTCAAACGCGCAGAAATAAAACGTTTTATTTACAACGCCGCAACACACGAGCACGGCGACGGTCGCCGGTCACGCAATTTGTTTACTTTGTGAAATTCCGCGCCGCTTGTTTGCCGAGTGGCGGCGCTTCGGCACAATACCTGCGTTGGTGACGTAACGAGGATTTTGATAAACGGCACATTGTTTTATAACTTGCTTTCGGATGCACGAACTGAATCATTCAGGTTTTTTTATAAATAAGAGCATTCAGGATGACTTCTCTCCACCTGATGATAAGCGGTCGTGAGGTCCAAAAGTTAGGTCGACAGGCATAATAGAACAAACCAGCCATCTAGCCCCGAACTAAGCCGAAGCTAGTACTCGTACTATGGGTGCTAGACAACTGATAAACTGTAGTGTATGACACACCTTACCCTATTAGGTTACATATTAGACATAATAATTAGTACTAACAAGTAGTAATTAACCAGACTTCCATCGTACAACACCTCTTTAATTTAAAGACGTCCCGGTCCCCACATTACTTCGGTACTTTTTTTTTTGTAAATAAATGATACATAATAGATAGTAAGCACCCAGACCGATGCAAAAAAGATGTTCATGCACACATTGTTGTACTTTGCGGGGATCGAACCCTTGGCTTAGAAAGCAGAGGTCACTAGGTATTTTATGCGAGCGCTGGTAGACGAGCAAGTGTGATGGTAAGCAGTCGACACCGCCCACGTATTAAATTTAAACTTTCTAAAGCTAACTTCCTTCGGACACTTGCACTAAAGCAAGCATTCGTCCTGTGCTCGTGTGTCTCAAACAAGCCCAGGGTACAGTTACACGCCTAAGGACCACTCGGCGTTGGCATCCGTCGCAAAGCAAGTGCCGGTGTAATCTGCCAGACTTAGCCTAATCTCAGCATGCGGAGGGAAGCTCATTCCGAGGATAATTTTACGCCACCGGATTCACTTTTGGCTTCCAAAATGTCCTTTGTTGTGTACTTAAGTTGAAGCGAACAAACTGAGATAGTCTTTGTGGCTAAGACAAAGTTTTTTGGGAAATGTTTTTCTTTTGTAACAGCACACTTGTACCAAGCTCAAGTTACGTCATGATAGAGTAGATACTGTTCACATCATCACCTAAATACCAGCTTGAGGCGGTACAGATCAAGAAAGGCAGGCCACGATGTTCTTTGGCAACGGCTTGCTTTGTAATGCGGATTTACAAAAACTCGAACACCTTTGAAACGTTGCGAAAATGTTAGTTTTCTATAAGTGTGCGATTGAACTACGTATTTTTTTTTATAGTAGACATTATGGGTAGGGAAACCAAGTCGCTGTGACATCGGGCAAGTAACTGGTCAGTTGCCAAAGCCATGCCGGCCCGTCCCTCCGGAAACACTACTTACCGGCAGAAACACGACCCGGAGGTCATTTAGCTGCGGTATTCTATAGGGTGGAGGACCTTCTCTGGACGGCGGCTCAATTATAGCGAAGATTCGCCCTACCTCTCTTTGATATCCCCTGCCTATTTTTACCATCGGATAGGTAGACATGCGGTAAAAAGCCAACGTTTTATAGCGCAAGTTTCAGTGGTCTCCCGAAGCCAGAGGGATGCCACTGTGCAACAATCACTTGGAAGTTGCTACCGCCATACCAATACTGGCCTATGAAGGCGGGTCAAGATATGTACAGTTTGCATAATATGTGGTCGGGTGATGATGATATAGGTGGTGATATGTGAATACGCTGTTTTGATACGGCTGATACGGATCATATCTGGACGCACCTGTTAACTACGAGTACTTGTACATAAACTTACCCGAAGAGATTTACAAGATCTACGAACAGCTATTTTACGATACCTACGGGAAAATGGTGCTATGAAGACAGGCTCGGTGGCTGCCCTCTGAGCCAAGGGTCGTGGGTTCGATTCCCGCACAGTACAAACATTTGTGTTCATGAACATGTCTGTTTGTATTGGTCTGGGTGTTTTCTATGTATATTATGTATTTATTTACAATAAAAATGTATCTAAGTAAGTTTATCAGTTGTCTAGTACCCATAGTACAAGCTTTGGCTTAGTTTGGGGCTAGGTGGCGCTGTGTGGCCCAGCGTGGCGTGACATGTCTTGGATTGGATTTTTTCCGTCAACACGCGGATAAAAGAGTATAAGATTCACCCTTCTACCCTTTAGCGTCTCGCCTTTCTCTCTATTCAAGAACGGAAAGAAACGTAATAATCCACTTTCATTAAATTCCAGGAATGAACTCGCGGTCGTTAGAATTTAAGCCACACTTTATAAAACAACGGTCTCTCTCAACAGGAATTTAAATGTCCGGACCGTTACATTTCTTTCGTTCCCATTGTCGCCGTCTCGGAACAAAATGGCGGACACTGGGTCAAGTTCGTATTAATTAAAATCTCAACGAAGAGGAATGGCAGGAATATTCAGATTAAATGTTCTAATAGTCTAGATAAATCATTCCTTTTTAATGAAGTGTCGTTATTTGAAATGTTGCATGATGGTGGCAATTGACAGGTAACTTGTTTGGTTTCTTGCCTGTTGTCACAGTGACTTGGGCTTTCGTGTTCCTAGTGAACAGATTCTTCTATAGGAGACAATAATACGGAAATGACTTGGATATACGTTTCTGTGAAATGCTGCAATGCGTCAAATCATGGACATATAGATTTTAATATTCTCTATTCCTTTGCGATTAAAAAAATACACAAATCAAAAGTTAATTGATTGATACATACTTTTAAGTACTAGGTATATGTGTACTACGTGTACTTTATACAGACATCAGTTCTTAAAAGTATTTTTAATAAATTTTTCACTTAGACAAATTATGATACTCTCAAAAAGCATGTTTTAATAACATCCATTTTTATAAACCTGAAAAAAAATTGTAGCAGATACATACATAATAATAAAATATTTTACAATGAAATTCCATTTGAAAATGGAAAATAAAGATGATTTTACAAATCCTTATCTCCACGATAACACTCCACAGTTCTCGGAACTTTGCTTCTGGCCCCAAAAGGTACATCTCTGCCCGGAAACAATCTAAAAGATAATGAGGAAGGCACGGGAGGGCAATTAAAATGATTGCGGCAAGACCGAGCCACTTCAATCTGATGAGAATATGATTTAGTTGTAGCAGGTGACTTTCACGGAGACACGGCTGGAGTCGGAATGAAGTTGGAGAAATGTTTTCAGTTGTCAAATGTGATCTTAGTTGATGTTCTCATTTTAAGGTGTTTTCTTTCATTGATCAATAGTTTTTCTTAAAACACAAACATCTCTTTCGTGTAGACTTTGAATGTCATTTATTTATATCCAATCAACAGCGTAACAAATTATGTTTGAGCTTCTAAAATGATGATTCTACCATGTAACTTTTATCTTTTTAACCCCTAACGACACTTTTTCGTAATAACATGCAGCCTCTATCTTTTCTCACACTCTAAAATATTTGTGTACCAAATTTTATTTAAATTGGTCCAGTAGTTTTAGCATGAAAGCGCGATAGATAGACTTTAGATAGACTTCATCATCATCAGCCTATTGCAGTCCACTGCTGGACCTGCCTCTCCAGTTGTTCGCCACCTAGGGCAAACATCTGGAGGATATACCCATAATCGCCACGCTGGACAGGCGGGTTGGCGATCGCAGGGCACAGGTTTATGCTCCGGTGATGGTGCTGCCCGTCATCGGCCTGTGGTATTTAGTTAGCCTTCTATCGTGATGGTTTTACCGCCACCAGTCGGCCTGCCAGAGCCTCGTTTGTTGTTTAGCAGGATGCACCACGGGCAGGTGAGGATGGCTTGGAGCGAAAAGGTGATAGGTCGATCCCTTACATCCCGCGATCCCTTACATTCCATTATTTTAGATAGAGATTACAGATAGAGTTACTTCCGCATTAATAATACTCGTAAGTATAATTAAGGAAGTAAGGTTCACATACAAAACCCTTCTACATCTCCGGTGACATTGATGCTCTAAGAGCGGTTTGTCACGGGACCAACTTTGTCAGATTGTGGCTCTGCTATAAGCCTCGAAGATTAGGGCCCGGTTTAGCGTCGTGATTCGTCGCGAGATCGACACGACTTCGGGCTCGCGTCAAACCTTATTGCGGGCTCAACCGCCTTATGTTCTTGCATTATATTAAGACAGTTTGAAATATGGTTAAGGGCTATGCTATCCGACAGAGAACCAAGGTCATCGACATAGCTCACTAGATTAACTGAATTAGTGACAGTGAGCTGGACATACCAGTCGCAGAACTATATTCGTGTAATTAATTATTACCGTTTGGGGTAAACGAGTTCTGGAGTAGATCGTGCTCTTAGGACCTGAGACGATTTGCGCAAGATGACTTGCAAGTGTTGGATGTGAGAAGCTTATAATTGATCAAAGTGATATGTAAAATATACTTGTGAAAGTGTAATTAAATGAAACCCTCCATCTATCCAAAAAAAACTTTTGCATATATATGTAGGATTGAATAACCAATAGGCATTAAATAAAACAAGTCATCTAAATTAGAATAGGGTACCAGAGCCAACATCTATATAATAGATCTAGTCTATGTTATTCTGTTAAAATGGAAAACCTACACAGAATATGGTATTAAAAAGTCTGTAACAGGAACGATAACCGCGAAACAAACGTGTTCGTTGAAAAATAATAATTGTTCTGACGTTTCGATTTGAGAATAAATTGATTCACGTTTATTTAGTGGTGTGAAGCTTTGTTTGGTTTATTTAAATTCAACAAAATGTGTACATTGGTCGTTGGCAATAAATAAAAATTGTAATGCTATAATTCAGCCTATAATTGTAACGTATCCGAATTCGACGGATCGATTCCCGGCAGGGTTAATTTTTTTTTTATAATAAGAGCTTTCAGGATCACCTCACTCCACCTGATAGTAAGCGGTATGTGTGTATACCCAGCAGGACATGCCTTGAATTCGATCTACAGCTATACACACATGTAAGCGGTTGTTAGGTCCAAAAGTTAGGTCGACAGACACAATACAACAAACCCAGCGACTGTCGCCCTCACCCTGAAGGCCCACTGAGATCTCGCTTGATAGATTGTAAATTGTAATCTAACAGTATCTATCGTAATTTAAGTTGTAAAAGTTACGGTGTCATATACAACTTTGCCTGCAAAAGGGGTTCTCAGTGTCAATTCATTCTTTGGTTCTTACCCAACAAAAGCACCCATCATTCACAGGTGCCAAGATGTGTCTTCCTTCGTGTATTTATAAAAAATACTGGCACATTAACCGTTACATTTATTATTATTTACACTCACGGCTCGCACTTACCTTGATTTACCGATGCCAACGGCTGATTTATGCTAACTGACTTTGGAAATCATATTTTAGTCTCGGAATTGAGATATGGTTGTTGTGATCTTGAGTTGTTTGCATTGCTAAGATATTATCTTGGTCTACGAGTATGAATAAATGAAAATAAATGAAATCGAAAGTACAAATGTCATCATCAGTTCATCGCAGTCTGCGTCTTGACATAGGCCTCCAATTACTTCCCACTTCGGTCAAACATCTGGAGGCTTTGCCCATGATCTCCACCCAGGACAGGCGGGTTGGCCATTTATTTATTTATTTAAACTTTATTGCACAAAATGGTACAAAAGGCGAACTCAATGCTAGGAGCATTCTCTACCAGTAAACCTTTGGGTCATGCAGAGAGCGTAGCTTCTCGCTCCGGTGTCGCTGCTGCCCGTCATCGGCCTTTGGTATTTAGCTACGCCGTCAATCGTGCTGGTCATACCGACACCAGTTGGTTGCCAGAGCTTTGTGCTGTTCAGCAGGATGCACCACGGGCAGGTGAGGGTGAATTGGAGCAAAAACATGATGGGTCGCCCCTTTACATGCAACCATCCAACCTCCTCATCCTCATCCTAGCCTTTTCCCGATTGTCTCAGGGTCGGCTTCCCAAACTGAGAGATTTGGCGAGGGCTAAGCCTTTACACAGAGCGACTGCCATCAGACCTCCGCAACACTTAGGGTAAGCTATACCCATTCCCAGTTAGGCGTCAGAGTTATCATCATCTCTGATATGATGTGACGACTGCTATCTGAGTTGGTAAAGATAGCACCCGGGACCAACAGCTTAATGTGCCTTCCGAAGCACGGAACCATCCAACCCATTCAAAAATCATCATCATCCCCTTAGCGTTGTCCCGGATTGTGCCTCTAGGCCCCGGGTCCGCTTTGACCATGATCCTAGATTTAGCGAGTCTGGTTATTACATTGAAGCGACTGCCATCTGACCTTCGTAACCCTCAGAAAGGGGAACCAGACAAATTTGGATCATGGTTACACATTCAGAATTAAACTGGATGTGCAGGTTTCCTCACGATGTTTTCCTTCACCGCTAAACTAGTGGTATAATTCCGCACATAGATTTTTGCAAATCCTGAGGTGCGTGCGCCGCGCGAATTCGAACCGACGACCTCACGTGTGTGAAGCGACGATCTTACCACAAGGCTACCACGGCTCTTCAACCCATTCAAAAATATTTTATTTTATTTATTTAACTTTAGTCGCAGATACAGCGCCCCGTCACATAAGTGACTAATGTGTCCATGTACCAACAGTCACAGTAAATCACACAGTATCACACAACGGTTGGCCGACGCTGAACGAGCATGCAAATAAAAGCCGCTTTCGAGTTCCAAACTATAACTACGAGTGTCAAATAGGGCTGTAAAACTCTGGGCGTTTTTGTTTGGCCTAGCTTGAATCGCGAAAAAAGAGTGGCTAAAGATATTACTGTTGGCTGGCTGTTGTAGCCGCTTACCATCAAGCGGGATGGCAGCCATTTTGCCACTTTAGTGGTATAAAACAACAAGACTGACTTTAGTGGCGAATGGCATTCTCCCCTGCGGGTGCGTTTCCATGAAAGCGTTGCTGAGCTGAACAAAATTGACCAATCAAAAGTTCCACTAAAGTGACTTGAGCTATATCATCTGGGTCATGTTTCTGCCAGTGAGTAGGGTTTCCGGAGCTCGTGAGAGGTTAGGGTTGGGCCAGCATGGCGGTGGCAACTTTTTATAATAGCTCGAAATTATGCCTTCTCTACGCCTGATGGAAAGCGAAAGAGAAGCCCAAGTCGCTGTGACAACGGGCAAGTAACTGGTCAGTTACCTGTCACTGCCATGCCGGCCCAACACTAGCCCCCCATGAGCTCCGGCACTGATAGGTATCTGCCCAGTTACTTGCCCGCTGTCACAGCGACTTAGGCTTCTCTTTCGCTTTCCATCAGGCGTAGGGAAGCCATTAATGTCTACTATACTATACTATAAAAAACTACCTGCCAATGATAAAATTGTCCTTTAGGGGGAGGCCTGTGTCAGACATTTGCAGGCTTACGATGATAATGCTCTTGATACTCTTTTGTGCATTTTGATGATTTGATGATTTTTATCCTAGATATTTATTAGTTACTAGCTGTGCCAGCGACTTCGTCCGCGTGGAATAGTTTCTTGGGTAGTGATTTTAATGACCCCCAGTGCCTGGCAGCTGGCAGCGGCGCAGCGCAGATTTCGGCGCGCTTTATATACCCGCGCAAACGTACAGCAGGCTCGACGTGATTAGTTAAATGGGTGTTACTTTTTTATTTATGGACCGATTAACATGAAACAAACACTAAATGTTAAGGGAAGCTTCCAGCAATATATTAGTGAAAACCGCATCTTAATCGGATACGCGGTTTCTGAGATTAGCGTGCACAAACATACGGACAAACAGACAAACAGACAAAAATTCCAATCAATTATTGTCTGTCAATAAGGTCGATCGCTCTGAACGCATCAACAGCCAAATATTGAATGAAGCTAGCTCTCGGACCTCCCGCCTTTTTATACCCTACCGCCGCCGCGACCCGTGTCGAGCGTGGCAACCGTTACACAAAAATAATCCTTATAGCATGATTCAGTATTCACGTGCGACGGCGCGATGGCTTATTTCATGTATAAGTTTGGTGTTTCTATACCGATTTCTATGATTCTTTTTTTATTGAATAGGTAATAATGATAACTTTTTTAAATTAGGGATGAATGAGAGTATTATAAACGTAAGAGTAAACAAATATAATCAGAATGCTCCGAACTGCTAAGCTATCAGGAGTTACACGTGTTATTGTGAGTCAACCATAAAAGATAGACATATGCTGTTGCGGGATATTTTTTAGTCAATTTTATGTAAAATATTTCTGTCATACATAATTTCTATGTAACTTTAACCATTAAGGCTGCACACGCGACGGAAGCTTAAAAAATGGAGTAACTTCTCCCGTTTTCCCAACATTTCCCTTCACTACTCTGCTCCTATTGATCGTAGCGTAATGAAAAGTATACTATAACCTGCCCAGAAGTATGAAGAATAATTGTACCAAGTTTCGTTAAAATCCGTCGAGTAGTTTTTGTTTCTATAAGGAACATACAGACAGACAGACAGACAGACAAAAATTTTACTGATTGCATTTTTGGCATCAGTATCGATCACTAATCACCCCCTGATAGTTATTTTGAAAATATATTTCATGTACAGAATTGACCTCTCTACAGATTTATTATAAGTATAGAAGATTTATATTTTCCCTTGGCTGCCAGCCCTCGCAGTAATGGCCGTCATTGTCGCACGCAGCAGCGCTTCAAGCGCTCGACTCCGTAACACAGTTGCGAGCGTTCTTTATTCGCAACTCGCTTCAAGCGGACGGCTCGTGACCCACTGGATTGTTTTCAACTGGGCGTACATTGAATGCACAGCACTTTATAGGTTTTTTTGCAAAGCTTTGTACGCCGCAGTGTATTGAAATGGATTTTGCTTATTTACGCACCGACAGGATAACAATGGTCTAGTGTATGTCGCGAGCGAAATACAAATTGAGTTTTTGTAGCATTTCACTGTACGGACGACTTGCGATCTATGTAGATACAGTATTTTTGAAGCATGCAAATAAAAAATACTGGCTTTGTATTAAATTTGAAATTGCTCCAGATTTTAAGAATAAATTTAAAATGTTGCTTTTCCATATTCAAATAACTTTGTGTTTGCACCTCTTTGCTGATTTACGAGTAATAAAACTGATGTCGTTTTTATATGTTTTTGGAAATGGTTCTCTGAAAACTGTATCTGTGTGCTTGTATCTGTTGTAAAATGTTTCGCTCCTCCCGGTGATTTTGATACTTTATTCATAGTTAAGTCCAAGTGTTCAAACAATTTCGTGTATTAAGTAGCGTTTTAACTTATTTAACGCATAATTTACTAATGGCTATTTACATAAATTATCTCAACCAGCGGGTGTCGTAAAAGACGACTATGGGAATATCAAGTAACGAGTAGCATAGTTTACTTGGGTACAAATAAAACCTACTGGAGTCAGCAACCCGCCTGACAAGCGTGCGACTAAGATAAATAAATAATAATAAATAAATAAATAATAAAAATGTTATTTCCAAAAGACTTAGCAATGGGCCTTAGAAAAAGAATTTAGCAATGGGCCCCAAACTAGGAAACCCTGTATCTTGGGGTACGGGTATGAAGTTCTCTATATTTAAAAAATTAGTTCAGTAATACAGCACAACTACCAGCGTATGAATACATGAACATCATGAAATCCCTCCAAAATGACATTGTCAATGGGGGAGCAGGCTGATGAAGATGATGATATTTAATCATCATCTTATGAATAATATTAGCTATTCCATGCTTTTTCCCGTATTCATAATTTACTTTTAAAGCAATCTTGTCGAATATCAAACCAACAAGGGCGAAGCTCGCGAAAGGAAGACGATACATAATTATATAATTCTATTATCCTCAACACAAGAGGCACGGAGTCTTTAACAAAATAATTCCGTTTCCTTGCGAAAGTCTCACCTTTATCTCGGAAATACTTAGGCAATTGAGTTCGCAACTCAAACTCGACTCGCAAGTCGGATTAATTTCGTTAAGCGTGATGCAATGTTTGTATTCTATTTTGTAACCCTGTATACGGGTCGTTTCCCTTTAAAGTGGGTCGGATGTCATGTCGCAAACTTGTTTTACACTTTGCGTAAACAATTTTGAACTTTATATTTTACGCGTTAGAGTTTCAGTGGTTGGAGGTTCGTTTTACAAGTGTGTGCATATTCGAAGTATGATAAAATGTCACCGAGTGAGACGTCAGATATCACTCTTCGGGCCCCTGTCTCCGTATTTGTATTTAAATGTATGAATAATATTTTTGCGCGGCGCGCGGCGGGATATGCAAAACACGAAATTGTGTTTGCTGGAGAAAAATATCGCGTTGTGGGATCTGCTTGGTACTGATTATTTTTGGTGGCGTAGTCATAGACTGTTACAGTTGGCCTGTAAATTGACCTGCTAGAACTTCTTCTTATAAAGAGGTAGGGCATAGCGAATCTTAGAGAGGAAGTGCATAGCGAATCTATAGGAGAGGTAGGGCATAGCGAATCTTTGCTCGAATTTAGCCGTCCATCCGGGGAAGGTTCTCCACCTATAGAATACCGCAGTCAAATGACCTCTGGGTCGTGTTTCTGCTGGTGAGTAGGGTTCCGGAGCTCTTGTGGTGGACCAGTTACTTGCCCGTTGTCACAGCTACTTGGGCCTCTCTTTCGCTTCCCATCGCGCGTAGGTAAGTCATCATGTTAAGCTACTATAAAAAAAGCAGCATCGCGAAATTTGGAGCGAAAACTTCGGACACGACCGCCTTAACGATGGATGATGATGAGCCATCTGCGTTATCAACTCCCATTACTGATAATACGAAAATTATCCCAATGTTTCTAGCGAATTCCGGGCGAGGCGCTGTTGAGCACAAAAACACGCCGATAGAGCGATTTGCATAAATTTACACTACATCTTAGTTTCCCGGTCTGCTGCAAAAAGCGGGGAAATGCGGAATTTGTAAATTATTGTACTTACTTGATGCAAAGATACTTTTTTGAGAAGGATTTTTGGTTAGTTTTTACCACGGAGACTGGACACAGATTTTTATATCAAGAATAGAACTCAATTTTTAATCACTTCGTGTCACTTTTTCAAGCGGTATGTATTTTAAATCTCGTAACAACGACATGCGTATTCATCAATAGCTCATATAATATGTTACTAATCCCCCTATGGGTTCGAGTGTACCCTAAGCGTGGACGATAAGGCCTTCAATCATGCTGGCAATTGGTGCAGGTTGGTCACTTCAAACAACCTTAGAATTTCTTCACGGGTGTGCAGGTTTCCTCACGATGTTCCGTATGAGCGTGGAATATACGTACATATAAATTAAATACGTAAATAATTATGACAAGACATTGGTGCGTTGCGATGTTCAAACGCGTGAAAACCACCAGCCTATAAATGGAACCTATTGCTTTGCCTTAGTCACCCGTCTGCAATGCGTGGTGATACGTCATCATCATCAGCCTATTGTAGTCCACAGCTGGACACAGGTCTCTCCAGTTCTTCGCCACTTAGGGCAAACATTTGGAGGATACCCATAATCGCCACGCTGGACAGGCGGGTTGGCGATCGCAGGGCGTAGCTTTTTGCTCCGCGACGCTTATGCCCGTCATCGGCCTGCGGTATTTAGCTACGCGTTCAATTGTGATGATTATAGCCATGCCACTCTTCAGTTGCCAGCGTCTCGTTTGCCATTCGTCCAGTTTAACGTCGGCGTCATCTTAGTTAATTCCCTTTTTTCTTTGGAGAGCTAATTTATGTCCGTGTAAGATAATTTAAGAGATCAGATATGAATGGCGGAAATGGCATTCTTGCTTAAATTCTCTTGTTGAAGATGGAAATTATTGTGAAGTTGTCTCATTCAATAAAGTCATCATCATCGTCATCATCAATCTGCCTGCTGCTTGACGTAGACCTTCTCTAATAGGGATGTTTTGGGGGTCAAAATAATTACATTACATTTAGTCCGTATTTTAGATCATAAAAATGTATTGGACACGTATTTTGCCTTTTTTCATTCAAATAAAAAATAGCAAAGATACAAGGCATCAAAAGTTAGGAGTGGGAGTCTATGACGTCACTCGCTCCTGTAAAAATGCCTCACCAAGTGACGTCACGCGTAATTTCAAAGGGCCATATCTTTGTAATTTTTAGTCTAATTTACAAATAAAAAGATACGTGTCTTTTATTTTTGAATAAGCTAAAAGTCGAACTAATTACAATTTTCAGCCATAATAGCCTATTGTAATTTAAGAGGATTTACGTTAGTCATCGCGCTTAGCAGGTGAGTTGGTCACCGCATTAGGTCGATAGTCATTTATTTGTTCCCAGGTAAACACTGCTACCCGTTTCCTTTCCCGTCCCGTTTCCTTCTACTAGTAGATCAAAGTAGTCTTCTACGACACCCATGGGATGAAATATGGTCATCCTATTTTAAATCCTTAGACCACGTGGACAATTAAGTGGATTCCTTGAATTCCATTTTTTCTTTTACAGTACCTCATCACAGTGGCCTCTCGTCACCTGATGAAAAGAGTCTCACAGCGGTTTGAACGAAACGTCCAAAGAGAAAAGGTAAGTCTCCAACCCTACTTTACTCCAATTTTAACGCGAGACTGCATGGAAATCCCGACGAAAATCATCTCGTGTAAACCGACTCAGACGGTGCCAAGGCGTGACACTCATTTGTCAACGGGCAGACAACTACTGACCTGAAAAATGAGGACACACACCATTTTCATCCTTACTTCTCCAAACTTACGACTTAACGCAGACTTTCGTTCCGTTTTCCTACTATTCGAATATACTTTGAACTAGATACTTTTTGCCCGTATAAGAGGGGGTGCAGTAAATAACAATAATCGTGCGATTACCAAAAAATCTCCTTTGATTTAATATAAAGCTCGCTCGTTTGTGACGATGGTAGTCGTTTGCGGGGCGGTCCGGAGTGTGATGGAAATAATTGAAGCTCTCCGTCTTGGTGAGGGGTAACGCAAGGACTGCATGTTGTATCTTGGGACCGTTGTTATATAATTTAAGAATTTTATAGAAATAAGCGAGCGAGCATTGGGAGAGGCCTATGTCCAGCAGTGGACTGATGTGGGCTGATGATGATGATGATGATGATGATAGAAATAAATTTCATAGAATTTTGTTAGTCCTGCAACTTTTGCGGGTTTTAACGTTTTGTCCTTAATGCTGTATCTCTTTGAGAGATTGGTAATAGCAACTTTGTCAGTACATAGTGCTGTGATATAGCAAATGATGAATATGTGAATATGTCAATTTAAACAATTTAGGGAATTTCTAGACACCTAAATTATAGTGTCACAAGAAAAAAAAAAGAAATGGAAGTTCATAAAAGGTCAAAGATAAGGTTATGTTGTTTTCGGCTTCTAGGACGATTAAGACTTCGGTTGTCTGTTATATGATCAGTACGATAACTTTGCATCATAAGTGTTCGGTATTTAATGCGAAATATACCATTTTTACCCCGACACTTCTAATACTATCCTAATTACGATATTTTTAAACTTTTATGGTTCTTCGCCACGACAACAGATATTGCAACTTTGCAGCACACTACCTACATCTGTTTCTGCTTAACCCAATGGTTAACTGGTAGAGAATGCCTATGCGGCATTAAGTCCGCCTTTTGTACACTATTTCTATTGTGCAATAAAGTTTAAATAAATATTGCATGTACATTACAGAGCGACTAACCTGGGACCAGTAAATTAATTTTCTTCATTGGCAAAAATCAAAATACAGTAACTTTGCACTCGGTTCGCGACGTATTTTGACGTAGCGAAGCCGAGTAAATTCATCAAAGTCGAACATTACTCGTAGCTTCCACAACACCACTCCCAAAGTCATTACACGTTTCCGACCTCTCCATTACAAAATATGGATTCGCCTGTGAATAATACGAGAAACTATGACACAGCCAGTGTTCCGCCGACGCTCGTTCCGACTTTAATATCCGACATTTCCGTAATGGGAATAAAAACTGCAGCGGAACCCGCCGGTAATGCGTCTAAAAGAGCCGAGAGACAACCTGTACCCGCTATTAATTAAAAAAACCACGCTCCAATTCGCTACTTGCCGTAGCGGTAGGGTTGCAGCTGAGGTGAAAAAAAAATCAGTAGGTACTATATTAATAAGTACCTAATCTTTAGGCACTACAAATAAAAAAAATTACAAAAGGCAGACATATTATTGCCTCATAGGAAATCTCTACCAGTCAACCATTGGGGTAAGCAGAAATAGTAAGGAGGTAGTGTGCTATAAATAAATATTATACCTACGTAGGATATTAAAATGACCCAAAAAAAATAATAAAGTAATAAATAACAAGAATGTTACATGTTGGTATTATGTACCTAGTTGTCTTGATTTTTCTTTATTTGGCTAAATTTCTCTCTGATATACTACTAAACTTCTGTAAGGTACTCTCATCATCAGCCTATCGCAGTACACAGCAGGACATAGGCGTCTCCAGTTGTACGCTACTTTGGTATATATATACCGCCACGTTGGGTTGGCGATCGCAGGACGTAGGTTCTCGCTCCTGTAACGGGCGGTAGGATTTTGAAAATAGATTCATACGTCACATTTTTAGGGTTCCGTAGCCAAAAGGCAAAAACGGGACCCTTATAGATTCGTCATGTCTGTCTGTCTGTCCGTCCGTATGTCACAGCCAGTTTATTCCAAAACTATAAGAGCTACATTATCGAAATTTAGTGCGTAGATATATTCAGTAAGCCGCTTTAGGATTTTAAAATAAAATCAGAATAAAATCGAAAATTTTTGGACCAAAATACACAGAACTGAAACTCTTTTTTTTTTCATCAAACCTACACGTGTGGGTTATCTATAGAGTAGAGATAGGTATTTTAAAATGATGTTGAGGTTTCTAACATCATTTTTTTCTATATTGAATAGTTTGCGTGAGAGATTCTTCCAAAGTGGTAAACTGTGTGTGTATTCCCTTCGTTACTTGCCGATCTTTGTACCTACCTGTGCCTTTAAAATGTAAAATCCGTAATAATTTGTGGCAGCCCTGTACTATTACACGAGTGACGAAGGCGGGCGGGGTGGGGCGGGGCGGGAGGGGAGGGCACGCCAGAATATCATTCCCGTAATTAATAGTGATTCAGTTTCGTTACTTCTCCGCGAGAGGCGCTGTCAACTCTTGTTCCTGTCGGTGCAGTTATTATTGCGTTTGTTCTATGTACCGACTTACTTGCTAGTCTTTTTTTTTGTTATAGTGTGCAGGGTTTCAATCTAGGACTGTCAACCCTTTGAACGTCAGTTATAAGATAATAGCAATAGATTTTCTATTGTGTATCATTTTCGACGACCTAAGGATTAATCAATTTGCATTTTAGTAAAAGTCTTTTCGCTTCGGGAATGTGTACCACATTAGAAACGTTTTAAATTTATCAATGTGTTTCTACTACATTATGCATTTATTGTACATATAAACCTTCCTCTAGGAACATTAATTTTCATTCATTCAATTCATTTTAGATATACATAGAGACAGACACACAGAAAGGCGACTTTGTTTTATACATACTATGTAGTGTTAATACATTAAGAGACGAACTAGTTGATCACCTACTAGGAAAACCCCGCACCGCAATCACAAATCTCTATCAAACTTGGTGGCGGCAGCTCCCAAACTGTTAAGTAATAACTAAATGTCTTCATTAGCCTAATCGACACCGGTAGAGATCGCTCGATACCGACTAAGACGTTGTTCATTAAGCTCGATTGGGTACCGAGAGCGGAATTGAGGTTTATTTTATTTATTAACCAGCGACCCGCCCTGTCTTCGCACGGGTGCAATACTAATACTATAATGCATGTATAATACACATAAACCTTCCTCTTGAATTCTTCTACCTATTAAAGAAAACTGCATAAAAATCCGTTGCGTAGTTTTAAGGATAAGCATACATACATAGGGACAGAAAACAAAAGCTACTTTGTTTTGTACTATGTAGTGATATCGGGAAACAGGCAGCAGGACTTCATCTTCATCATCACCATCAGCCCGTGTCAGTCCACTGCTGGACATGGCCTCTCCAGCAAGACTTGCCTGGGTACAAATAAAACCTACCATAGTCTCAACCCGCCTATCAAGCGTGGTGACAAATCTCCCTAAATGATAAAATTGGAACCAATCCCAAATATTCCGATTGGCTGCACAAGCTAGAGCGATCCTCTAACCATTAGGCACTCCACAGAGACCGTCAACTGAAAATATTAACAAGCACATATAACATACACAAATACATTAATCGCCTGAATTTTGCCGCGTGTGGGTGTTTCAAACCTCTTTGTGGTGTGTGTAAGTGAACGCCTTAGACTAACCAAGCAGTCATCATCATCATCATCATCATGCCTTTCGCAGTCCAAGTCATGATGTATAGTCGCCTCTTTTCTAGGATATTATCAATTGAAAGCATGTGTCGCTTATATACGACGATAACAATAGATTTTCAATGGTAGCGGGCAAAAGCATTATAAAATGTTACTCTTACAAAACTTTTTGGTGTAAGAATTCCCACACTAAATACGAAAAACAGAGTGATAAACACCATTTGTGTTACGAGATCTTGACTTAACTTGTAATAATAACATTCCGCGTGGAATAACAAACCGGTACTAAATCAGCTTCGACTGTATTGCTTCTTAACTTTCGTGTTTTTTTCCCTAAACGGCACAAGTTGGTCCCTCATCGGCCACTTGTTTACAGATAAGCGAGTTAGTCGGAGTATCATGATGCGAGCAGTTGACAACTGGGTCAATAGCGGAGTGGACAGGGAGATCGATATCGGAATTATCGGCGTTTATATTTGGACGATTGTGGTGTAGGCGTTGATGGATTAGCAGGTTCAATTGTCCGGTTTGAGGAGCTCGGTGGCGCCGCGGTCTTGTAGGCTTAACGCAACGTTGTGCAACCATTGGCGCGGTCAATCCGATGATGGGTGACCAAATTTTGACACCGATTTCCTCCGTGCTTCGGAAGGCACGTTAAGCTCTTGGTTCCGGGTGCTATCTTTACCAACTCGGATAGCAGTCGTCACATCATATCAGAGATTATGATAACTCCTAACTGGGAATGGGTATAGCTTACCCTAAGTGTTGCGGAGGTCTGATGGCAGTCGCTCTGTGTAAAAGCTTAGCCCTCGCCAAATCTCTCAGTTTAGAAAGCCGACCCTGAGACAATCGGGAAAAAGGATAAGATGATGATGACTCAATTGTCCGGTTTCCGGATTTAGAATAGGACATCTCATCTTCTCATCATCACCATCCTCAGCCTATTGCAGTCCACTGCTGGACATTAGGCCTCTCCAGTTGTTCGCCACTTAGGGCAAACATCTGGAGGATATACCTATAATCGCCACGCTGTGCAGGCGGGTTGGCGATCGTAGCTTCTCGCTCCGGTGACGCTACTGCCCGTCATCGGTCTGTGGTAGGTAAGCTACGCCTAACTGTGATAGTTAAACCGCCACTAGTCGGTTGCCAGCGCTTCGTTAGTTATTCGGCAGGATGCACCACGGGCAGGTGAGGTTGGCTTGGAGCGAAAAGTACAATTAGGCGGCCCTATCGCTCCAAGCGATCTCTTCCATTCCTAAGGTTGGTTGGTTGGTAGAGGATAAATTAAACAGACAGGTTGAGGTGAGCTAGAAACTGAACAGAAATTGATTAAAACATTAATATTAAAGGATAGATAGATAGATAAAAAATTTATTTGCCAAAGCAATTTTAAAGGCATGAATACTAAATAATATATTGCGTTTTGTTACTAGCAAAAAATCGCCAAGTATCCGCGCCATTCAGAATCCGCCTCATGACAACGATTCTCCTCAAGATTACCGTTGTCTTTGAGCACTCCCCGTCCGCTAAATATTTCATAAGCGGCGCACTAAGACGGTGTAAATATTAAAACGTCTCAACTTAAAACGCAGCTTCCAGATTATTGCTGGATGCATTCAGTGCCTTAATATAAATCCCTCTGAGAACCCCGGGGAAAAGAGGGCCAAGTCGAGCATTGCCTAGCGTTTTATGTGACACAAAAGGATAGCTATGTGGTAATTTAAAAGACGCCCTCTGCCTCTTCGGGGACATAGGTAGGATAATAAGTAAAATAAGTTAGGTATTGATAAATAACAATCTGTCTGCTCCTAGCCACCCTCGCCTGCCGTGATGTATCATGCTGAATAATAAAGGAGGTTCTTACAACCAACTGATCTCGGCATAACCATCACGACTAAAGGTGTAGCTAAATACCACAGGCCGATGACGGGCAGCAGCGTAATCAGAGCGATAGGCTATGCCCTGCGATCACCAACCCATCCGTCCAGCAGCGTGGCGATTATGAGTAAAGACCCAGCGGGGGCCTGGAGGCTTTCTTCCGGGTGTTTTCCCAAAGTGGCGAACAATTGGGAGGGCTTTGTCTGTGATAGGCTGATGATTATGGATAAAATATATTTTGAAAATTTTCTATATTTGGGTGCCCAACTTGCCTCTCCTCCGCGCACTCCCAGATATCCGACGGGAACTCCACAACTCGTAGCTGCGGTTCCCGGGAACTTCCTCGGCTGCATAAAATATTCCGCTACCTTCGGAGGTTTCCCAAACTTTTGCTTTATTAAACTCGTTTCCGCCATTACGGCGGTTTCTTTCGCTCTCTCCCGATTATTTGCATGAGCGTTTAAACATCTTTGTTTCAAATGTTTTTAGGGAGTTTTAAAAAGATTTTTTTCCATCTGCTCACTTCGGAAAGTGACTTTGCTTTTATGAAATAACGTTTGGTTATGAATTGCTTCAACGATTTTGCAAAAAGCAAAACTTCGACGTTTCTATGTTCTTTCACATTTTCTTAAAAGGAATTTGACAGCAAAATTGCCTGGTGCTATGCAAAACCTAATCTAACCTTTATCTATTCTCATATATTTATGTAAATAATAAGATTTCTTATTTCTTATTATTTACTCAGGAGGAACCGTTCGCGGAAAAATTAAGAATGCAACGAATTTCACTAGACATGTTAGGCGGAGAGAAACTTTTAAATTTTTTGGGGGAACTGATGAATATTGATCATGTTTTGTATGAGTATTTATTTAATTTTCCTTTTGTTCTGTTCATTATTGTAAGGGATAGGTTTGTATAAAAATACTAATAAGATGAGAACAGTGATAAGTTGGAGATTAGGAGCGGGAACAGGAAAGGAGACGGCGATAGAGAAACAAAAAGGGTCAGTAAAGAGATTGGACTTAGGATTTCATTTAATGCCGACGCAAAGTTTGATAGGTCAGTATATTATCATCATCATCAGCCTTAAAACGAATACAGCTAGACCTCCTACGATGTTAATTATCATTTGGGGGGATTTAACTTTATCACCACGTTTGGCAGGTGGGTTGGTGACCGCAGTAGGTTTTATTTATATCAAGGTAAACGCTCATGCCTATTTCTTGTTAATCCAGTTGTCTTCTACACTACATTATACGCTAATGCTATAGTATGAGTTTTACGATACCCTCGGGATGAGAGGGATAGTCTTAGGGATAGGAATGGTCTTATTCTGAATCTGGAAACCATAGACATGTAAATACTTACGACATTTATCCATATACTTTAATATATTCCGTCAATTTCAGTTCTACGATTTGTGTAAACTTGTACTTACGTACCTACAATTCAAGAGAGTTTTAACGGCCGCTTAAGCCAAAAGGTAGTTCATGAAGTACAATTTGCAAAGCTGAAATATGAAACAATAACAAATCAACGAAACAAAGACTTATTTGACGAGATATTTCCATTTCATCTTTATGAATTCTGTCGCTAAATTCGCAAGGACCTTTTGGCTTTACCAAGACTGGCAGGTAAATTGAAATCGAGATTGGCTGAATTTGTTACGATATATACCAATTCGTGTTTACTTAGGAGCGATGATTCCACGAACCCTGGAAGGATTTGCGGCCGTCGAACAAAATCTAGGACCATTTTAATAAGTTACATGGAAAATTGTATAGTCTCCGTTGGAAAGATGGGTCGAGGGATTTATTTGCGTTCGGGGAATTTGGTTAGTGGTCGTAATGAAATGTTGAATCATTGTCTGGGAGGTTTTGATGAGATTTTTGTATGTCCTTACATTATACGCTAATGCTAGAGTGTGAGTTTCTGTATGAAATCCATCTTTGTTAAATTGATGTTATGAATTTTATACTTATGTGACACTTCTTCGCAGCTACACATGCTGGTAGGAAAAAAGTTTAGATGCGTAAAAGTATTACTCTGACCGAGTCGAAAAAAAAACTAGCTGAGTCTATTTGCGGAAATAAACTATTTTATATAAGTATGTATATCATTGTTGTCATATCGACTTGTAATGACAAATAAATACTTAATAACTTACTTATGACATAATAATTTTCTGGCTGCTAATGAGTAGCCAGTAGTAGTTTTTTAAGAGAGGTAGGGCATAGCGAATCTTCGCTCGAATTGAGCCGCCCGTCCGGGGAAGGACCTCCACCCTATAGAATACCGCAGTCAAATGACCTCTGGGTCGTGTTTCTGCCGGTGAGTAGGGTTTCCGGAGCTCGTGGGGGGTTAGGGTTGGGCCGGCATGGCGGTGGCAACTGACAGGTAACTGACCAGTTACTTGCCCGTTGTCACAGCGACTTGGGCTTCTCTTTCGCTTTCCATCAGGTGTAGGGAAGCCATTATGTCGAGCCACTATAAAAAAAAAAAAAAAAAAAAAGCCAGAATTTTTTTTCAAAAGCCGGAAAATTATTATGCCTATGTCCGTGATTGTCTATCTTATTTGGTTATTTGAAAGTGATTTCGCTTTATAAAGTATTTATTTTAAAAAAATATTTAAATTTATCCGTTGTCTAGTATCTACAGTACAGGTATTGCCTTAGTTTGAGACAAGATAGCGCTCTGTGGCCTTTGTGACATGTCTGGGTTATTTATTTAAATGTGTGATGTATAAAACTTGGGGTGAAACGATTGATGTTCTGAACGATGAACATCATTCTCATAATATTTTACAGGGAAAAAATTCTAAGACAATAAATTAGGAACACGAATAAAGTTGGGGCGAGAATCGAGCCCTGCGTGACCCCTCTCTATGACAGTGACAAAACGAATCCAGCGAACATCTGTACACGATTGCGTCTGTAGTCTTCAGTTCTTGCGGTGGCTAAAGAGCTCGTTGAATTAAGTAGGTTGTTTCTTACAGTGAGCGGTACCTGGTCGTGACGCTTACTACGCGTGACTTGTGGCTTGAGGGTGGGGATAGAGCTGAATAGTTTTATTGGGGAATCTTGAATCGCTGGGTTGGTTAAATTTGTCTGATAAGACTTTGATCTATTTTCTACTTATAACATAGGTCTCACTAAATGTATCTTATAGTCTCTAGTAGTTTATAGTAAGTGGGCAGAATACTCACTAGGTAGTTATAGTGGAATCAATAGAGAAGCTAGCGACATACGCTATGAAAACCGTCAAGTTACTAAATCAAGCACTTACCACAGCCATGCCGGTATACATACACTGCCTGATCTCGAAACTTAACTGACGTCACTTCATGAGTCTATCGCCAACCGCACGCCATACGGGTATGCCACTATATTTTTTTCAATGAATCTGGTTTTTCGTGATCATCAACATCATCATCGTCAGCCTATTATCAGTCTTATTAACCACTGCTGGACATAGGCCTCTCCTAATGTTCGCCACTTTTATCGATCCTTTGCTTTACTTGGGCAGCACTTACCAGCCGTCCAGCGCAAATCGTCACTGCACTCCAGTTTTTCTTGAGGATGTTTTATATTTTTTCTCTATTTTACTATAACGACTACTTACTGCTTATATACGTATATCAATTTAATTATTTTGTCCTCCATCCTACGTAATTAACTAAGACGTGACATGTTCTGATCTGGCTTTTCTGATTTTTCATAACTTCCCTGCTCTAGCGGTCTGAACAAAATTCGCTTGGGAAAGTATCACTCATTACTCAGTCTCATCAAAGCAGAGCCCATAATTTGATTAAACACTAAAAAGGCCGGGCTGTCATGTCCAAACGCGGCCGTGAGTCACAGCCGGCGACAAAAAAGCGTAAGTTGGAGGAGTGCCGGCGACGCGGACGGCGTCATTTCATAAATCTCCCGCAGATGCGTAGGTAACCGCTATAAATTCGCACTGCCGCGCCGAGCGTTTGGCTAGATTGGTGCCCGGGGTAGGCGGTAGCGGCAGCGTAAGGTTGTATTTGTGGACACACGTTTCTTTGCCGTCAAAGCCTTACCATAGGCACGGTCGTCAGTGTTGTATGGATTGTTATGGAAGCTTGTAGATGAAGGGGCCCTACTACAAAAAACGTAAACGATCGTTCGTTGAACGGATCGGGTATTTTTGCCCCATAAATCCCTCTCATTTGTCCCTCCCGTGTTCTATTATATTAATTAAATTGTTGAAAATCGACGTTGACGAATTTTAGTTTGTATATTCGAACATGGGAGGGACAAATGAGAGGGATTTATGGGGCAAAATACGCGATCCGTTCAACGAACGATCGTTTTCGTTTAGGGCCTAAGGTCCGTGTGCATCGTGTCTACCCCTAAGTGCCATACTAGGCCTTTTGTCCACGTCAGGGTTGTTCACTAACTAGATGGCGTTGTGTGTCTTACAGTTATTTTTTACTGAACAGACAGTTATCTTATGACTTGACCCACACCAATCGCGTCGGGACCCAGCACCGAATAAAAGATAACGATTGAAAGATTCTCAGTGAAAGTGCGATAGCGCCACCATTCGGGGACATGTGTTTTTGATAGTACCCTCCCCCCTCCGCTATCGCCCTCCACCCCCCCCCCCCCTGCTGCAGCCGTCAAGCAAATGTATTCCGTGTACCGCCGGGGACTTACGGCGGTAGATGAGACATTGCTCGCTGATGCAAATTGCGACCCATTTCTTGTTCCTTTGTGCACCTTGAAGCGTTGAGTGGATGCTGGGATACTTGTGTTTATTCTGCTTGTTATTAAATCGTGCGCCACATTTATGAAATATATCTAAATATATAATAACTCAAAGGTGACTGACTAACATAGTGATCTATCAACGCAAAAACTACTGGAAGGATCAGGCTGAAATTTAGCATGCAGGTAGATGCTAAGACGTAGGCATCCGCTAAGAAAGGATATTGATCAATTAACCCCTAAGAGGATAAAATAGGGGATGAAACTCTATTCTCTCTCTATTCACGCGGATAAAGTCGCGGGCACAGCTAATTTTTATATACTTTCTGGCCTGAGGACGAGTGATGATTAGCAATTAATAAATATAATTTTGGAATTTTGTGTGTCAATAATAACAAATTGGTTTGTGATGTTGTCTGATATTTAATACTTTATTCACTGATTGATTGTACATTAAGAGAGGTAGGGCATAGCGAATCTTCGCTCGAATTGAGCCGCCCGTCCGGGGAAGGACCTCCATCTTATAGAATACCGCAGTCAAATGACCTCTGGGTCGTGTTTCTGCCGGTGAGTAGGGTTTCCGGAGCTCGTGGGGGGTTAGGGTTGGGCCGGCATGGCGGTGGCAACTGACAGGTAACTGACCAGTTACTTGCCCGTTGTCACGGCGACTTGGGCTTCTCTTTCGCTTTCCATCAGGCGTAGGGAAGCCATTATGTCAAGCCACGATAAAAAAAAAGTACAGTTATTAGGTACCACCGTTCCAATATATTATTCAAAGCTCTTAAACGATTATTGTTCAAATTAAGACAAATCACTCGTAACAATTATATTCTGTGAGCCTTATCTATGAGCTTATGTCCCCAACATAGCTCCCGTTTTATAGATATACCGTATTGTTTCCCCCAGTTATCAGCAAACGGGGACTTTACTGCAGTCATAAAAAACAAGGCGACTTTATTAGTTTGTCGGTTTTTTAAACCATCGGTGTGGGGGGAGATAATAGCTGGGGACTGTTAGGTACAGAAGGCTCTTCTGCTAAATATAATATGAAAATGTTAGCATGAACTTGGTGTTGCGAATTATTATGATTCTAAGCACAAAATAAGTGGCCAAGTGCGAGCCGGACGGAGTACCGAGGTAACTTAAACTAGAAGTATTTTTATCACACATTATCAATTATTGACAGTTATTATATTAAATGATGGGATGTAAGGGAGCGGCCTATCATCTTTTCGCTCCAAGCCAACCTCACCTGCCCGTGGTGCATCCTGCCAAATAACAAACGAGGCGCTGGCAACCGACTGGTGGCGGTATAACCATCACAATTGAAGGCGTAGCTAAATACTAAAGACCGGTGAAGGGCAGCAGCGTCACCGGAGCAAGAAGCTACGCCCTGCGATCGCCAACCCACCTACCCAGCGTGGCGATTATAGGTATATCCTCCAGATGTTTGCTCTAAGTGGCGAACAACTGGAGAGGCCTATGTCCAGCAGTGGACTGTAATAGGCTGATGATGATGATGATGATGATTATATTAAATACCACAGGCCGATGACGGGCAGCAGCGTCACCGGAGCAAGAAGCTACGCCCTGCGATCGCTAACGCGCCTGCCTAGAGCGTGGCGATTATGGGTATATCCTCCAGAAGTTTGCCCTGTAGCGAACAACTGGAGAGGCCTATGTCCAGCAGTGGACTGCGATAGGCTGATGATGATGATGATGACGATGATGATGATTATACCTTTTGTATATTGTCACATAATGACACAATGCTTTTAAGATTCTTAATTCACGGCAAGTACCCGGTAAGTTTTGATTCCCTTGCGAGATTTGGGCATAAACGACTAGGTATATTTTTAAGAAATAATGGTTCTTTACAGACTAACAGATACTCGGTGATCAACAAAGTTATATTAAAAGGTCTTATCCTTTGGAGGTACAGATCCGTAAAAAATATAATGAGCTATAGTGTAGAGCTTATGTAGGTTTATCTCAAATTAAAAAACCTACCAAAAGCAAGTTAAAGAAATTCTAGTAAAACTACAAAATCAGGATGTGGACTAACGTAAATAAAATTACTTGAAGCACACATTCTAGAAACATCTCGCCTAGATGAGACAGAACAAAGGGAACATAACAATGGTCTAGATAAACTTACGGGCAGGAGGCGAGCCGGGAACTAAATACATTAACACGGTTATGTTCAACGTTTGCGCTAAGCAGAGAAGAAAAAGCGTCTAAGTTATCAAAGCATAAATGTTATCTTATTAATAATAATAAATAACCCAAGATATCTAGCTCCAAACTAAGCCGATGCTTGTACTATGGGTAATAGACAACTGATAAACTTACTTAGATACAGTTTTTGTAATTTTGTAATAAAAACATATTATACATAGAAAACACCCAGACCAATACAAACAGACATGTTCATGCACACAAATGTTTGTAATGTGTGGGGCCCGAACCCACGACCCTTGGCTCACAAATTGTTGGCTTACAAAATGTTGTAATGTAAAGGAATATTAGGAAATCAGTAGCAGCGTGTCCCTGGGTACAAATAAAACCTACTGCGGTCACCAATCCACCTTCCAAGCTTGGTGCCTTAGGTAAATCCCAAAGTAACTAACATAAGCACTTATGCTATGGGTGTCAGACCAACGAAGTTACTACAAATATAGACTTAGATATAAAAACAAACACTCAAGCAATAAATGTATCGGTTCTGTAATCTAAACTAATATTATAAAGAGGAAAGATTTGATTGTTTGTTTGTTTGTTTGTTTGTTTGATACGAATAGGCTCCGAAACTACTGGACCGATTTGAATAATTCTTTCACCGTCGGATAGCTACAGTATCTGCGCTGAACATAGGCTATATTATATTTTAAAAAAAGTTAGGGATCCGTGCTAAAACTCCAATAATGTAACCCAAATTTACCAAAAAGATTTTAATCTACAAAAAAAGAAAACGATCTTACATACTGACGTCTCATGACAACGTTCCCATAGCAACCGAAACTGTTATGACAACTAAATAAATAAATTCTAATATGAAATCGTACTTTCACGTAAAAACTACTGAAAGGATTTTGATGAAACTTTACAGGAATGTTATTTATGCATCAGATTTACACACAGGCTATAGATTACAAGGGTATCTTACATTTTAGATTTTACAATTTCGGCAAAATATGTTACATACTTTTTGAAATGACCATAGATACTGTCATTTCTTGAATTTGTCAAAGAAATTGTCATTTGGACATGACAGGTACTACATCGAAGTAAATACGGAATTATCGAAAATTTACAACAAACAGTGATATAAATATTTGTGAACCGTCGGCTTACTTTCAGGATAAAATTCGTCGGAAAATACTATAAGCAAATTGCTATAGCTAAAAATACGACCACCTTGAAAACACACCACCGGTGTTTCTTGCATCAATGCTGCTATCAGCTTGGAGGCTCCTCATTTAGCAACAAATCGGAACAACATTTAGGAATAGTGCACAGTCGAACAAATCTAGCATAATCCGTGAACAAGGCATCCTGAATCATAGTGACATGAAGCTCTAAGAACCCAAAAAATATGAATGCATTCTTTCAAGGTTTAGGTAGGCTCACATAATGAAAACTGCGATCTGTGCATGCATAATAAATTTTTTTCTTTTCTAATCCGATGTTATAATTTCTGTACCCTATATTAGGTAATAGTATGTATGTATTTTAGCCTAATAAAATAGTTTTAATTACGCTTGGGTTGTAAGAGAGCGGCCTGTCATCATTTCGTTCCAAGCCAACCTCACCTGCCCGTGGTGCATCCTGCCGAATAACAAACGAGGCGCTGGCAACCGACTGGTGGCGGTATAACCATCACAATTGAAGGCGTAGCTAGGTACCACAGACCGATGACGGGCAGCAGCGTCACCGGAGCGAGGAGCTACGTCCTGCGATCGCCAACCCGCCTGCCCAGGGTGGCGATTATGGGTATAACCTCCAGGTGTTTGTCCTAAGTGGCGAACAACTGCAGAAGCCTATGTTCAGCAGTGGACTGCAATAGGCTGATGATGATGATGATGACGCATGGGGTAGGGGATGCGAATTTGTGTTCGACCCACGGTTCAATGTGAGGGATCGGCCTATCATCTTTTCGCTCCAAGTCAACCTCACCTGCCCGTGGTGCATCCTGCCGAATAACAAACAAAGCGCTGGTAGCCGACTCTGGGCGGTATAACCGTCACAGATGAAGGCGTAGCTAAATATCACAGACCGATGACGGGCAACAGCGTCACCGGAGCGTGAAGCTACGCCCTGCGATCGCCAACCCGCCTGCCCAACGTGGCGATTATGGAGATCTATGTCCAGTAGTGGACTATAGTAGGCTAATGATGAAGAATTACGCATGTCGGAAGAAAATAGCGCTATTAAAGTAGGTATTGCTTTTTGGTCGGCGTCATTATCGCTAAATCATTTTTAAAGTAATTTCATGTAGGTACTAATATGAAAAATGCTGATGAAAGATGAAAAATGGTTTTGAGTTTACGGCAAGTAACTGGTCAGTTACCTGTCAGTTGCCACTGCCATGCTGGCCCAACCCAAACCCCCCACGAGCTCCGGTAACGCTACTCACCGGCAGAAACACGAACCATCATTTGGCTGCGGTATTATATAGGGTGAAGGTCCTTCCCCGGACGGGTAGCTCAATTCGAGCGAAGATTCGCTATGCCCTACCTCTCTTAAAGTCATCAGTGTTTAGAAGGCGTCGCTAGATATATAATTATTCATCTGAACTAACAGCAAATTGAACCTTAGCTAAGAGCAGGTGGTTCCTGAACAAAAGGCCTGAACAACGTATTGCTTTTATGTTAACTGCATCACATATTGCGTTTGTTATATGTCAAGCCATGTTCAGATTTCTCAGCCTTCGAATCGAATGTACCTTCATGTTGTTTCTAGCATCCATTAATTTTAGCATTGTAAGCGTGTGTATAGGTTATACTAGCTTTCGCCGCACGCTCTTCGCGCGTGCGTGCTCAAGCTAGGTCTGCGACGCTGGGCGCTCCGGGCTTCGCCCTACGCGGAGCTCGGCCTGCGGCCTCGCGATACGCAGCTCGGCCTGCGTCCTCGCGAAATTACTTTTAAATAATGGATTTATCCGAAGCGAAGCGAGGAGCGGGCTGCTAGTTAATCATAATCAGTAATGAAATAAGATAACTTTATTATTCAGACTTCACAACGATGCATTGACCTTAAACAATACAGACAATAACAACAACAACAACAACAACATTATTAAAATGACATGATGAAGATTCGCTTTAACAAATTACATTACAATTTCATTTATTATTATTAATAGTCTCCTACAACACATAACGAGAAGAGTTCCAAGTTAAAATGGCCACACTTATCATTGTAAGCCAACAATCTCACTGAAAATGAAACTGGAGCTACCTATATTGTGATGAATTTTAACGTAATTGTTATTTCGGGATACATTTAAATAAAAATAAATGAAATTACCGTGTCCCTGTCCACGAAACTGATCCCTTCTGAGTGTAGATCAATAAAATTAGTACAGTAAGTGAGACAAATTCCAACAAGCTCATCAAAACACACTCTGTCATCCGTTTAAATCCAACCCCAGGAAACCATTACGGGAAATAAACCTCAAAGAAAATAGAAACATCAATATATCTCCTTCATCCCATACCTGTGTCAATCAGCCTACATTGAAGGAAAGCAAGGATCAAACGAAAATGAACTTTAGTGTTAAAGTCCTAAGATTTGCTATGCTATTAAGGGAAGGTGGGGTAAGGGTCTTATTACACTGATATTCTGTTTGCATGTGTCATGTAAGGCGCCTATGGACGGCAAGGTGCTCGACGGATTGCGAGAATCCGTTTGATAGTAACATCGATCGCTTAGTTGCAGAATGTCCAATTTGCAACATGTGGCCATCGCAGCCACAAAATGCCCATTACGTAAAATCTCCAATTCGCAGAATGTCCAACTCATTACAATTCCACGAATTATGTTCAAAATTTGTTCGCCGTTATGTCTAAATATATAAAACTCAAAGGTGACTGACTGACTGACTGACTGACTGACTGACTGACATAGTGATCTATCAACGCACAGCCCAAACTACTGGACCGATTGGGCTGAAATTTGGCATACAGGTAGATGTAATAACGTAGGCGTCCGCTAAGAAAGGATTTTGATCAATTCCACCCCCAAGGGGATAAAATAGGGGATGAAAATTAGTATAAAACTTTGTCAATTTTAAGCCGATTGGGCTAAGACTTTGCATGTGTAAAGCTACTACGACGTAGGTATCCGCTAAAAAGGGGGTTTGATCATTTCTACCCCCAAGGGGATAAAATAGGGGATGAAAGTTTGTACAAAACTTTGTCAATTTTAAGCCGATTGGGCGAAGAATTTGCATGTGTAAAGCTACTATGACGCAGGCATCCTCTAAAAAAGGGTTTTGATCATTTCAACCCCCGAGGGGATAAAAATAGGTGATGAAAGTTTGTATAAAACTTTGTCAATTTTAAGCCGATTGGGCTAAGACAAGTCGTGCCAAGGCACGTATAAAGCTACGACGTGCTATAACGTTTAAGCATCCGCTTAAAAGAATTTTGATCGTTTCGAGCCCCAAGGGGATAAAATAGGGGATGAAAGTTTGTATGAAACTTTGTCAATTTTAAACCGTTCGAGCTTTGCATTCACAAAGCTATACCATGACGTGGTAGATATCGCCAAGAAAGGGTTTTGATAAATTCCACTCCGAAAGGGATAAAATTTCAAATCAACCCTTTATGTGATAAAATAGGAAAAGAAAGGCCGAGAAATAATATAGCCCAAAACTACTAATTCCTCTCAATAAATGGCGTTACCGGTCAAATTAAATCTAAATATATAAAAGGAGAAACTCACTCACTGACATATCAACGCACAGCCTAAACGGCTAAAGTTAGGCACTTGAAATTTAAAAGGGACGTAGCTTAGGTACCGTAGAGGTGCACTAAGAAAGGAATTCCCGAAATTCCCACGGGAACGAGAATAGGGAAATGCATGAAAAATAGTTTAATGTATTTACTAATTTATCGTATAAAAGATAAAAATATACTATGAACAGTAAAAACAAAATCAAAATTGGCTAAAAAATGGGTGAGATCGTTGAAAATTAATATATCCGTCTATCTCACGAAAACAGATTTTTCTATGGTGTTTGTATGGCGCGCACGGTACGTGACGTCATCCGCCACGTCGGATCTCTCTGTCTAAGCAATAATTTTTACGCTTTATAACACGCTTAATAGAAAAGACAGTTTAAAAATTCTACGATATTTATGTATCTAAAAGATGAGATCTTTGATATTTGAAATTCATAAAAAAAGTCATCCATATTCCCTATTAGCGGGAAAATCCTTTTGTATGAAAAATCTAAACCGCTTAAGTTAGACGCTTGAAATTAGGCATGCAGGTACCTTAGTGATTTTCAGTTGCAACAGGATATTGCAAACTTCCCACGGGATCAGGAGTTAGCGGGAAAACCTTTTGTATGAAAAATCTAAATCGCGTTAAGATAGATGATTGAAATTTGGCATGCAAGGTACCTTAATGAACGTAAAGATTACTTGCAACGCGATATTGCAAAATTCCAACGGGAACGGGAGTTATTGGGAAAAAACTTTTGAATGTAAAAATCTAAACACGCGGACGAAGTCGCGGGCAAAAGCTAGTCAAAAATATACAGAAGTTTCTTCTTTTTGCAAAAACATTACAAACAGAGCGTTATATTAGTTGAGCGTATTTGTTTTTGTGTATGTCTATCTGTGTCATCGTATTTCTCGAATAGATGAAGCGTGCTACGTTTGATCAAAATCAGTTTATCAGTTCTTCCTTCCTTCTGGACATTGGCCTCTCCAGTTGTTCGCAACTTAGGGCAAACTTCTGGAGGATATACCCATAATCGCCACGCTGGGCAGGCGGGTTGGATACGCAGGGCGTAGCTTCTCGCTCCGGTGACGCTGCTGCCCGTCATCGGCCTGTGGTATTTAGCAACGCCTTCTATCAAGATGGTTTTACCGCCACCAGTCGGTTTGCCAGAGTCTCGTTTGTTGTTCGTCAGGATGCACCACGGGCAGGTGAGGATGGCTTGGAGCGAAAAGGTGATAGGTCGCTCCTTTACATCCCTATTTTCATTGATCAATGCTAATCCGCCTCTTAGGGCTTTGACCACCGAGGAACTAGACACAATTAAATAATTATCTCTTGTTTGCCTGTCAGTGACCATGGCGTTCATCATCATAGCCTGAAGCAGTCCACAGCTGGACAAAGGGCTCTCTATATGTTCGCTACTTTGGACAAACATCTGAAGGCTTTACCCATAATCGCTATGCTGGGCAAGCAGGTTGGCGATCTTTGATCCATAGCGTTGAGCGTATTAAAAATCTCCAAGGTAGCCGAGTATGACAAGGCCCTTAGGCAGGGGCTACACCTGCGACCGCCATTCGTCAGCCCGAAGAGGCGCGTCTGTTGTGATGACTGTATTGGGCGAAGATGCCCTGTAGGGAACAATTCCGCGTTTACCCTTCGTTGCTGGGGTGCGGATGTTGGGTAAACGTTATTGTTTCTTAAAACGATATGGGAGTTGGAATATTATTTGAGCTGTTTAAGATTTATGCGTGTTGTCGGTCTCGAGAGGTTTCTTTGTTTAATGTTATTATAGTTAGCAGAGTGACTTGATTCATAGAAAAGTATTGAAGAACTGTACGGAATTTTAATAAAACTTATGTTTCAATTTTTAGGGATATATGTATGCGTAATTTATTCAATGATTATAAATAAATAAATAAATAAATAACCCATGACATGCCACGCTGGGCCACACAGCGCCATCTAGCCCCAAACTAAGCCGAAGCTTGTACTATGGGTACTAGACAACTGATAAACTTACTTAGATACATTTTTTTTTTGTAAATAAATACATATTATACATAGAAAACACCCAGACCAATACAAACAGACATGTTCATGCACACAAATGTTTATAATGTGTAGGGATCGAACCCACGACCCTTGGCTCAGAAGGCAGAGGTCACTGCCAATTGAGCCACCAAGCCTGTCAAAATGTTTAGGTAATGTTTAGGTTATAGCCAATCTTAGGTTTAGGATTATGTTTAGGTATTTCAAGAGATTCTTGGAATAGTTTTTTGGAAAATACAGAGTATTAATTATTTGGTTATTATAACCACACATTAACAAAACCATAAAATACATTACTAGAAAACGAGGCCTATGTCCATCAAAGTCCACTGCTGGACTTCGATGGACATAGACCTCTCACAGTTGAACGCCAGTTTGGTTAACACCTGGAGGTTATACCCATAATCGCCACCCTGGTCAGGCGGATGTGCGTTTTATTGTACAATAGGGATGTTTCCAGGATCAAAATAATTACAAAATAAAATTTAGTCCGTATTTTAGATTATAAAAATATATTTGACACGTATTTTTTCTTTTTTCATATAAACAAAAAATAACAAAGATGCAAGGCATCAAAGTTTAGGAGTGGGGGTCTTTGACGTCACTCAGTAGCAAAAAAATTCTCAATCATTGACGCCACGCGTAATTTTAACGGGCTATATCCTTGTAATTTTTGGTCTAATTTTCAAATGAAAACTACGTGTCGTTTATTTTTGAACACTCTAAAAGACGGACTAATTACATATTTTACAGCAACAGGCTTGTGACCCCTTCTCCCGTTCTCACTCAAACGGTCAACTCAAACAGCCATTGAATCCCGTCCACTGATCTATCAACACAGGCCAGTCCATCAAATACATAACAGGCGGGCACATTGTATGTGTCGACGCTATTAAATCGACACTAGTCCACATGCCGTAATTGGACGACAAACTGTTTGATCGACGAGCGCTGTGTACACCGAGCTTTATTGTGAAAACTACACACCGCAAAACAACTAAACTCAACTCTATTACCATTAGCAGTAAGGTCGACTTTAAGCGTCATTGTGGTCTCGGTTTAATTATGTTTGTCTCCGTTCGTGACGTTTATGTGTTTATTAAATTTATACTTGGTACAAGCCGCTACTTTGTGCTACTTAAGATTTTGTTTGTTTGCTCCTATTTGTGGCAGCGGGGACACTTTGTGATTTCAGTGGAGTATTTGTGAAGTTTTGCACTTGTCTACGTTGTATGATTTTAATGAGTTTATTTGCGATAGGTAATAGTAGTTAGTAGAGGATGAAAGTTATCGCTAATGAGGATGAAAGCTATGGAAAGGGCTACGCTCAGCAACTCTATGCAGGATCGGATCCGAAATGAGGTGATTGGATATAAAAGCAAAGTCCTCTCAAACCTCTTTCTGAAGGTTGTCTGAAAGAGATCGCTGCTAGTGGCTGAGACTACATAAATTGGTTTGTATATCTACACTAATAATATAAAGAGGAAAGATTTGATTGTTTGTTTGTTTGAATTTAATAGGCTCCGATACTGGACCGATTTGAATAATTCTTTCACATCGGAAAGCTACTATTTCCGGTGAACATAGGCTATAATATATGTTTAAGAAAATTTCGGGGAAAACTCCAATAATGTAACCTAAGGTGTGAAAAAATTACCAAAAAAGCTTTCTCAAACAAACTGACGTCTCTTGAAAACGTTACCATAGCAACCTAAAGTGTTACGTCATGTAAATGTCGCAGTCATCTGGTTGAATCTCCTATTCAATTGAATCGCTAGCGCGTTCATTGAATGACGACATTCAATTGAATGACTAGACCGAACGTTGACTAAACATGCGTCACTTAACGTCCAACTAGGTAGCGGATTGAAACATAGCCCTTTGAAAAGAGCGGACGTAAAAGCAGTCAAGTGATTGTAATTTAGTTCATTTTTTTCCCGCGCGGCGTTGGTAGTCACTAAAACAAATATGGCGTCGAACATGATCACCTGAGTGTTGATATTTTTTTGATTAGATTTACTTTAAACTGACTTATACGTAATAAAATAGTATGACAGCATGGATTTACCTATTAATACGCCGCCTCCGGATACTTTTAAAGAAAAATTAAAAACTAAACATTAAAACAGTCGGCTTTTACCCATTCAACGACTATGCTAAAATGACGTTCAGTCAAGACGTTGAACGTTTCATTCAATAACTTGACGAGTTGTCCTTTAGGCATTCAATTAAATGTCGTCATTCAATGAACACGCTAGTCATTCAATTGAATAGCAGATTCAACCAGATGACTGCGACATAAATAACATTAACTCTAGAAGTCGTTCTTTTATTGTTGCTTTTATTGTTTTTATAGTAGCTCGACATAATGGCTTCCCTGCATCTGATGAAAAGCGAAAGAAGAAGCCCAAGTCGCTGTGACAACGGGCAAGTAACTGATCCGCTACCGGCCAGTTGCCACCGCCATGCCGGCCCAATCCTAACCCCCCATGAGCTTCATCATCATCATCAGCCCACATCAGTCCACTTCTTGCCACTTCGATCGGTACCGGGCCTCTCGCATCCAGCACTTGCCAGCCGTCCTGCGCAGATCGTCACCCATGAGCTTGATTAAATACATATTAATTGACGTTTATCTGAAATACCCAAAGCGAAGCAAGGCCGGACCGCTAGTTGTGCAATAAAGAGCATCTATCTATATGTATTCGGCAATCGGAGCGCGAGACGTCGCCAGCTATTATTGCATTCCTGCCGGCTGCCGATGCGCGGACTTGCCAGAGTATTGTATTTCACACCGCTCACCGATTATGGACTCGATAAGGGGACACTACTAGCGTTGATCAAAGGCCAGTATTCGATAAAAGATCCTAGATATGTAGCTAATTGTACTATTAGTATAAATAAATAATAAATAACCTATAATTTGAATTTTATTTCACATTATAGGTAATGAGCTATCTTATCCTAGGAGATAAGATAGCTCATTCATATAATTAGACTGGCTGTCTTTTTTTTTTCACCGGCAGAAGCACGACCCAGAGGTCATATTTGACTGCGGTATTCTATAGGGTGGAGGTCCTTCCCGGACGGGCGGATCAATTCGAGCAAAGATTCGCTATGCCCTAACTCTATTTTTATTAGAGAACAGACATTTTTCATAAGGATAAAAAAACATTTTTTTTTTCATATCATCCTTTCGTATGAACTGCATCACCGTTTACATCTTGCTTTTCTCTACCCAAAGGTTATCTAGATGAGACCGCCCAAATCGTACAAAATTTGTCTAGATCTAAGTCAATTTCAAAGAGTCTACCTAATGGCTCCCCAAAAAGTGTCCAACACATCTTCAGCCTATAGCTATTGGTTCTTCTGCGAACATCCTCATTTCGCTCGAGTTTGAAGCCTAATTGCTAGCAAATTAGCACACACTCCACTGCTGCACCGACACAGACGCAGCGCTAATGCGTCACCACACAGCCCGCAGTGCTCCGGCGCACTCGCGACTCTGCAGCCATTAGCGACTGAATGCACCCTGCACTCAGGCGCGTCTCTGAGCGCAGTGAGATAACGCCTAGACATCACTCGTTAAGCATTTAATTCAGGAGGGTGCGTTGAGGAGAGAATTTTGAGTGGCGTCTTTTGTTTCGTGATGTGTAGGCGTTAAGCGTACCCGTCTTTCGCAGCATAGAAGTTAGTGCAATTAATCTTAACTATCTTAACTAATATTATAAAGCTGAAGAGTTTGTTTGTTTGTTTGACCGCGCTAATCTCAGGAACTACTGGTCCGAATTGAAAAATTCTTTGTGTTGAATAGACCATTTATCGAGGAAGGCTTTGGGCTATATAACATCACGCTGCAACTATTAGGAGCGAAGAAATAATGTAAAATGTAAAACAAAACGGGGAAAATATAACTATTCCACGCGGACGAAGTCGCGAGCACAGCTAGTGTATTATAATTCCGGACGAATTTGAGTCTTGGGCCAACTTCAATATTCAAGAGGTACCGACAATCTTAAGCTTCATTGGCGTAAGAGACGTTGGTCTAAAATTTTATAGGCAACTCATATTCAATACTTACTTAAAGTTTGCCCAAAAAAGCTCGCTCATAGCGGAAAACCCGAAATTGTTCAACATTTGAATACTTTTTTTTAGTGTTGTATAGGCGCTTGTAAGGGTACCCGTCTTTCGTAGCGTGGAAGTTAGTGTAATTTGATAATCATCATCATCATCAGTACATCACAGTTCACTGCTGGAGATAATTCTCTCCTTATTCGCCACTTCGGGCAATCGCCTGGAGTATTTAATCATAATCGCCACGCTGTGCAGGGGGTCGGCGATCGCAGGGCTTAGCTTCTCGCTCCGGTGACGCTGTTGCCCGTGGTATTTAGCTACGTCTTCAATTATGATGGTTATACCGCCACCAGTCGGTGGCCAGCGTGCAGCGCCTCGTTTGTTATTCGGCAGGATGCACCACGGGCAGGTGAGGTTAGCTTGGAGCGAAAAGATGATAGGTCGCTCCCTTACATCTCACCTTTTCTGTACATGTTTGTATTTTGTGCAATAAAGAATATCTAACTATCTATCTATGACCGAACCTTTATGTTAAGTTTGTAAACACTAAATAGTGCTACAAAACTAATTTTAGCGTGCGGTTTTCACTGAAATGTGGACGCGCTAATATGATTAATGGAGATAATGGTTTGTGCAGTTTAACTCTAAACTTTAAACATGTTTGAAACGTATGAAAGTATTTATTTATAGGCCACGTACTTTTAACAATTTTGCTGTTTAACCGTCCGATGACGAAAAGTGCATGTGAGTGGCTTTGTGGTATATAACTTTTTTATTTCAATTAATACACAATGATAATGTAGAGTATTAGAATAGAGGGGAATGGATGTTATTGCACGTCAAAAATGTTTTTTGAACTATTTGCCTAGTTCACAATCGTTGTACAATTTAGGCGGTCTTACAGCTGTGAGAAATCTCTTTCAGACAAGCTTTGGATAGATACTAGCATAAACCTATATTTTTCAATTTTTTACCTAGATCACACCTAGATTAAGACCTAACGATTTAGTTTCCGGGTTTAGAATATGACCACCCTGTCTCACGTTGGTGTCGTAGAAGACGACTAAGGGAATAACAAGAATCGGAGAGCAGCGTTTACCTGGTTATAAATGAAACCTCACCAAATCGCCTCAACACCGGAGTTACTAAGGCAAATGCCCAGCAGTGGACGTTTGATGATGATAGTGATGTTGTATATTATGCGTGTGTGAAAATGATATCAGCGTGTCTATGGCAGCCGGTTATAAGTAAGCGGTGGAAACTGAGCGGGCGCGGAGTGGAGCAGCAAACAGCAGCTAGTTACGAGCCCGTTATCACAATATTGTGCTAATACCGCGCTGAGGGCGCCGCGTTATTGCTGGAACGCAACTCTGCCGTGGCCCGAGTCATGAGCGGTGATCGTTACGGCTTTTGTGAAAATTTATCTGTTTTTCACAAAATTTAAACTCTACATTTTAACAAAAGACCTCTATTTTTCACAAGTGACCTCTATTTTTCACAAAAGATCTCTATTTAAAACAAGTGACCTCTATTTTTCATAAGTGGCGTCTATTTTTTCACAAAAGACCTCTTTCGTTCACAAAGGATGTCTATTTTTATCAAAAAATACCTCTATTTCTCTTAAAAGACAAAGATTTTTCACAAAAAACTTTTATTTTTTCACAAAAGACCTCTTTTGTTCACATTTGGATGTCTATTTTTATCAAAAATAAAACTCTGTCTCTCTTAAAAGACCTCTATATTTCACCAAATAACTTGTATTTTTCACAAAAGACCTCTATTTTTCACAAAAGTCATCCATTTTTCATAAAAGACATCTATTTTTCACTATTTTCTACGTAATCTAGACCAAAAGCTAACGATATTCTTTTAAACGATCCGTATGATTACCGAGTTTAGAATAGGACCACCCCCCACCCACCCACGGTCAGATTTAGGGGCTTAGGAGCATTTTAGCCTCTCGCTCGTCGCTCACGCTTGCACCACAAGTGCAACTCTCAGCCGACTTAGACGGCGGAGTTGTTACAGTAATTAAAACGTGTTTTATCAACCGCCTATCGTAGTGCGCCGCGCATTTTTGCAGCATAACGCCAACTATATTATAACTTGTGGCACTGGTTTAGTACCCACTGAAAGGACTGTTATGTGTGTTACTTTAAGCTTACATTGTTGTTTTAGAAAATGTAGATAGGAGCGAAAATTGCTATTTGCGAAGTAGACTCCTGGCCTGACCGAAAAGAAGCTGAGCGCCAGGGGTCTACTTCGCAAATAGCAAACTTCTCATTATATCTACTTCTATGTTTTCCTACTTCGCATTCAGGCTACTCTCAAAAAGACCAAAAGGTATAAAGAGAAAAGGTTTAAAGAGAGAAGGTTTAAAGAGAAAAGGTATAAGTAAAGACAGTAAAAGTATAAAGAGAAGTTTGCTATTTGCAAAGGAGACCCCTGGCGTCTGAGCGCTCACGGAATAAGATGGGGTAGTTATTTTCTTAATCCGGATAAAAACAAAATTTTGGCCAGGACCACAGCTACACTTTCTCGCTCGTCAGATAGACGGCGGAAGACAATCTTCATGATACAGTTTATCGTTCATTTTCGTAAAAAAATAACGGCCCTTGGCAACGGTAAAATAAACACTATCCCTCTTTTTTAAAAACTTAATTAAAATGACAAATAAATAAAACACAATCAACATTCAGCCGCGAAATATGATTTTGTACATTTTCATTTGACCGTGACGTCACTACACGATAGCGCCCCGGGACAGTCGCACTGCACATTAATAAATCGCGCGAATAAATTCGCTGATAAAACAATCGTGTAGTCCAAACATTCACTCATACTTAACCTTAAACCGACGTAATAAGGTCGAGAGTAAATAATACAGATGTAGGCACTAAAAATGCTCCACATTCAAATACTTATCTCGAGGACTGAAGGTTTAAAGTAGGCTTGAACTTTTGCTGTCGGAGGAATCGTTGAAATGGATTCAATTGAAACCGTTCGCAAGCATAGAGTGACATGAGACGGGAAGTTAATAAATGATGTTGTTGCATTTCAGTGGACAAATGTATGTATTATTTATGTAGTTGAGTTGACGAGCTTTTTCAATAAAACTCCTTAAACAAACAATATGTTATTGCCGTCGCCCGGTGGCTCATTAGAGCTCAAACCCTCAAGGCTCAGTTCAAAGTGAGAGTTGGGATAATGAAGATTAGTGTTTTTAAGAACAAACACAATTATTAAACGAGATACAAACCATTATCATCATCATCAGTTCCATCATAGGCCTCTCCAGTTTTTCGCCACCTAGGGCAAAATTCTGGAGGATATGACCATAATGGCCACGCTGGGCAGGCGGGTTGGCGATCGCAGGGCGTAGCTTCTTGCTCCGGTGACGCTGCTGCCCGTCATCAGCCTGTGGTATTTAGCTACGCCTTCTATCGTGATGGTTTTACCGCCACCAGTCGGGTTGCCAGAGTCTCGTTTGTTGTTCGGCAGGATGCACCACGGGCAGGTGAGGTGGGCTTGGAGCGAAAAGATGATAGGCCGCTCCCTTACATCCCCCATTATAATATTGTGTAGACGAAATTTATATGTATGTATGTTTGTTTGTCCTAAGGGACGGGCAAACAAACAGACATACATATACATTCAGACACACATCCCCATGGTAATACAGTATCCTGATATTTCCTTAGTCGTCTTTTACGACATCCACGGGGTGTAATGGGATGATTCTATTCTAAATTCAAAAACTAGACGGGCATCGCTACATTTACGCTACATTCACTAAACTGTAAAACTTTCTTTGCCACGCGGTATCTTCCGACTAAGTTCAAATATTAATCGCCCGGTTATCTGATAGCGGATTCGCTGCTTGGTTAAATATTAGCAAGTCGCGCCGTGCAATTAGCTTTGTTGTTTGAGACGCGCCGTCAACGGGAAATTATTGAACAATTTGTTCAGTGATTACATTACAGCTTTACATCAGGAGAGAAAACGCTCAATGAACACCTTATATTTGTTTTTTATTACCTTCTTCTCTTTTGAAATATTGAAGAGTATTGTTATTGCCAGACGAGCAGACAATTCTGGTACGGACCGTAGATAATATCCCTTCGCGTACTAAAAGTTTGGTAAATTCTACTTGCGCCTAACTAGGTAACATTAAAGGCGTATACGTATAAAACAGTGCCAGCGACTTAGTCTTTAATTCGATAAGATGTTTCTTGTTCTTAAAAAGTAGTTTGTGTCCTTCTTTAGGCTCGACTTGACCAATTTACGACTGTTATATGTCTTCATGTTTTATTTTGTGGAATTTGAAATGTATGTGTCTAGTCATTGTTATGTTGTGTTTGTGTATATTGTTACGTTATCATTTGTTATGTTGTGATGTCTCAATGTAATAAAGTATTCATAATCATAACCAATTTAAAAACCTAGATTCAGTAATTTTGGCACGAAAACTCAACAGACAGAGCCACTTTCGCATTTATAACATTAGTAAAGATAGAACTGGCTCAGTTAAGTTCTATCGAACCGGAATTACGCAAGATCGTGTATCTCAGCAATATTACAACAAACACGCAACAGTACAAACACAATTCAACAATAACAGCCGAAATATACGCACGGCGACCTGCAAAAACATCTCCCGGGGATCCGTAACAATATCTTAGCGGAGCGCGTTACAAATAACGCGACAAAAACGCGCTAATGGCCGCGACAAAGCGCCCCCGCTGATTTATGTCGCGTGTCGCGTGTCGCGCGCGTCACGAACGAAGAATCTTAGGGCAACCACTCATGAAGCAGTCATTAAACGCGCCCGTAGCGGTTCTTGGACCGCTGTTTTATTTCTAAGCCTAAAAAATAAATGCCATCTAGTGCCAAACGAAGGCGTTTTCGGGTAACCGATAAACAATTATCCCCATGGTTATTCAGAAAGTCGACAAAGAGACTTTGGGACTTGACCTTCGTAGCCTTAATTATGTAGGTGGTAAAGCTTACCCGCCCGGCTGGTGACCACCGTACATTCGGTGAAACACCTTGTCTGACTTCGGTCGCGAACCAGGTATATCTAATGTTTAGATCTGGAGCTATCATGCAATGCAACCGACTTGAAGGCTAAATGCCACAGAGTCAGACCGATGACGGGCAGCAGCGTCACCGGAGCGAGAAGCTACGCGCTGCGGTCGCCAACCCATTATGGGTATATCCTTCAGATGTTTGCCTTAAGTGACGAACAGCTGGAGAGGCTTATGTGCATCAGTGGACTGCAATAGGCCGATGATGATATGATGATGATCATGCATTCTAGCATGACCATACAATTTTCTCAAATGCGGTACCGCAGCCGCTGCGGGCGCGTTTAATAACCGCTCCGTGAGTAGTCAGCCTTACTCCGCGACGTAGCTCGGCTTCATAAATCAACCGAACAATGTCGCCGGCTGAAACGCTGCACGTCTAGATTGTTGTAGCATTGGACAACTAAGCATTGTCACTTAAATATAGGTAAGCGCTCGGTGCGGGTGGATTAAGTGATGTCTAATTTATTCAACGTTGTGTTTATCGGTTGCATTTTGGCGAGTGTGCGACGGAATTATTTAGGTTGATTCCTCCTGCCCCTTTTTATCATCGGATTGCAATTGGGGATGTCCAGCATTGGACGTCTTGAACTGGCAATTTATTTCAGGGTTAAATATATTAAAACCTAGCTCTACTTTCATAAAGCTGACTTTAAGTGCACAACAAATTTAAACGAACTACGGCACAAAAAAGATTATGTAGTTAAGATGTAGGCGGCATAACTTTGTAAGCAAATTGTTTTCTGGCAACATCCCGTCCGTATCTCATACGACAGTGTGGCAACAAACTAAATGAAAAATTTTAATAAAAAATAATGTTTGCACAATCTAGAGAGACGTCACGAGCAGGGTTTATGCGAGAACATAATTCTGTTTTATGTGGCGTTCTCTTTTATTTGTCTTGCTTTATTATATGTGAGATCTTTGTAAGCGTTATGAAAATGGAAACTAAATTGGAAGGCGGATTCGTAATATGACGAGAAATTACAAAATGTACGTCAAATGAGCGGGTTTTGTCAGAGGTTGGTTTTCCATTACGAAATGGTAAGTGGTCTTTCGTTACGCTAAAAGTTGTATTATTTTTCAATGGAATGTACCTGGGCCTAATTCTTTCATCATCATCATTAGCCTGTCGCAGTACACTGCTGGACATGGCGTTTCCAGTTGTTCGCTTTGGGCAATCATATTATGACTGCCTAGTTCTTATGGTGCGTCTACATCTGACGAAAGCGCCCTCTAGCGAGCCGGTAGCGAGCCGCGCATTCGTCAGATGTGGTTGCACGCTTAGGATTAGAAATATGTATCATCACCATCAGCCCGCATCAGTCCACTGCTGGACATAGGCCTCTCCCAAGGTTCGCCACTGTGCTCGATTTTGGGCTTCTCGCATCCAGCACTTGCCAGCCGTCCTGCGCAAATCGTCACTCCACCTGGCCTGAGGGCGTCCTTCACCACGTTTGCCAACAAATCAAATGTGTACATAACTGTGGCTAATAAGACTGACTAAAGTTTAAAGGCTCAACAGGAAAACTGTAAATTAAATAAAAATATTTTCACTCAAAGCGTAATTCCGCTGCGCAGTATAAACAAAAACAGTATGAAAAATGTTTAAGTCCCCCGCATGGGGTGCAATCGGTCGCGTGTTGTGACAGCCACGGATTATGGGGGCCGCGATTCGTTTTATTGCACGCCAATTGGCAGTCTGCTAGTTGTCTGCCTATGAAGCTTGTTACTGTACCATTATGGAGTATTAAAAATGACGGCGAAAATAATAATCCCATCCTCTCCTTTCCTCTCCCGAACAACACGTGATGGACAGTGTATCATCCGCATACCATCCCGACGATGGTGGCGCGCACCAAGAGGTTTAGTTCCTCGTTCTTGCCCCGTGCCATTAAGTCATGGAATGCCCTTCCAGCTCATGTGTTTCCTTCCTCTTACAATCCTGGGTTCTTTAGGCGGGGTGTGAAACGGCATCTCAGTGGGCCTTCGGGGTGAGGGCGACAGGCGCAATGGGTTTGTTCTATTATGCCTGACGACCTAACTTTTGGACCTCACGACCGCTTACCATCAGATGGAGTGAGGTCATCTTGAAAGATGTTCATATAAAAAAAACTAAAGCACTATTTATACTACTTCTCAGCAAACGTAGTGTAGGACGCTCCCAGGCTAGGTGGACGATTTGCGCAAGATGACTGGCAAGTACCGAATGCGACAAGCTCAAGATCAATCAAAGTGGCGAAGAATTGGAGAGTCCAGCCGTGGATTGAGAAAGACGATCAAGAAGAAGAAGAAGATGATGATGAAGATGTGCTACTACAAAAAATAGAAAAGTTTCTTTAAACATTTGCTTCATATTGACCTTCTGCAGAAAACTATAGTCTAATAAAACGCTGGCCTTCAGAGACTACGTGAGAACACCCCCTTCCATAACAAATTGTTCTTGGGGGAAGACCTATGTCTAATCTTTGACCTGAACTCATTTTTAACCGATTTTTCATCGGTTCTTTCTACCCATAATATAGTTCATTGAGGAACACTTTATCGAATGACAATTAGTCGATGCCTTATTTGATCGATGGATGAATAATTTCAAGCCTTATTTCATCAATGGGTAAACAAATCGGAGCCTGATTAATAAAATGTTTTAGAGCACATCCAATTTTGTTATAGGAAAATAAAAAACGCATGTATTACACTAGGTAGGCACCCGAGCTCACATGTGGCTATTAATCAGGGCTCAGGTGCAGAGGGCTCAAATTAAACGCGACCCTCTCGTGGGCTTATTTATCGCTACAAAGGTACAGTGGGTCAAACGGTCTTGCTGAACCCGCCGAAGAGAACTTTGTGTTGATCGATTTAATATGGTTCTTAATAATCATCATCAGTCAGCACACGTACACTGCTGGACATAGGCCTCTCCCAATAACAATGGGCTATTATGGCTAAAAGTTGTAATTAATCCTTCCTTTAGCTTATTCAAAAATAAAAGGCACGTATATTTTTATTTGTAAATTAAACTAAAAATTACAAAGTTACAGCCTGTTGAAATTACCCGTTAAAATAATTAGTTAGCATCGGTCGAGGTAGCACTTAATATACCTCCCATTTATGAAATATTCCACCTACCAACGCAGGTAGTTTCACGAGACAAATACCCTCATAGCTCATTTATTTTCCCCATTTTTCTCGCGACAAAACAGATTGAGTCATGAGCCAGGCGGGAAGCGAATCGCTATCGTAACGAGTTAACTTCTGTCGCATTACACATGTCGCCCAGATCTAAAGGGAGTTAACTCAAGAAATATAACTTTGAAGATAAACTCTTAATAAATAATAATTAACTGTTCTGAAACCAAAGCTAAAAAAGTGAATAGCATGAATTTTTACAGGGTTTTGTTGTTGTTTGAGAATTAATGCACATTTTTTAGTCCGACATTTTAACTGTTTTAAAACGGCTGTGGTCATGAAGAGGACTGAAAGAAAAGCCATTAAATTCCAAATATTTCATGTTTTATGAAAGAGAAGACATTTTAATGTTCACTATATAAATTAACTCAGAACTAGAAAACTATACAATTGTTGCACCATTTAAGGAGTCTTATCGCTATGGGCTCTTTTCCAGATAACCTTTGGGCATATAATAGCAAAACACAAAGACACAACGCGAAAGTTAAAGTTTTTACTCTTTAATGTAAAATGCATATTTTTGGGTTAGGTCCCTTTAGAGCAAAGTGTGCGATGTGTCCGTCACCGCGTTCGATGAAGGCGCCGGGCGATTTGTTAGATGTTCCTCTTCAGTACCCCCGGAGACAATGTGATAGCCTGATTTGTCGCTGAGAACGCACGATTTAATCAAACGGCTGTAGAAAATACTATTCGGCCATTGGGCACTCCTTTCAAACTTATAAACACGTTGTTTTAATAAATATATTCTATACTCATAATAAATCTGTAAAGAAGTCAATTCTGTACATGAAATATATTTAAAAAAAAACTATCAGGAAGTGATAAGTGGTCGTTACTGTTGCCAAAAATGAAAGTAGTAAAATGTTTGTCTATCTGTCTGTACGTTCGTTATAGAAACAAAAACTACTCAACGGATGTTAATGAAACTTTTTGAAAATCAGCACAAAAGTGTTTTCTAAACATCATTAAAAATATATAAACGAAGTCAGAAAAAGTTTTCATCATTACTTACCCTTTGTCTAGTTCATCATAAAACCTTAATGAACCCAACAATTAGCCGGGATGGCCGGGAATCATCCCAATATTTTGATATTCAAGAAAGTTCGAAACAAGTAACTTGTTAGGCGAATTCCTACGGAATCCTTTCGCGGATCTAAATAAATTTAAAACTTGCGCAATCGGATTACTGGGCGTAGGGGTGCGATGCGTAGCGATTTAAAAAAAACAACGCTTGTTTGTTGTTTGTGATAAGCGTTTGTTGTTTTGTTGTCGGCACAAATGGATATGTGTCTTCAGTATTCAAATTTTAGTGAAGCGACATTGTACGTTGTGTTGTGACGTTTTTAGGTGTCACAGGAGTTAGGTAGTTAGACGTAGGTCAATAATACACGGTGAGAGTAGTACTTGCATGCCAAATTCTTCGCTCTCCAAACCACAACAAAATTCGTTAGCACTAGTAGCAGATAGAAAGGGGGGACTTGCCTTAAGGGCAGATATGGGCAGCAGGCGGCACGGCGGCACCTCCTCTTCCTTCCTTAAAATACAATTTATCGAGAACACCGTCATAATATCAAGCAACAATCGCATACATTTCTTCGACTACTTGTGTTACGGGTATAGGAACAAAAATATATCATCGTCATCATGATCAGCCCTTCGCAATACACTGCTGGACATCTTCAACAGCTTCAACAAAAATAAGTATATGCTTAAATAAAAATACGAAGACACTGAACAAGCACAAATGTTCATCACACAAATGTTTGTTCCAGGTGGGAATCGAATCCACGACCCATGTTCAGGAATTCAGGCCAATTCAGGACTCTCTCTGGCTATAAACCGATTGATCACGAAACGCGACCAAAAAGTACCTTCACGATTGAAGGCGAATGGCGAATGAACTCTACCGCAGTTTGTACAGCTTAAATCTCAAGTCTCTTAGTCGACTTTTACGACACCCACGGTATAAAATGGGGCTCATTTGTTTTATTTTTCCAAAACCGCACGCCGGTGTCCACTGAGCCTACGGGTCCAATAAAATCTATTCGCCATACAAAAAAAAAATCGGCATCCCTAGGGAGCGCGCCTCATCGGTTCCGTACGCCGATTATCTGGGATTCGCGACACGTTTATTCAATTAGACTTGGGAGTATTTAGCGGGGTCCGATCGGACCCTAATGGGAAAAACGTGGTGGCGGTGTTTAAAAATTCAAATCGCGACAGGTGGGTCGGAGCGGGCGCGGGGGCGCGACGAAATGGTCGTGCTTAATAATGGGTAGGTAGCTAGTGAAATTAATGAGGACATGAGATTTGTGCCTTTTTTTTTAAATTTATTGATAAAACCACAAACAAGTTTACAATAGGCTTACATTAAATACAATTTTATATGTAAACAAACAGCATGTCATTGTAAACTCAACAGCGTTGGTTTCATTCTTACACATAAAGATAATAAAAAATTGTGGGACCCAATGGTACGGCATTAAATATAAAGTTGGAAAAGTATTAGTAAATTTGTGTGCGTAAGTGTGTGCGTGTGTGTGTAAATTTTCCTCAAATGATCTTGAAGGATAAATAAAGTCAATGCATTGCGTTGCGTTTCATTGTTATCACATAAGTTATAAAGTGCAGTGAAGTAATAGAGTTATAGAATCAACGAAATAAATGAATATCGAGCTTGCATCGCATGTCAAGAGACTTGTCGCGCGGATAATTTGTGTCGTAACTGTTGACATGACTGCTTGATAATTACCAATGGACCCTGAAAAAAAAAAAAAATAAATATAATTAATTGAATGTGGACATAAAAGTGTGAACGAAGTGTAGGACAGACGCCCTTCAACTTGTGCGACACGCGATGACTTCTTAAAAATGGCTGGTTGGGAGTGCACGCAGATTGCCCAAGATCGGTTAGCATTCTCTGGGAGAGGCCTCAGCAATGGACTACAATGGGCTAAGATTGACTGCAGTAAAAGTTAGTTTCATAAATCAATTAAACATTTGTCAATAATAGAGCCCAAATCGATTAGAGGCCACAGTTAATGAATATATTCCTTTCAATAAAAGAGCAAATCTCTTCCGAATCGATCTCTCACATCGAATTACCGTAACACAGCATTCTGGCCCCGCTCGATCGCAAGCGTTTTCCGAACCGTTGGGTTTTCAGCTGATTAACCCCGAAATTAGGAGGTTGGGCCAAAAATCGGGGATCAATGTGCCGATGATATATGGTGAAGTTGAGCGAGTACTTTAAATAGAAATGAACCGTGAAAGGGCGACGTGACGCGGCAAAGTTGAACCCCAAAAACTAGTAAATACGTTTACAATTGACTTAAATCTAGGTTGACTTAAAATTACTAATAACTGATTTGTATTAGACCGTAATAACAGATGAGCTTACAATTAATCTTAACTAATATTATAAAGCTGAAGAGTTTGTTTGTTTGTTTGTTTGAACGCGCTAATCTCAGGAACTACTGGTCCGAATTGAAAAATTCTTTTTGTGTTAAATATACCATTTATCGAGGAAGGCTTTAGGCTATATAACATCACGCTGCAACTATTAGGAGCGAACAAATAATGGAAAATGTAAAAAAAAACGGGGAAAAAATAACTATTCCACGCGGACGAAGTCGCGAGCTCAGCTAGTAAATAATAAATAACCCAAGACATGCCACGCTGGGCCACACAGCGCCATCTAGCCCCAAACTAAACCGAAGCTTGCACTATGGGTACTAGACAACTGATAAACTTACTTAGATACTTTTTTTTTGTAAATAAATACATATTATACATAGAAAACACCCAGACCAATACAAACAGACATGTTCATGCACAAAAATGTTTGTAATGTGTGGGGATCGAACCCACGACCCTTGGCTCAGAAGGCAGAGGTCACTACCAATTGAGCCACCGAGCCAGTCAATTAGGCGGTCTTATCGCGATAAGTTCTTACCATCTTTGGGTAGGGGATGTAAGGGAGCGGCCTATCATCTTTTCGCTCCAAGCCAACCTCACCTGCCTGTGGTGCATCCTGCCGAATAACAAACGAGGCGCTAGCAACCGGCTGGCGGTGGTATAACCATCACAATTGAAGGCGTAGCTAAATACTAAAGACCGGTGACGGGCAGCAGCGTCACCGGAGCAAGAAGCTACGCCCTGCGATCGCCAATCCGCCTGCCCAGCGTGGCGATTATGGGTATATCCTCCAGATGTTTGCTCTAAGTGGCGAACAACTGGAGAGGTCTATGTCCAGCAGTGGACTGTAATAGGCTGATGATGATGATGATGATCTTTGGGTAGAGGATGCAAAATCTACAGCTTTAATCCTAATATATTTTTGAACAACAGAATGAAGTGGGTAGCCGGTTATTATAACCGAGATTAGGAGTCAGGGTCGAGATGGCGGTTCAATGGCATAATTGCCGGTCCTAAAACAACTGCACGATTGTATTAGGAAATTTAATAGCGCAATTCGAATTGTTTTTCTTGGCATTGTTCTTAAAATGGTTTTGAGATTGGTCTTTGTAGCCGAGTATTAATCGTCTGTATCTACTTAGTAGGTATTTGTACAAGTAAAAATTAAATATCAATTAAATACATCAAGTTTCCGTTTGTTGACGGAAGAGAATACAAAGACCGTCCCGTTACTTTGTTTTTTTTTTATGCAAGCGACGGCAGATGAGCAAATGTGATGCCTGATGGTAAGCAGTCGACGCCGCCCATGGACACCCACAACTCAAATCGAGTTCTGGGGTCGGATTGTGTCGTAATTTTGGTCTGGTTTTAAGATCAGTCAGTGTATAGCCAGGATAACTACTCTATACATGGCTAGCAAGTAACACTGACAAATGAGGTTACTTGCACATTACCCATTGCCCACACTTTTGCTTTCCCATTGCTCTAACTTTTGCATTACTCCGGTGAAGACCATAAAAGATCCTATGTCTAAATACCTAAGAGAGGTAGGGGATAGCGAATCTTCGCTCGAATTGAGCTGCCCGTCCGGGGAAGGACCTCCATCCTATAAAATACCGCAGCCAAATGACCTTCGGGTCGTGTTTCTGGGTGTCCGGAGCTCGTGGGGGGTTAGGGTTGGGCCGGCATGGCAGTGGCAACTGATAGGTAACTGACCCGTTACTTGCCAGTTGTCATAGCGACTTGGGGTTCTCTTTCGTTTTCCATCAGGCGTAGGGAAGCCATTATGTCTGAGCCATTATAAAAAAAAACCTCGAATTTTTCTGCTTTCCCCCAAAAGGATACACATAACATTAGAGGCACTATAGTATCCAAAATATGATAATGAAGTTTAGAATTTTATCAAAGCCAGTATTATTAACTCCATAACTTTTTCAATGCAAAATTTACGGGTAAAATTTTTCAGACTTGGAAAGAAAATTGCTGAAATATTTCACTGCTGAAAAGTTTTTAAAGTATACATTTCGCCTTAAAGTACGTTAGAGTGAAATAATTAACTTTACACCGAACCAATTTTCACTTAGTCTCTATACAGGATCATTTTGTTTTAACCTCCTGATAATAGTGACGTGTGTCAAATATGTCGATGTTTCTACTTTGTGTGTGTGTCGATATTCGTCATCAGCCTGCAAACGTTATCTGCTGGACTTAGGCCTCGCCCAATGGGAAACTTGGGGGATTTGCTTTAGTCATCAGGCTTGGCATTCTGATTGGTCACCGGAGTAGGCTTTAATCCAGGTAACCGATGCAGCCCGTTTGATTGATATTCCTTTAGTCTTTTTCTACGATACCGCTATATACTTTACCACACCAGGTCTTTTTGCTATGAGCGATCTCTTCCACACAGCTTGTAGGTAAGGAATAATAGTTCATAGCACATAAGAAATTATATTTTATTGATGTAATATTTGCACCGAAAAAATTAGTTTTCTTTTTTAACCGACTTCGAAAAAAGGAGGAGGTTCTCAATTCGTCTCTATGTATAATATTTTTTTTTTTTTATGTATGTTCAGCGATATTTCCGTCAATTATGGATGGATTTCAAAAATTTTTCGACAGTTCGACAGAAGACACTTCCGAGGTGGTCCCATTATCACCAAGTAAGGATCTGATGATGGGATCCTGGAGAAATTGAGGGCAACAACCGAAAATTGTATGCTCATATGGTGTTTTTGTTACGTAATCATATTTTACTCAGGTATATGCTTCCGGGCGACAACATCTGGTGCTGATGATGAAGCCACAGAACTCCTTAACGGTTAGGAGTTAGGGGACAGTACTGACATTGGTCGATATTAAACTAGGTAGTAGTATGTACTTATGCAGGGCTAATAGGGCAGGTGATTTGGTAAGTGATATGCTTGATTCTAGATCGCAAAGTCTTGACTTGACTTAAAGCAAAATTTTTCATTCCTAAGTAAAACTCTTAAGGACATTAATTAGCCTTTATTCAAGGTCACAGCACATTAACGCAACTAAAAATAGAAAAATAAAATTATTTTTAAAAAAAAAATTAAACCGACTTCAAAAAAAACGCAAACGACCAAAACTAAAAAGCGATAAATAACGTAAGTAATTCTATCCTTAATACATAATCATTTAAATATTACAATTATCACTTATTTTTGAAGTCGGTGCCAGCCAAACATATCTAGGTATATTGTCGTGTGGATATGCCGGCCGCGCGCGTCATACAACAACATACCGAGAGGTTGGCACCGACTTCAAAAATAAGTGATAATTGTAATATTTAAATGATTATGTATTAAGGATAGAATTACTTACGTTATTTATCGCTTTTTAGTTTTGGTCGTTTGCGTTTTTTTTGAAGTCGGTTTAATTTTTTTTTTTTCCTCTTTCTATCTTTTTCCGCCATCGCACAGATAAGTATACAAATCACCTCAATAATATCGATATCGATAGAAAATACACATGGTACTGAACAATATTAATAATTCAGGTTCCGCCAGCGATGCCTCCGGGGAGTAGATCAATTGCCCACTTATTATAAACCCATTTTGGTCCAATTTCAATAACGCTTTCAACTCGTAACGAACCGTCGCGTCGCCATATCCCTACAATATGATATTCGGCCAAATGAGATTCAATTTTGTGTGTGAAGAGTAAATATTTTCACGAATCGGCTTGTAATAACGCCGGAGTTTTGTTAATTAATTTATAAATAATTCAGCTTTTAGACGATGCGGAAGTGATGTAGATTGTGCGAAAGGTATGCGGTGATCGATGAAAAGAACAGTCGCTGGAGAACGTTATCTACACTAATATTATAAAGAGGAAAGATTTGTACCTATTTTTGTATGTTTGTAATGAATAGGCTCAAAAAGTACTGGGCCGATTTAAAAAATTCTTTCACCAATAGAATGCTACATCCTTCCAATTTGACATAGGCTACATTTCATTATGAAAAAAATTAGGGATCCTTGGTAAAATTTGAACAATATAATTGTCTACCCCGTGCGAAGCCGGGACGGGCTGCTAGTATAGAATAAGCCTGTTGCCGTAAAAATGTAATTAGTCCATCTTTTAGATTGAACAAAAATAAAAGACACTTATTTTTTCATTTTTAAATTAAACCTTCCCTTTTCTTTAGCAATTGTCCTCTACCTAAAGGTAGGAGAGAGTAGGAAGAGATCGCTCCCAGCGATAAGACCGCTTACATTGTACCTACTATATGTTTGTATACTCTTTCCTGTAAATGTTTAAGTTTGTACAATTAAGAATATCTATCTATCTATCTATGTCTGTTTGTATTGGTCTGGGTGTTTTCTATGTATAATATGTATTTATTTACAAAAAAAAAAATGTATCTAAGTAAGTTTATCAGTTGTCTAGTACCCATAGTACAAGCTTCGGCTTAGTTTGGGGCTAGGTGGCGCTATGTGGCCCAGCGTGGCATGTCTTGGGTTATTTATTTTATATTTATTTATTCCCTTAGTCTTCTACGATACCTACAGGATGAGATTGGGCGATTTTATTCCAAATCGGAAAACCACACGAACATAATAATACCGAGATATTCGAATTGACTGTCAATTTAGATAAGACACGACATATTGTAAAAAGCAGGGGACGCCGACCATTTTAAAAATCCTTACCCTACTCTACCCTGAAAATTCACATGTCAAAAATGGAATTTCAAAACGCCAATAACTGGCGCGTCAGCCGTCACGTCAGCGTGACAGTGGCGTGACGCGGGTCGCGTCACCCGTGACGTCACGAATTGATCACGCGCCCTTGCTATTGACAGCTGAGTGCCGGAGAGGTGTTGCGATGACAGGATAGTTTTTGCCGACCTGTGCCAGTGAAATTGACCTTAATTGTTGTTAGATTTTCCTGCCTGCACTGTAGTGTGCATTTATTTATATTTTATTCATATCTGGGGGTACGGTCGTGCCCCCGCCAAGACGACCCAAGCGAAACTTGCGGACAACTATAAACATAATAAGCCGAACTATGTTTGAACACATGTTACATTACGTGCACCGCGCACAATTAACCCGCCATCAAATATGCAAACTGCTTAACAAAAGCACCTGCAGCGCCAACTCTAAACAATGTTCGTCGTAAAGAGTTGCCCGCTTCAAAAACCCGACAATAGTTGTAGTGCGGGAGGCGACAACCAATAAACCTATCTATACTTATAATAAATCTGTAGAGAGGTCAATTCTGTACATGAAATATTTTTTGAAAATAACTATCAGGGGGTGATTAGTGATCGATATTGATGCCAAAAATGTAATCAGTGACATTTTTGTCTGTCTGTCTGTATGTTCGTTGTAGAAACAAAAACTACTGTACGGATTTTAACAAAACTTGGTACGAATATTCTTCATACTCCTGGGCAGGTTATAGTATACTTTTCATCACGCTACAATCAATAAGAGCAGAGCAGTGATGGGAAGTGTTAGGAAAACGGGAGAAATTGTTACCTGTATGTTTGATCACGCATCACGCGAAAACTAATGCATGGAACTAAATGCAGTTTTCACCAATGTATTACTAGAGGTCTTATTTAAAATTTAGATACCATTTTATGGAAGTTTGTTATTTTTGAAACCCGATATCCACGCGTGCGACGCCGCCGGCACAGCCAGTACCTAGTAAATAAAATATCAGACTACATCACATATTATACTGCTCCGATCCCAAAGTAACTAGCTTAAAGACTTGTGTTATGGGTATCCAAACAACGAAGGTACCACAAATATATTAAACTTAATCATATCGCGATTGGCTATGATGACCCCAAGGAAGACGACATAATGTGTTTTTAAGATGTCAGAAGACACCACACCGTACTCTCGAGGTATAAGAGAGGTAGGGCATAGCGAATCTTTGCTCGTATTGAGCTGCCCGTCCGGAAAAAGACCTCCACCCTATAGAATACCGCAGCCAAATGACCTCCGGGTCGTGTTTCTGCTGGTGAGTAGGGTCTCTGGAGCTCGTGGGGGGTTAGGGTTGGGCCGGCATGGCAGTGGCAAATGACAGGTAACTAACCAGCTACTTGCTAGTTGTCACATCGACTTGGGCTTCTCTTTGGCTCTCCATCAGGCGAAGGGAAGCCATTATGTCGAGCTACTATAAAAAAAAATGCAGCCCAACCTGTGGGAGGTTGCGTCGCGTTCCTCCAGGTATCGTGACCCTCCTCAGGCAAAGCGCTTGTAGCAGACCGAGTGTAGCAGGTATTCTCCGTTAGATAAAAGTGAGCCCCACATAACCGCGGTGTCTCATACCCATACCTGGCTGGTGTAAGCGTAAAGACATTCTCAAAAAAATGAAAATATTTTGTACTATTAATAATTGTTCTATGTTTTGTCTGTATTATGTTTTCCTGTAATGTCTGTGTTTTGTGCAATAAAGAGTATCTATCTATCTATTTACAGAAAAGGCTAAGGTGTTGGTTTGTTCTATTGTACCTGTTGACATAACTTTTGGACCTCACGACCGCTTACCGCAAGGTGGAGTGAGGTCATCCTGGAAGCTCTTCTTATAAAAAAAATGTTATATCTATTTCCGCATAACACACAAATTTTATCGACCAACCCGTACTAGGAAAGCGAAAATAACCATCAAACACAACAGAGTTGCGAGGGGAGAGCCCGCCCCGGGCTATGGCGGCGCCCTGTTGTCTTCATTATCCCGGGCTAAGTGACCATTAAAATTCATTTTTGGACCCCGCGGTCAAAAAGACCCCATGCTGCAACGGTGCGTTCCGCTAACGACACCTATGCACAACCTATGGACAAGACGAGAGCTGTTTATGCAGTTAGTGTAGCGCACTCTTTCATAATCAACCTGGACATTATTAAGTCTCCCCCAATAACAATTTTTCTTTTAAATATCAGACCACATCACATACCTACATTGCACCGATCCTAAAGTAAGAAGCTTAAGCACTTGTGATATGGGTATCAGGACAACGAAGGTATCACAAATAAATACTTAAGTACAAATATAAACACCCAGACACGGGACAAACACAAGTTTGTCACGAATGTTTGTCCCAGGTGAGAATCGAACCCTTGGTTCACAAGGCAGGGGTCACTACCAATTGAGCCACCGATCCAGTCTTGTATTATTGAAAGTTACGTAGCAATGTTTTTGGAAATAAACACTTAGACATAATCATATCAGCCTATCGCCGTTCACTGCTAGACAGGCCTCTCATATTGTTTGCCAATTTGGATTCTCGTATCCATCACCGTCCAGCGGTAACCACCTTAGAACGTTACCCCAATGGATGTCGGTTCTACGGCTAATATAGCCAGATGACTTTGATAATATTGTGTCCCAGACTCATCTTTTTTGTTAAGCCACAGTAAACAACTGCAGTCAAAACGCGCGGTCGTAACATTCCAAACGACACCAACTTACTATTAAGTAGGTGTCTAAGCATAGGTGCCCGTCTTCGCACCTCTCGATCGGAACGCGCGCGGTCACAATGCGCTCATAACACCGTCGTTTCACTAAAATTACAGGCAGACGTTTACGGACGCTCCTGAATTATGTGGCAATAGTTCCTGGAAGCGGAGGTGATATTAGAAGGGATACGAATTCGTTGAGATGTCGTTACGGGGAACGGTCTTGTAAATTTTCTGGATTGTTATGGTTTGTCCCCGCTGAGGGACCTCCTACTCTATAGGAAGACTTCTAAGTATTGCGACTCTTAGTGGAGGACAATATAAAAATAAATAAATAAACTCGCCATCTAAGGTCACACAGCGCCACCTAGGCCCAAACTACATAAATGAAAAATGCTTTATTAGTCTCAGAAAACATGCTTATATACAATTGAAGGTAGTTACTTTAAACCTAATAATTATACATATAAGTTGCCCAAGTCAGAACAGTGGATCCCAAACTAAGCTTAGCCTGTATCTTGGGTAACCAAAAAAATTATAATAAAGTAGTAACACAGTATAATAAATAGGCTACAAAAATTCTAACTTACAAAGCTAACAGTGCCAGTTTTTGGTGTGAGTTGAAAGTGTATATGTGTAAATAGTTTACCTATGTAGTATGAGAATGACATTTAAATATCCTACGCTTTATTTAACCATCATCAGCAGCCTGCAATCGTCCACTGCTGCACCGCATAGACCTATCCCAATGACTATTGTCATTCGGGGGGTCTTAGACACCACGCTTGACACGGTTGGTGACCGCAGTAGGTTTTATTTGTACCTCTGCGTAAGCGCTGCTGCCTTTTCTGGTATTCCTTTAGTCGTATGTATGCTTTGTTTATTTGGGGAAAACGTTTCGGCGAAAGTTGTGTTTCAGCCTATTGTCAGTCATCTCATTTTCATCCCAGACGATCAAAGTCAAAGTGAAACAGCATTATACAGAATAAGGTACAGGATTCTTAATTTATTCATACGTGGTTCTTTTAAACTTTGTGACGGTTCCGAGAATCGTAATCTTGTGAGAGTCTTCAAAGTAAAGGCATAATTAATTACGTTTATAATGTTCTCTTTAAGCTTCTTCCGACTGCCTCATTGCTGGCCTAAGAATCAAGACGATTCGAAACCCGTTGGGCCAAAAGTTGTTATTAGGTTTTTCTGTCAAGCAATTGCACAGTAACAGCCTATGTAGCTGGCGATGTGATATCCCCAAGCAATGGATAGCACATTAAAACGTTTAGTTCTGTAAAGTTATGTTCTTGTAAGTTTCAATCAAAATATCACTGATTGATGATAACCTTTAATTACAAGTCCTCGGCATTTGATCGCAATTGCCGAAACACCAAAACGCGCTTTTTACCAACTTTAAACTCATGGTGTTTTTTCATCCTTTATGCATATACGTTGATCTGAACTGAACCCTCTGAGTTTCAAAAGGCACTAGGTTACCCTCTGAGTTTTAAAGGTAACCACCGAATAAGCTCTAAGTTGAATACAAGCACAATGAAATTGTTAGACAATAAGACCAAATATTTAGAAGCCGTTCAATTAATAAAATAACCATCCTAATTCCATTATACGTTCTGAATATTGCCAAATTCACCCTTTCGAGATACGATTTTGAACCTTGAAAGCAAAGTTGGAGGGTTCAAATTAGAAATGCCGTTATGGAGAAGGGACGGTGCTTTGATGGCGTGAAGAATTCTACTTAGCTGACCGAATGAATGTAAAATGTAATCAAACAAACACTTGTAATTAAAATAATGGCGTGTGGGTAATTAGCGGTGTCACGGGTGCCACTTGTAAAGATACGTTGCGTGGGAATCGCTAAATTTTTTCAGAATTTGGTTTTTCTCTTATATTTCTTCTATTCCACGTAGCAGCAGAACTTTTATAGTGAATTATAATACCGCGCATCATAGGCAAGCGCAGTGTATGACGTCTCTCATGATAATGATGATTTCTTCTAAACATTATCATCATCAGGCTATTTAATTGAAGTCCACTGCTGGACTAGGCCTCTCGATTCTAGGATTCTCGCATCCAGCTTTTGCCAGACATCTTGCGCAAATCGTCGCTTCAGCGCGCCTGGCCTGAGAGCGTCCTACACTCCATTTTCTGAGAAGGTCCACGATCCACACTGGACTCGTTCTCTTTAACGCCCAGATATATCTATGAAATTGATCAACGAATAAAGCTGTGTTGGTTATAAGAATAATATATCTTTATATTTCTATAAATTACGTATTATGTTATACTGTCATATATCAGAAAGTTCTTTATGCGGTTACTTCTGAGTTTGATCTCTCTTTAGTCATATCGAACTATCGTCCCATCGATTATGAGTTTCATTTATCCACATAAGTAAACCTGTCTACGTCCAATAAACTTTTTAAACGCTTTACTCATCAAAGCTAGCTCAAATATACACCGTATTTAACCCTAGATAGATAACCATATTTCACTATACATTAAAGATAACCATACGTCGAATCGACGTGCGTATGTTTGAGTGAGCATATTTTGGATTGCATATTTTGGATTGTATATGTTTATACTACATTTATAAATGAGATAACACATCTTAATGTATGTAATAGTAGTCTCAGTTAATAAAAAATAATAGTGTTTATTTATATGTTTATTTAAAAAAAACAAAAACAAAAGAGGGTACTTCTGACTTTATGAAACTTAAACATTTAAGAATCTCCCCATTAGTTTTATAATTTACTAGGTAAACTTTCCAAAATATTTTTTTATTATCTTAATTATACAAAAAACCAAAATAATAATAATTTCTTAATCACTTTTGCTTCAAAGCAACTTAGGGCAGGCGCTGAACTTGTGCTGTTCACAAATTGGAATTTTGCAGCTGTCGTACGATGATTTTACATAATATTTTCATTTCTTTGGCTCAGGTACACCTTTAGGTTGTGTGGGGGGTTCGGCTTGCCTCTTTGGCAAAATACTACCTATTTTTTATTTATTATTTGTCGGCAAAGTCAGCATTTGCTGCTTTCTCTCAATCCAAGGGGTCATCAAGCTATTGCTGAGGTTTTTCATGAAATCTCGACGTCCCAGTAATTTTTCTTTCTTGGATATGACATTATCGCAATAAATGATGTGTGAATTTATAAATGCCATGTTCAAAATCCCATAACCATAGCCATTGGCCACCTGTACATTTGTCTTAGACAGTCACACTAAAGATAACCATACGTCACTTCGACGTACGGTACCTTAATACTGACGAAAGTAATGCACTTACCAGAGCGATACGGGCATGTCCTGCAAGCTCTGGCAGCCGATTGAGTTGGCAAGAACAGCTGGCTTACTGACGCAAAAAACCAAAGAGTTACATCGATTTTTCAAAATCGATTACGTCGATTCGACGTAGGTTATCTTTCTAGGGTTAATCTTCTCTATCGTCACAGCGAGATAAGATAATCAAGCACCATTTCTACTTAGCGAAATGAAAATCTAAAACTAGAAATTCTGTCCACCAGCAATTCTAAAGACGAATACCAATTTACCGTACTTACACTCGCGCGACTCATTACTAAATGCGGACCCAAAGATATTCCGAAACGGCAGAATTGCTTATACACCTTTAGAAAGGCATTTGCGAAATTACATTTTGCCCTTAGACAGGCTAAAGTGTTTGTACGTAAGAAATTTAAGGTTACCTTCACTGGATAATAGACGATGTGAAATGATTTGCAAGACTATAACTAAGTAGAAAAAATGAAATTCCAAAAATTACTAAGGGATGTAAGGTTGGGAGCGACCTATCATCTTTTCGCTCCAAGCCAACCTCACCTGCCCGTGGTGCATCCTGCCGAACAACAAACGAGGCGCTGGCAACCGACTGGTGGCGGTATAGCCATCACAATTGAAGGAGTAGCAAAATACCACAGACCGATGACGGGCAGCAGCGTCACCGGAGCGAGAAGCTCCGCCCTGCGATCGCCAACCCGCCTGCCCAGCGTGGCGATTATGGGTATGTCCTCCAGGTGTTTGCCCTAAGTGGTGAATACCTGGAGAGGCCTATGTCCAGCAGTGGACTGCAATAGGCTGATGATGATGATGATGACTAAGGTCCCATTTTACCCTTTAAGACTCAACTCTCATAATACTAGACTTGATTGCGAGTAAGATCACAGATTTACTTCTAGCATAAGATTTAACATGATTCCATAGAAAAACGGTCCATAGGTCCGCTAGGCGAGGTTATCAGTTATCGTCTTTATCATCATCTGCCTGTAGATTTCCCCTGCTGGATTTGAGCGAACCAAACCCAATGACTTCCAATCGATGTGCTTCCAAAGCATCTCCCCAATAAAGTCGTCACTCTAAGACCTTTGGGCACTTTGGTCCTTTATTCAATTCAAATACTATTTCAGGGATAAAAATTCCATATACATAGACAGAGTACACTGCAGGTCGCTTTTTGACAATGCAAATTTTTTACTTACGGAAACCTCAGAGCTATAATTCCATGGTACGTTTTCTTTCATTTTACATTACATATCAGTCAGAAGTGAAAGCAATCGCGTTTATTTGGTTATTTGTTCACTATCGTTTGTTTGTTTATTTTTGTTGTATGTTGGTGTGTTATTGTAAATGGTTATGCCAATAAAACTTTTTTCTTTCTTTCAATCATCTTTATACAATTCAATAATACGGACTATGCAATATCAGGGTTGCGGCCGATACCGACTAACATCGAAAACATAATCAAACGTTGAAAGAAATCGACTACAAACTGTGGATTTATAGATTTCGGTGGCTATTAACTCGGTAAAATGTATTTCAATTATGCAGAACGATGGCACAGTGTAGGAAGGGAAAACAGAGAAGTCGTGTGAAATTCTATTAGAATTTTTAACTCCTGACTTTGCACGTTCGTTTTGCGCTACTATCATCGTATCGTAACTTGTGGGCGGTGTAACTAGAACTATTTTACAGGTCAGCATAGCGGTGACAACCGACAATGAGTTCTTTAGGTAAATTACCGTTGCCGATGCGACTTGAATCTTAAGCTACCGACACACGTATCCTTTACTAGCACGAAAGATGCTTTATTAAGCAAGTACTTATTAGTAGCAAGTGTGTATAAATAGATACAATAATATTAAGCAAGCTTATGAGCATGATTTTTTTGAGCTATGCTATTATAAAACAATCTTTTAGGCGTGTTGGACTGCTTTTTGCCAAATCATCGCCGGGGTTGTCGCCAGCTTCGCTAATTATTATCTTCCTAACCCTAATTAAATGTATGTAGGTGGTATATTTAGATTTCAAGACGAGAGTGATCCTGCTTTAAACAGGGTGAGCGCTCTATGCCGTATGCTCTAACACTCTCGCTTACCAATAGGCAAGTTTTGGATCAAACATCACCTTACGTTTATGGAGATGTTTTTCTAAATTATTTCCAGATAGCTACACCGCATAGGTACAACATAAATAGTGTAGTAATTTCTTACTGTCTATATTTTAACTGTGTCATTTAAAAGCAATAACAATTCGGTTCTGGTTTGACTATTTTAACTCCAAAACTATAGCCATTTTAAAGACGGTCGTGTTGAAATGAAAGCTTTGAACTTCAAAATAAATTACCTAGTGTATTTAATTTAACATTTAAACGATTTCGTTTCGATTCGTTTAAATGTAATAAGCGAAATTTTAATTGGATTATAATAATAATAAAGCAATAAGCTGATGGCATACCGAACTTCATTAACCAGTTAAATTACATTGTTAAAGTCTTTTATTAAGCTAAATAAAATAGACTGATTCATTTTACGGATAATTATAATGATTAAATCTTAACTTGTATTTATCAAATAATAAATAAATAACCAAGACATGCCACGCTTGGCCACTCATCGCTATCTAGCCCCAAACTAAGCCGAAGCTTGTACTATGGGTACTAGTTTTTTCTTCTATAACGAACATACAGACACATAGGCAGACAGACCGACAGACAAAAATTTTACTGATTGCATTTTTGGCATCAGTATCGATCATTTATCACCCCCTGATAGTTACTTTGAACAAATATTTTATGTCTATACATTACATTTCAGAATTGACCTGTCTACAGATTTATTATAAGTAAAGATGAGTAGTAGGTACTCCTCGTATTCAAAGCGTTAAAGAAAAACCTCATAATATTCTCGTTTGAAGAGTTGAACACAGACCAGAATTAGCCGTAACCAAGCGTTTCTTCGGCATTTGTAAGCAATCAGCCGCGCGAGACATTTGGCTCAGGCCACTTGGCAGCGGTGTCCGAACGTAGTCCGGAATTCTAAACGACGTGTTCTGATTGCGACTAGGTAGCTCGTTTATTTTGTGAAGCGCGCTTGTGTGTTCGGGAAATAAGTTGCAACATCATCAACCTATTGCAGTCCACTGCTGGACATAGGCCTCTCCAATTGACAACTGACAGGCTCGGTGGCTCAATTGGTAGTGACCTCTGCCTTCTGAGCCAAGGGTCGTGGGTTCGATCCCCGCACATTACAAACATTTGTGTGCATGAACATGTCTGTTTGTATTGGTCTGGGTGTTTTCTATGTATAATATGTATTTATTTACAAAAAAAAAAAAAGTATCTAAGTAAGTTTATCAGTTGTCTAGTACCCATAGTACAAGCTTCGGCTTAGTTTGGGACTAGATGGCTCTGTGTGGCCCAGCGTGGCATGTCTTGGGTTATTTAATTGTTCGCCACTTAGGGCAAATACTGAAGGATATACCCATAATCGCCGCGCTGGGCAGGCGGATTGGCGATCGCAGGGCGTAGCTTATCGCTCCGGTGACGCTGCTGCCCGTGGTATTTAGCTATGCCTTCAATTGTGAAGGTTACCACAACCAGACGATTGCTAGCGCCTCGTTTGTTACTCAGCAGGATGCACCACATGCAGGTGAGGTTGGCTTGGAGCGAAAAGATGATAAATTCGCTTATCTTCTTTAAGTTGCAGTACTGCCTATGCATCGATTTTTTAGCATGAGACATAAATATGTTTTGGGTCTTTCATTATGGTCATTAAATCAATCAATATCAATTAGTTATTGTAAAAAGATTTCACTACAAAGCGTTAAGACCTCCTAAATTGTACTTCAAAGTATCTTTGTATCAAGTTTTAAGTCAACTGTTTGGTGTGAAATGTAGAGTATCTTATCGATATATTTAATTTTATCCTACTAATATTTATTAACGCATATTATGTAATTTGTTTTTTCGGATATATGGATGGATATTTGATAGGTAAATGGTAATTGAGTAAAAGGAGCTTTGCATCACGATAAATTATTATTGTTGCGGACAGAACGACCTTTTTATATGATTTTACCTTTTTACCAGTTTTGTACATAGTTTTATATTTGGAAGTATTTAGTTGCTATGGTTTTTGTGTATTGTTTTGTAAGTTGAGTTATAGTGGGAAGGATTACGACTGTCTCTGTGAATACAGGAAGACGCGATGCCCCCCCCAAGATTCGTTAGATGCAATGATGCAAACTGACGCCCTATTATCCCCTAATTGCTGGTAAAGCAGAAGTTTTGGATAACTCGTTTGGGGCCAGCCAACTGAAGAGAACAAGTCGATGTCTCCTTTGCCTTTGATTTGGAAGAACCAGCCAAGATTCTCACATCACAAACAACTGCGCGGTGTTGACTTTTTGGAACCCGCCAATTGTTCGCAGACAAGATAACCGGCGCTTCGTCCACCCAGATTTTTTGTCTTCCGTCTCATATAAGAAGACAGCCATGGCAGATCAGACAGAGTGCGCCCACGCTCCAACCAGGCAGACTAGCAGTGCAGCCGAAGATGAGAAGCAGAGAAGCACTGCAGTAGAGACGGCGTTGTGAGAGCGGTAGACGTAGCGCCGCCCCAGTGTTCAAGTCTTTATAATTTGTGCACTTCTTGCACAAGGGGGCGGTATGTTGCGGACAGAACGACCTTTTTATATAGTTTTACCTTTTTAATACGTTTTGTACATAGTTTTATATTAAGAAGTGTTTTTTAGTTGCTATGGTTTTTGTTTATTGTTTGTTTAGTGTGTTAAAGTTTACAGTCCGCTACGGTTGGACTATTAAAGTGTTTTTGTGGTTTCCCATTACTCGTTTGATTCCACACCCCCCGGTTCCAGCCGTATCAATTATGATCAAATAAAAACATCTTCTTCACAATCAAACGGCCTCCTCCAAATCTACAAACGTTTCATTAAACATATTGCAATAACTCTTCTAAGGAAGCAATCCGCGTGCGCTCGCATTTATCACAATAGACAAGCATTTAATTTGCACACAGCACGACACTAACGATTGTACTTTATTGTAACCGAAACCCTCCTTCTATAAATTAAATTCGCCAACCCTACCTCATTTGCTATTACCAAACAAAAATACACTCTATTTCCAACATCTCACAGCTTAATTTCAATGACAACCTTTGATAGAAAAATCTCAAAGACGTCAATTGATTTACATTCTTGTGCGCTAAATATTACGAGTGGGTTTGGCTTTTCGATGCCGGTATTCGGTGACTTTTTCCCCGTTTCGACCGTCAAGTTAAGGAAATCGGTAGTTACATCTGAGAACAGTCGCCGGACTGATAGGACTGAAGAGTTTTAGCAATTTTGTTGCTTAAATTGATGCTAAATTAAAAATAAAGCGCCCAATAAATTTTTCGTGTTCCGGAGCTTGTGGGGTCCGGCATGGCGGTGGAAACTGACAGGTAACTGACCAGTTACTTGCCGTTGTCACAGGAACTTGGGCTTCTCTTTCGCTTTCCATCAGGCGTAGGGAAGCCATTATGTCAAGATACTATAAAATAAATATATTGACTCTAAGATACTTACTAAATGATACAAACATTAGAAAAATGTTGTCCTCAAACAAAACAACCCCAGAAGGCGAATAGTTAAATCTATTTCTATGAGAACAAACTCCCCTCGCAATTTCGAAATATTCATATTAGAATCGCATGCGTAACCCTGTACGCCGGAGGGCACTAAATATTGAACCTCTTTGTTCCCTCACGCAATGCGTCCACCAATTAACAGTTGGGAGTGAAGCCCTCTGTACTCTTTGAAGATCTGAACGGACATGTTATAGAATGCGAAATGATACTATAACTAGCACGATTCATTTCGTAGTGACTCAGCTTACTGAAGCGAGGGTTTAAGAGAGGTAGAGCATAGCGAATCTTCGCTCGAATTGAGTCGCCCGTCCGGGGAAGGACCTCCACCCTATAGCATACCGCAGTCAAATGACCTCTGGGTGTTTCTGCCGGTGAGTAGGGTTTCCGGAGCTCGTGGGGGGTTAGGGTTGGGCCGGCATGGTGGTGGCCACTGACAGGTAACTGACTGGGATCAGTGTAGAAAAAAATGATGTTAGAAACCTCAATATCCTTTTAAAATACCTATGCATAAATACCCCACACGTATAATTTTGATGAAAAAAAGATTTTTGAGTTTCAGTTGACTATGTATGGGGAACCCCAAAAATTTCAATAATGTAGCTCTTGTAGTTTCGGAATAAACTGGCTGTGACATACAGACGGACAGACAGACAGACATGACGAATCTATAAGGGTCCCGTTTTTGCCATTTTGGCTACGGAACCCTAAAAAGTGACGTTAAGTATATAATTTTTTATATTAAAACACCAGTCAATTAGTAATTAAAAGTGACGTCAGCCCTTAACATTTGAATACCTTTAGGAAACCTCTTCATAGCGGCTTTTATGAGACCCTTATAGACACGCGTCCTTTTGTTTTCAACCCCTGATGCAAAGAAAGGGGTGTTAAGTGCCCTTAGTCTATTTAAAATGAATACCAATATTCACATAAAAATCTGTAGGCAATTTTCCTTCCGGTGACGGACAGTAATACAAATTACCGGACCTTCTCTATAAATTATAGTATTTTTTTTATATAAAAAGAGCGTTCAGGATAATAAAACAAACCCATTGCGCCTGTCGCCCTCATCTTGAAGGCCGTTTCACGCCCCGCCTAAAGAACCCAGGATTGTAAGAGGAAGGAAACACATGAGCTGGAAGGGCATTCCATGACTTAATGGCACGGGGCAGGAACGAACTAAACCTCTTGGTGCGCGCCACCATCGTCTGCTGTGTATGTATGTATTTACAAAAAAAGTATCCTGAGTAAGTTTATCAGTTGTCTAACCATAGCTTCGGCTTATTTTTGGTCTCAGAGTGGTTGGTACGTCCTGAGGTTATTTATTTTAGTCAGAAGTACCTAGTTATGATAATTTGTTTACTACATTCTATCTCGTAAATACAATAAAATTTTAATTTAATTGATATTCGTCCAAAATTGAGGTTGACATTAAATAATATTACTCCATTAACTCGGGATATTAAATTATCTTTGAGATCGACGAGAATCGAAGGCAATCAATCTATTTATCAAACTAAGACAAATTAATATTAGTGTCTAAATAATATAAGATCTATGTATTCTTGGTAGCGCTTTAGGGTAAAATGGCATCCTATTACTAAGACTTCGCTGTCTGTCCATCCGTCTGTCTATCTCCAGCTTTACTTATTTGCCCGATATTAAAATCAGTACCAGGTAAACGCTTCAATCAAATGTCAATGATACGGAACCGTTTTGAACTCGCAGTTTTAATAACACGTTGTATAATAAACAAAAAGAAAAACGGACTTCAAAAGCTCAGTCAAGAACTGTCCCTATCAAATCGATTACAGTTTTCAAACCGTTTTTCAGCATCGATAACACGATAAATGACGAATATCGGGACAAAAACTGTCTAGTACTAGTTGACTAGTCAGCACCGGCGATTTGAGAGAGTGTCTCGAGAGATGTGGTCGCCGGCTACTGCCCGGTCCGCACCGAGAGGAATTGATCGCCTCATCGACACTATTTATGTGGCTAAAGATTCATCAGTTTCCAGTTTGACTTCTCGTCGGGATTTTCCAATACGAATAACAAATTGCCGTAAGCTAAAATACTTGGAAAATGTCCGCGATCAATGTGAGGTTATTTAAAACTAGCTGACTCGGGGTGCTTTAGTATTATCCCACTAACATTATGAACGCGAAAGTTCATTTATTCAAATGAACTTTCGCGTTTATAATGTTAGTGGGAGTTAAAGTGAAACAACCATCTATTCAGATGGATGGATGGTTGTTTCACTTTACAGGCTATAATAAGACACAAAAACACGTACATGATGATGACATAGATGAAGTTCTTCATGAAAAACCGATGTTCACGCAGGCAAAGCCGCGGGTTGCAGCTAGTGTACTATATTTTTAACTAGACGCTGCTGCCCGTCATCAGCCTATCTTATTTATTTACGCCTTCAATCGTAAAGGTTATTCCTCCACTAGTCAGTTGCCAGAGCACTACTTGTACACATTTTTAGGGAGGATGTAAGGGAGCGACCTAACATATTTTCGCTCCAATTCACCAAAGACTGGAATTGTAAATTATTCTGGAATATTATATTAGCATTAATTCTTCTTCTTCTTTGCGTGTCGATGGCAAATAAAAATCACACCTGCTGTACCCAGTGCTCCGCCACTCCAATTGCACCACCAGTCACGGACATAAGCTCTGCTAGTGAGCAAGTTTCGCTACACGCCGAACAGCAAATCATATAGGACATGCTTTGGAGAGGAGCACCACAGTCGCAGGCCAGGTCCGACCCATCAGTGTTACCCTACCTGAATATATTCCTTGCTACGGTCAACCTGAGTACGGAGTCTGTTTAAAGACTTCCAGGTTAGCCATGGCAACCATTATTTTAAAAATAATTAAAAACGTTTTATTTCATAGCGGGACTGAGCAAAGCCTCTTCAGACTGTAAACACGTAATAAAAATGCGGAATAGTAACAGACACCAACAACTGAGCTTGCAAACTCGCACAAGACTACAAACCTCACAGCAAAATACAAAAACAAATCACTAGCGCACAAGTGCGTCCGGTGCGATCTCATTTCCATCACACAAAGCCGAACTTGCAACACCAAACTGAATAGTAGCAATCCTGCGAAGTGCACCTAAAACAACATTATTCCGGTAAACATCAAATCACAGAAACGTGTTTAGATAGAACGGCATCACGTCTTATTTGGTAACTTTAAAATTTTCTCTTTGAATCATCGTAAGACATGAATTGTTCAGGAATTAACGGTCTCGGCCGTGTCTTTCCCGTGACCACGGCTGAAACGTCAGAGTAAAACTGGTATTCGCGTTTAAACCTGAAGATTTCATGTCTAATGACCCTAAGGCGAAAGAAAGAAAGAAGAAGAAAAAAAGAGAGGTTACTATGGGACTGTCAATTGTTTGACAGGTTTTGAACAAACAAACTAAAGAAGCGTATGTCAAATCAACCGCGCCGACTGTACTAACATTTAAGCGTAGGCGCGCACTATGAGTAATTTGCCGCGCGGCAGAAAAGAGCAGCGGCATAATGTCGCGCTGTAGTACTGTACCGTGTGCCGCGATATGCCGTCAAGTGCGCGCAATATAATTGGTACAGTATTACAATGCGACATTATGCCGGTGCGTTTTTCTGCCGCGCGGCGAAAAACCTCGTAGTGCGCGCTCACACTTAAAATCAGGCATTGTTAAAGCCACGCGCTGAGTGCACGCAAGGTTCTATCCCTGATACATTTCTGTGAATCAACTGTTTCTGGAAAAATGTACCGACGTCTGGCGACAAGCCAAAGCAGTTTTGTGCAAAACAACTTGTAGAACAATGCACTCTGATGGGCACTCGCGAGACAATGGCGCAGCTGTTGACGCGTTGTCCTTTTGTCATCGCTTTGCGCCCGAGTGGGTCAGTGCGGTAATGTTTCATGAGTTTGAGACATACACCAATAATACTCTGAACTACGGGCATAGAGCCAATCTGTATTGAAATCAGACGTACTAATCATAGTAGGGATGTAAGGGAGCGGCCTATCTTCGTTAGGACAAACATTCGTGTGATGAACACTTGTATTTGTTCCGTGTCTGGGTGTTCATATTTGTATATTAGTATATATTTGTGGTACCTTCGTTGTTCTGATACCCATAACACAAGTGCTTAAGCTACTTACTTTGGGATTAGAGCAATGTAGGTATGTGATGTTATCTGATATGTATATCTATCTAACTTACTACTACACTTCGCTGGAGGGCGTCCTACGCAACGTTTTCTGTCTAAAAGTCTCCGGTACAGAACTTTTCGGCCCCAACGGCCATCTGTTCTCCTCACTATGTGCTTTGCCTACTGCTTCTTCAACCTGCTAAATAGTCCAGTGGCCTTTCGTCTATTCTTCATACAATCTGGTATTTATTTCTTTTGACAGTGACTACTCAATTCGTGAGCCGGCCAGCCGCAATGCGATGTCCAGATCTAATTACACCGCCTCCATTTGCAGCCCCTAATGAAACGTTGTAAAATTAAAATCGAGTTAAGTAGACACTCCGGTATTTCCACCGACGAAATGCAAGCAAAAATTACTCCATTTGCGATAGGGATGCGACGGATTCTGCAGTGAGGTTGCATGTAAGTAGTTCTCCGTCAAGCAAATAATTTGTATATTTGTAAATTTTGCTATTTACATGACCAAAATATCGTGTGTTGTGTTTCCAGATTTCATTAGATGATGAAGTTTGTTTGGTGAAGAAGAATTGATGAAGATGATGAGATGGTGATGTTGATTACTCTTTCACGCGAAAATTACTTGACTGTACGGATTTTAAATCAGATTAACACATAGGCAATTTAATGGATATTATCGTTTTAAATATTACCGATATTCACGCGTGCAAAACCGCGAGCTACAGCTAGTTCTTTATTTTTTTCTGTTATGGTTGTATGGTATGGTAATCTAAATAAAGAAGTTTAGATTCACGACAATAATTCTGGACCGGACTACATAATATTTGTCTGTGTTCAAATTGACGAATCTACTCAAAGTCTTTATTAACAATCTCAGTACAAGGAACAACAACCAAGACGTAAATACCACAATAATGCCATACTAACAATAAGAGAATCCCCATTGTCGAGAAGCACAAACACACCGCACGGAGCGCGATTGATTTATCGAATTACTATTGAGGAAGGCTCCCCTTTAGGAGGTCCTCAGGGACGCCCGGACATGATTGGGGATTGGGGTAGCTGAACCTTTGCAAAAATTTACATGCAAGCTTATCTCGAACGCGACGGACGAAATGATTGCGGTGAGAATTTGGGGAAACACACAAGAATACCTTCTCTGGTGAGTTAGCATGCTGAAACATGTTGCAACAATAGCTTTTAGGGAACACTAAAATCAAACATCATCATCATTGTGCCCCGCCACCTGCACTATGGAGGATCTCTACCAGGCAACTGACAGTGGTGTATCAGTTGCTAGGTTTTGGTTGGGACATGTGTGATCTCGTTTAGAGTTAGGTTCATTGACACGAAAAGAAAGAAAGACAACATCACATACAATGCTCCGATCCCAAAGTAAGCAGCTTAAGCACTTGTGTTAAGGGTATCAGAGCAACGAAGTTACCACAAATACATACTTAAATACAAATATAAACACCAAGACACGGAACAAACACAAGTGTTCGTCACACGAATGTTTGTCCCGGGTGGGAATCGAAACCCTTGGTTTAGAAGGCAGGGGTCACTACCAATTGAGCCACCGAGCCAGTCTAGCTTGTAATTGGGATGTAAAGGAGATATGTATAAGCCAAGCCAACCTCATCTGCCCGTGGTGTATCCTTCTGAATAACAGACAAGGCTCTGGCAATCGACTGGTGCCGATCTACGGTATAGCCCTCACGATTGAAGGCATAGCTAAATACTACACGAACGTTTACTGTATCAGACATGAATGTAACATTTATTCATCTTCATTCCCAATGTTTTTTCTACGTTTTTATTTGACGTCTCGGCTTTATTTGATGTTCGTGAACAGTATAAGTCTTATTAGCACGAATGCAAAAAACCACCCTTATGCGATGAAAGTATAGGTGCTACGAAAACTGTTCAATTGTAGATATTTTCAAATCGCCTTATATATTTTTTTTATCGCCCTTGTTATTAGAGCAATGTTGTGTTGTTCTTTTGTTAGTCATGTTATTGTTATTGTTGTCAAAGAGTAAACTATTCGGCCTGCAGTATTTAGCTGTGAAGGTTATACCGCCATCAATGGAGGATGTAAGGGAGCCTGCCCGTGGTGCATCCTGCCGAACAACAAACGAGGCTCTGGCAACCCGACTAATGGCGACTAACGGTATAACCATCACAATTGAAGGCGTAGCTAAATACTAAAGACCGGTGACGGGCAGCAGCGTCACCGGAGCAAGAAGCTACGCCCTGCGATTGCCAACCCGCCTGCCCAGCGTGGCGATTATGGGTATACCCCAGATGTTTGCTCTAAGTGGCGAACAACTGGAGAGGCCTATGTCCAGCAGTGGACTGTAATAGGCTGATGAAGATAATGATGAACCATCACGATAAAAGGCGTAGCTAAACATCACAGGCCGATGACGGGCAGCAGCGTCAACGAAGCAAGAAGCTACGCCCTGCGACCGCCAGCCCGCCTGCCCAGGGTGGCGATTATGGGTATATCCTCCAGATGTTTGCCTATTGTCCTATGGCCTGGAGAGGCCATATGCTCAAGCAGTGGACTGCAATAGGCTGATGATGATGATGATGAACCATCACGATAAAAGGCGTAGCTAAACATCACAGGCCGATGACGGGCAGCAGCGTCTACGAAGCTACGCACTGCAACCGCCAGCCCGCCTGCCCAGAGGGGCGATTATGGGTATATCCTCCAGATGTTTGCCCATTGTCCTATGGCCTGGAGAGGCCATATGCTCAAGCAGTGGACTGCAATAGGCTGATGATGATGAGTCGGTTGCCAGAGCCTCGTTTATTATAGGGTGAAATGCTCCACGAAATTCTAATCTACACTACAAAAATAACTTCAAAAGTTCTCCACTTCACCGCGCGCCTGTACATCTGATCCATATTTCTGCACTAAAAGATTTACGCCGCTTTTCTCGGCTATCTCGCGGCCGCAGATTTATCATCGTAAACAAACGCAATCGATAAGTAGCCGACTTTTTACAAGAGTTTGATGTTTGACTGAGCACGTGAGGGGATTCCTCAATTCTGCAAAGTTGGTTAAATTTTACGACCTCCGCGCGTTTTGTACGACGTTCTTGCTTGCGCTGCAATCACAATACATTCACATACGTTGCTATCCCTAAGTAAATAGCTTAAGCACTAATGTTATAGATGTGACCGTGAAATTGTTAATACCGTTAGATTTCAATTGTCTTGGTGGCTCAATTGGTCCGATCCCAAAGTAAGTAGCTTAACCTCGTAAGGCCCAATGTTCTCATGTGATCCAATTCCTATTGTTTCATCTATTGTGTCTGGAAGTCTGGGCCTTACGACTATAAGCGCTTGTGTTATGGGTATCAGAACCACGGAGGTACCACAAATATTATACTTAAATACAAAACAAACACAAGTGTTCGTCACACGAATGTTTGTCCCGGGTGGGAACCGAACCCACGACCCTTGGTTTAGAAGACATTTGACATAGACGTTGTACATAGATTAGATTTCCAGTTTAAAAGAAAACTTTTGGGCTCTGACTTAGTTGTTTTAATAACTTTTTTTTCGTAGGTTACTGCATGCATAGTTGCGTACACCAACGATGAAAACTAAAAGAGTCCCAAGTCACTACGGCAATGGACAAGTAACCAAATGAACCACTTGTAAGTTGCCACCAGTAAGTTGGCCTGTAAGATTAGCTTAGCACATAAACCATAGTTGGAGGTTTGGTTGATTGATGAACGAATTTCATTAAAAATAGCGAAATATTTAGGCATATGGATTAGGATATGGCTTGATGGCTCATTTGGTAGTCACCTTAGCCTTGTGAGCCAAGGGTCGTGGGTTCGATTCCCGCACGGTACAAACATTTATGTTCATGAACATGTCTGTTTGTATTGGTCTGGGTGTTGACTATGTATTTATTTCCAAAAAAATGTATTTAATTAAGTTTATCAGTTGCCTAGTACCCATAGTACAAACTCCGGCTTAGTTTGGGGCTAGACGGCGCTGTGTGGCCCAGCGTGGCATGTCTTGGGTTATTTATTATAGTAATACTGGCTAATCAAATTTTTATAATTTTTTCTGTATGGAAATTCAAGATCCGTATGTATCTTATACATGAGGAATTATGGGAGACCATCATCGGATATCCTCCAGGTATCGATATTTGCGCTGAGAAGAAATTGCGTAACCAAAGAAGCTTGGGACGCTCTTTCGTCCGCTTACGAGGATAAAGGCTTAGGGCGACGTATAAGCCTCGAACGGAAGCTGTACAGGTACTGCCTTGATGATTTTGACTCCGATTTAGAGACGTATATAAATGCTGTGATGTCAACTGTACAAGATTTAGCCGATATAGGCAAAATAATAGAAGATGCTTCAATAGCTGCTATTCTTCTAGGAGGTTTAAGTCCTCAGTATGCACCTTTAGTAATGGCTTTGGAAAATTCAAATATCGACATAACTGTTGATCTGATTAAAGCTAAACTGTTGAATGAATTGAATAAACCAGCTATGAATAATCCTGATACTGCTCTTCGTACCCGTATGAACCAGAACAAATCCACTAAGACTAAGAAACCCATAGTATGCTATGACTGCATGGAGCCCGGACATAAGCGTCCAGATTGTCCAAATAAGAAGGATAAGAAGAAGAAACCTGTCAATCATAAGAATTCTCTATGTGCTCTCAATGTCATTGAGGGACTTGAGCGTGACAAATGGTTCATAGATTCTGGAGCTTCCGCCCATATGACGTCACGAGCTGATTGGATGAAAAATGTGAGAGGTTCATTATCTGGGACTGTGACTATTGCAAATGGAGATGTACTTCCAAGCAAAGGAGTCGGAGATATTTCTATCACCAGTTGCGGTCATAATACTGATGTCAAGAAGATTACTGATGTTGTTCATGTTCCGAATTTGAACTCTAATCTTATTTCAGTTAAGAAGGCTGTAGATAAAGGTTTTAGCGTAGTTTTTGATAGAACTGGTTGTAATTTTTATGATTCTGATGCTTTTTCTTGTAAAGGTGATGTTATTTTACATGGTTCTGTATGTGGTGGACTGTATTCTTTAGACTGTACAGTCAATCCAAATTCTCAACCTCAATTATCCGCTTTTGAGACACACTCCGATGTTTCTAGCTTCAGGCTTTGGCACAAAAGGCTCGGCCATTTATGCCGCATTGGAATGGATCAGCTCAAGAAGGGACGCGCAGTAGGTGTGAACTACTCGGAGGTAGACAAGGAACCATGCATCCCCTGCATTGAAGGTAAGCAGAACAGGAAACCATTCAAAAAGGTTTCACATAAACGTACGACAACAGTTCTGGAACTTATTCATTCAGATATTTGTGGACCCCTGCCTGAAACGTCATTTCAAGGCAATAAATATATGTTATTTTTTATAGACGATTTTTCTCGCATGACTTTTGTATTCTTTATTCCTTCAAAAGCTGAAGTAAAGAACAAGTTTTGTGTTTTCCAGTCCGCAGTTGAACGGGAAACGGGAGTCAAGATTAAGACGCTGAAGAGTGACAATGGGAAAGAGTATGTTAACAATGAATTTTCGAGGTACTTACAGAGTGAAGGAATTCAACATCTAACTACTGTTCCCTACAGCCCACAGCAAAATTCCATAGCAGAAAGAACTAATAGATGTATAATGGAAAAGGCTAGATCCATGCTTTCTGACAGTTCCCTTCCTAAGGCATATTGGCAAGATGCTGCAGAGATGGCTGTGTACCTCAAGAATAGGTCTCCTCATCGTGCTCTCGATGGAAAAACAGCTTACGAGAAGTGGTATGGTAGAGTTCCTAACCTATCTCATCTACGTGTCTTCGGATGCAGTGCTTTTATTCATATACCCGACTGTCATCGGAAGAAATTGGATATGAAAGCGTCTGAACATATATTCGTAGGATATTCAGAAGATCCGAGAAGTTATTATTTCCGGGATATTGTATACCCCAGAAGGATTGTGAAAAGCAGAGACATAACGTTTTTTGAAAATGATTTTCAAGATTTAAAAAGAACAGGTAACACATGTAAGTCTGATATTGATTCACCTGAATCAGCATTTGTACCTCTCTTGCTTAGCTCACAAATGAACAATTCAACTAGTTCACGGAATCTAACACCTGACATTAGCGCTATCATCAATGATGACCAGATCCTGCATAACACAGAATGTGTATCAGAGGAAGTTGAGTCTGATGCTGATGTTTCCGATCCATGGAATAAAGCTGTTGCTCAAGACGAGGCAGTACAACCTGTCATCGCGTCTACATCAGATGCTCATATTCAGTCTGACATTCATATTACGGAACCAAGATACAATTTGAGACCAAGGCAACCTAAATCTGCTGCCAATTGTGTATGTATGCAAACTTCATCCCCTCAGCAGTTGGATGAACCTTCAAATTATTCACAGGCTATACGTGCAGATGATTGTGATAAATGGTATCAAGCTATGCAAGAAGAATATCAATCTCTCCTTGACAAGCAGACTTGGATTCTCGTTGACAAACCAGACAAGAAGGTCATTCCTTGCAAATGGATCTACAAGTTGAAGAAGAATGCGCATGGTGATGTTATTAAGTATAAAGCGAGACTTGTCGCAAAAGGATATGATCAAGTGTATGGAATTGATTTTACGGAAACATTTTCTCCAGTCGTCCGGAATTCCTCTCTACGCATGCTGTTCGCGTTGGCTGCAGAAAAGGGAATGAAGATGCACCACCTTGACGTGGACACGGCATTCTTAAATGGTGACTTGGAAGAGGAAGTGTACATGAGTCAACCTGAAGGTTTCTCGAAACCTGGTCAAGAAGACAAGGTATGTTTGCTAAAACATAGTTTGTATGGGTTAAACCAGTCTTCTAGACAATGGTTTAAAAAGTTAACCGATACTTTATTATGTATAGGTTTTAAACCAACTCCTTCCGAATCGTGCATTTATACTAAAAAGGTTGATAATGAGTTGATAATACTCGCCTTTTATGTCGATGACATTGTCATATTTTACAAAGACATGAAACTTCTTGACATTGTCATATCTGACTTACAGAAATATTTTAGCTTGAAAATAATCGGAGAAATAAGCTATTATTTAGGTTTAAATATCAAATGCAAACCTAATGAAATCAAGATTTCGCAAGAAACTTATATACGTGATTTGCTGAAAAAGTTTAACATGTCGGATTGTAAAACTGTGTCTACGCCATTGGAAATTAAAAAGCTGCTTTCAAGTGAGAATGGTAACGTACAGTCTTTGTATCCGTATCAGAGCTTAATTGGTTGTTTGAACTTTTTGGCAGTAAGTACCAGACCAGATATTGCCTACGCTGTATCATACTTGAGTCAATTCAATACGAAATACGATAAAAGTCACTGGATTGCAGCAAAACGAGTGCTACAATATTTAAAAGGTACTATCGATTTGGGCATTATTTACAGGAAAGGCGGTGGATGTCTAGTCGGTTATTCAGATGCTGATTGGGCTGGTTGTCCCATTGATCGTCGATCCTACAGTGGATTCTACTTCTCACTGGCCGGGGGAGCTATTTCGTGGGAGAGTAAGAAGCAGAGTACGGTCGCGCAATCATCCTGTGAATCGGAATACGTGTGTTTGGCGAGTGCAGCTAAGGATGCTGTGTTTCTCAAGCGGTTAATTTTCGAACTTACTGGTGAGTCGATTGTTGTTTCTATACATAATGATTCGCAGTCTGCGCAAAAATTAGTTTCGAATCCAGTTCACCATAACAGAACCAAACACATAGATACTAGGTTCCATTTTATACGTGATTTATTAAGTAATCATGTTATAGATATTGTTTATACACCTACTTTAGAGATGTGGGCTGATGTTCTCACGAAACCTTTAGCTCGCATTAAGCATCAGAATTGTGTAAAAGGGATAGGTTTATCCTCATAATCCTATTTTGATTACGGGGAGTATATAGTAATACTGGCTAATCAAATTTTTAAATTTATATTTCTTTTACGTTCTGATGTATGTTCTTACTTTGACTTCAATAAACAGTGTCAATGACAACATTTATTTACATATAATACTCTCAGCTACCCTTACAAAGTACTGTATAAATGATATAAACTAAAATAACCCACTACTTGTTAAACAAATTACAACATTACTACACGGATGACGTAACTAATAGAGTTTTTATTAGTTTGACGTGAGTGACGTCGCTTTGAGTGGGGTCTGGGCTGACGAGCCCTCCGGTGTTCGGGGAGTTGGTACGTCGAGCCGCCCACATCATTTGTAGTATAAACTGACAGAGCCTGTGGAATGCACAGTTCTGGGATCATATAAATAATACGAGTATAAATAAATAACCCAAGACATGCCACGCTGGGCCACTCATCGCCATCTAGCCCCAAACTAAGCCGAAGCTTGTACTATGGGTACTAGACAACTGATAAACTTACTAAGATACTTTTTTTTGTAAATAAATACATATTATACATAGAAAACACCCAGACTAGTACAAACAGGCATGTTCATGAACACAAATGTTTGTACTGTGCGGGAATCGAACCCACGACCCTTGGCTTAGAGGGCAGTGCTCACTACCAAATGAACCATCGAGACAGTCGAATTATTAGTATGTATCAAGGATGGCCGGATAGTACCGGAAGTACTATACGAACTGGCCGCATGGCGCGGCATACCTCGTTATGTATTTTTAACCAAAGGAGGAGGTTCTCAAACGACAGAATTTATTTAAGTTGTGACTATTTTTCTTAATACATAATTATCTCCGAAAGTTGTGAACCTATTTGAAAATTTATTTTTGTTGTTTGAAAGGGTACTTATATACGGGTATAACGATACTTCCTAGTAAGTCCCATTGAAGTCGGGTTTTTTATCCTCATGAAAATTCTGTCTCTCTTGCAGTTCATGTGTTATTTTTATACAGCATTTAATTAACTTGCTGTTAGCTTGGCTTTCTTCTTGGTTTCCTTTTCTATCCCTATGGATAACGTATTTTTCAAGTCACCAGAGAACCCCTCATGTGGTTCTGTTCTCTGGTGACTTAAAAATACGTAGTTAATAATAACTAGTTTTAACCAGGGAAAATGAGTTCTTACGAAAAATGGGTATTAACTGTAACAGATACACTGCACTTAGAAGAAATTTCTACACAATTGACCCCAGACATTATCGGATTATACCAGATTTACGAATATTACTGTTGATCAAATCGGTAATCCGCGAAACTAATACAACATCCAATTAGGGGTTAAGCTTAATAGTATTACGGGTTAATATTGAATGTAATTAAAGCGTGAATTTAATCTAATTTATTATTAAACAACTTTACAAAATCAACGTTATCATTGGGGGTGACTCATGTGTAGCAAAAGACGTTTGCAGGCTGATGATGATGATGAGAGTTCAGAACTGAAACCTTCGTATCATCTTTTTGATTGGCCCAGTGGCTCAATTAGTAGTGACCCCTGGCTTCTGAGCCAAAGGTCGTGGGTTCGATTCCCACCCGGGACAGACATTCGTGTGATGAATACTTGTGTTTGTTCCGTGTCTGGGTGTTTATAATTTGTATTTAAGTATTTATTTGTGATACCTTCGTTGTTCTGATACCCATAACACAAGTGCTTAAGCTACTTACTTTGGGATTAGAGCAATGTATGTGATTTTGTCTGATATTTATTCATTTATTTTTCTTTGTTTCAGACGAGAGCGCCCTATAGAACGCGTAGTGAAACCATCCTGGAGTGTTTTAGTTTTATCTCGCAAAACTACCTTTTCCGACCCATATCAGATATCGTAATGTTCGAAAATGATCTTATCTATATTTCCTGCCCGTATCCCAAGATAAAGAGGTCGTATGTCAGTTTACGGACCTCTACAAAATGGCTAAGTAGGTAAATAATTGAGCCCTCCATCTTACAAGTTCTTGACCTTACCCAGATGTAGCCGATAAGTTAAATTATATACTAATAAAAACGATCAATTGCGAATAAGGTTTATTCGTTAAGGTTCCGTCTTTAGACTTTTTAGAAATTCTTTTCTTTTTTTTTACGTAGATTTTTCTTTCTTTGTTGTGTGTATTGTTGTTGTACAGGATTCTGGTGTGCTTGATATTCTGGATGAAGCTTCAATAACAGGCGATAATTAATGTATACGGATTATTTACTTCCACATTGCGGAACCGTCAATTTTGATGTGCGTGATAAACAATTAATAGATTTTTACCCTTAGCCACTTTGGTCGATAGTGTGTGTGTTGTTTTAATATGTGTGTTACATATTTTTAGTACATGTAATTTATCACTTCCATAAGTATTGGATAAGAGTTTTCACTCGTCTGTAACGGAACCATAAACATTTCTTCGTGACCCAGAGTTTTTGCCGAGTAAATTCTATTAGGGGATTAAACCTCGACCCCAATCGGTAATGGGGAACTATGGGGTATAAGGCGCTATATGTGTGAGGATGGGAAGCCGTAGCCTTTATTCGGCCGGGTCGCCGGCCAGCTGCTTTCATTTAGATGGGACTGATTAACTTACATACAAAACTATGTACCTAATACCCGGCGTGTTTAGTATCGCCATGCCATTAAAATAATTATGTTTGTAATAACAATTTTGTCGGGTAACCCAAAATCCTTCCAAGCCACTTGACGATAAGTTCAATTAAAAAATATAAAATGCTTTGGAAAATAAAACCGAATTAGTCTTAATTAATAGCTTGTTATCAAGAAAAAAAAATAATTTTAAATTAAAAAATCGTTAAGGGTTCGTAAAACGTTTGATGTTGTGAAATATTTTAAAACTGGCGACTTTTCTTGCATTAAACTAATACATAGCTCTGATACAATCACATTAGCTATAATAATATGTTACTCATGTCTGTTTGTATTAGTATGGGTGTTTATTATGTATAATATGTATTTATTTACAAAAAAAAGTATTTAATAATAATAAAAAAAACATTTAATTAATTTATGAAATTGACACAGTAGCTTTTAAGTTTATTCATTACAAACATACACACACACGAAAATAATAAATATTTCCTCTTTTTATAATATCAGTGTAGATAAAATACCCAAAGATGTTTTAATATCTAATACCTAATTCTATGTATTTACGTTTAGCTTCCTGGTTTTTCCTTTTCTTGTCAATTCTTCACAGTATTAGGTTAATTATGTCATTAAATTCAATAAGGCCTTGTCTTAAAATTGTCCAGAAGAACTTTTAAGCGCGTTTATTTTTTTTTATTCAAAAAGATAATGAAACACCTTCCCCTTCAAAGCGGTAACGGCTCAATTCAAAACGCCAATTCCTCGCCACAGATAATCTAATTTCCAATAAAAATGCCAAACCAAACCGTAGTCTCCCCTGCGAGTTCAGTATAAAGTGACATTTGGTAAAAATGAATTTTAATGCCCTACCATCATGATATAAGGGGACACTTTGCCCCGAGCTACCTTCATCCCATCACGCGCTCTTTCCCTCGCTTATCGCTTGTCTCGACATCCATCGGTTCTGTAACGCTAAGGTATGCTTCGATCGAGTTAACATTAAGAGCAATGGAAGTCGTGTGGCTCGCAGAATTAGCATTCGGATCGGGGCAAAGTTTGATAATAAGATTTATATGGTAGTCCCGCTAGCCAGTGTCCGTCCCAGCCGTTTTGAATTGCTGATTGCCTTGAAATAAGGTGCTCGAGTACCTACTTGTTGCTTAGGGAATAAAATTGGGTCCGCTTTTTAATGGGAAACGGGAAATATTGACTTTCGAAATGCTGAAAGTATAATGGTGTATTTGCGGGACCGCTAGGGCGCGCCTGGTTAATTATGCGCTGGGTTATTCGTTTTGTTTCTTCTGCGTTGGATATTGATTTGAGGCGGGTTTTTTTATGTATTTGCATAATTCAGTATTTTTATCGATCTTACCTTTTTTTATTTTTCGTTTTTAGCGTTTTTCTATGGCCAGATAAAGTTTAACAGATTCATTATGTATGAAATGACGTTATTCAGTATTATCTCTTAGCGAATATCTCTTGCAATGATTCATCTATTATTGTCATCTATTATTAGCAGGTGGATTAACTATTGCAGGGTGTAGCAGTGAAATAGCATACCATACGTTATTCAAATTTAGTTTAAAAATAGTTACAGAAAGTTTAATAAAAATTAATACAAGTAATTCGTAAACAAAAAGTTGATATCATATAGCTAACTATACATCATAATAATAAGCTAAAGGCGTGCATTGATCCTATTAGACGTACGCGCTAATGACACACGTATCCACAATTCGAGCAACTAGTTCCCAACTAGCGCTCAATAGCCGAGCGAGAACAATCGGCTCAGTCGAGTAACGCTCCACGCAGTTAGCGCCGAGTGCTCCGTCTCGATTATCCAATCATTAGGAGCCACTTCAATTACCAGGCGTGCTGCATAAGTAGTTTGCGATCAGGCGAGCAGCTTAATGATAAGATAAAGATTGTTTTCTCATTTAAGTACGGGCTGGCATGTGTGCCTGCATAACCCTAAGTTTGACTAGTAGAGACTTATAATATAATAGTAATAATAAATGTTTAATTCAAATAAAGAATCCATACAAAATTGTTAGTAAATTAACTTTAATAACTATGTTAGTAAGTACAGAATTATATCAAATCAATTAAATTAAATTAAATCAATTTATACCCATCTCCTAGACTTTTGTACTTTTTTAAAAGTTTATATAAATTAATATTAATATTATCAAGAACAAGTCGCTTTCTTGCTGTTTTCTAACTGGCTACAGGTATTTTTTACTCATAGCCGCATTGAAACATATAAACCCACACAACACTCAATAAAATATAAAACTGCTATGAGAGATAAAATTCCCTTTGGCATACACAGCAAGTTACAATAAAAAATTAGACATCATAAAAGAAATAAAGAATTAATTACTTTGATTTAATATTTTTCGTACCCAAAAATGTACATGTTTTGTTCTAATGTACACAAGTAGAGTGCTGCCTGCACTAAATACCAATTTGCCTCAATTTAAAGTGACTTTAGAAATACTAAACGCCAGTCGTAAATGTCTCGGATTACACCGATCGTAGCAAGTCTCGTAGTCACTCGTAGCCACATGATAAAAAATCCTACTCACACATAACCTCGTAGCACTGTTCCGTAGCAAGTCTCTAGTCCGTAGTCGCTCGTAGCCACAAGTCAAGCCATCGCAGAGGCTCGCTCCGCCCGATTAGTTATCCATTACGCCAATCGGCGCTGGCGACGCGCCAAAGAGCCTGACGCCGCCGCCCGACTACCTAGTACCCGATACTGCTCTGATAAATCTGATAGACATTTTTAATACTGGTTCGGTGGCTCAATTGGTAGTGACCTCTGCCTTCTGAGCCAAGGGTCGTGGGTTCGATCCCCACACATTACAAATATGTGTGTGCATGAACATATCTGTTTGTATTAGTCTGGGTGTTTTTTATGTATAATATGTATTTATTTACAAAAAAAAATATCTAAGTTAGTTTATCAGTTGTCTAGTACCCATAGTACAAGCTTCGGCTTAGGTTGGGGCTAGATGGCGCTGTGTGGCCCAGCGTGGCATGTCTTGGGTTATTCATTTATTTATACTAATATTGACTTCACTGGCTCGGTGTATGTTCGTTCGAAACAAAAACTACTAAACGGATTTTAATTTAACGAAACTTGGTATAAATATTCTTCATACTCCTGGGCAGGTTATAGTATACTTTTTATCCCACTACGATCAATAGGAACAGAGCAGTGAAGGGAAGTGTTGGGAAAACGGAATAAATTTTTATCTGCATGTTTGATCGCGCATCACGCAAAAACTACTGCATGGAATCAAATGAGGTTTTCACCAATGTATTGCTAGAGGTCTAACTTAAAATTTAGGTACAATTTTATGAATGTTTGTTATTTTTGAAACCCGATATCCACGTGTGCGACGCCACCGGCACATCATCATCCTAGCCTTTTTCCCTATTGTCTCAGGGTCGGCTTCCCAAACTGAGAGATTTGGCGAGGGCTAAGCTTTTACACAGAGCGACTGCCATCAGACCTCCGCAACACTTAGGGTAAGCTATACCCATTCCCAGTTAGGCGTCAGAGTTATCATCATTTCTGATATGATGTGACGACTGCTATCTGAGCCAACAGCTTAACGTGCCTTCCTAAGCACGGAGGAAATCGGTGTCAAATTTTGGTCACCCATCATCGGATTGACTGCGCCAATGGTTGCACAACGTTGCACATTGTTAAGCGAACAAGACCGCGACGCCACCGGAACAGCTAGTAATAAATAAATGGTACTTTGTGGGTGTTAGTAGAAAGATCTTTCTGTACTTAAGTGTGTGTATTTTAAATGTTATAGCGCGTTTCCGAATCTATCCCCAGTTCAAGACCTCCCGCTCGTGAATATAAAATGTAATACCTCCAGCAATGGTGATTAGCCATAAACCCATCTCACTAAATTACAATGTTACCGGCAATGTTTGTCAAACTTTGGATTCGTAAAGTTACTTTGTACTGGGAGCGGAGGTGATGTAAATTTTATATACCATCTTTCAAACTGTTCGCTGTATATCGTTAGCTTTCGTATTACAATCAACTACAGAGTTGCAGTTCTATTGGGCGGGGAGCTTATAAATTTTATTGGTTCCCGTACTACGGTTGTTCCCGTACTACATGAGATGTGTTACAGTTAAAGGGACTTTGATATTATACATCACCACAATATGGTTTTCTATGTGATTTCTGGACTTAGAATAGGATCAATCCATCTCAAATGCAAAAGATTTATCGTGAATCTATTTGCAAATTTTTTTTATTTATTTATTAGGTATACCAACGTTTATAAACAATTATACTTAGAACTGAAAGCATACATTGGTGTATATGTTGTGGCCAAATCGACGAATTGATCAATTCATGAAGTGGCCAAATAGTGGTAACCAAATCATTAAACGATAAACGTTTAGCGATTTGGTCACCCACGTTTGACCATATCGTAAAAAAGGGTCACAAGTCTTTTTTTTTTAAGAGGGGAATGCATTAGGCACCTTCATGCCGTCTCCGGGGGGAGGCGGCATGGTGTGTGGGACCCACACCTCCCAAAAGGGAGGGCATATCCACTAAACCCCCCTGTGTCGCCAGTGGGCAGCAAGTTGCAGGGACACGGGTAGCGCCGAAGCATACGGCCATATCCCTGCCTGCCCTGGCCAGCCGCAGATGATAAGCGGCCGGCACTCCTGGTCCGGGGAGGGCAAATACCCCTGCCCCCGGATCCGGGGAGCAGTAGAGTGCTCCCGGGCGGACCTCGTGCAACGGTGTGGCTGCACCCACCACACCGTTACGCCCCTATGTGGGTCACAAGTCTAACCTAACCTAACCAACTGTGTCAAATCTGTGATAAAGAGTGTATTTTTGGTTGCCCCCATTCCCCCCGCTTTAATAACATGCACACATAGAAAAATCAATGCACGATCATCCCGTTTGGCACATGATCTCACAACTCAATAAATTGAGAGCACATCGTACATCATTAATCACCTCAACACTAGCTGATGACGCCTGCTACAGCACGAGAGTCTGATAGATCATTATCACTTGCCCATTCACCTACTGCCATCAAAAACAGGCGCCATCGCTGCGCAAATTTGTCAACCCCGCCCTTACCGTGCTCGCGGATACAAACCGCTCGCCGATGTGGGGTGTGAGAGGCTACTTTGAGTTGGAGTTTCATAGCTTAAATACATTGTCTATAAAAATTGTTATTGATAACTTAATTTTATATTGACTTTTAGGTTTCATCATTGTCATTATCAGCTTATGTAGTCCACTGCTGGACATAGATCTTTCCAGTTGTTCGCCACTTAAGGCAAACATCTGGATGATATATCCATAATCGCCACGCTAGGCAGATCACAGGGCGTAGCTCCTCGCTCCGGCGACGTTGCTGCCCGTCATTGGCCTGTGGTATTTAGCTACACCTTCAGTAGGCTATTATGGCTAGAAATTGTAATTAGTCCGTCTTTTAGCTTATTAAAAAATAAAAGACACGTATTTTTCCTTTTTTTATTCAAATAAACAAAAGCAAAGATACGTGGCATCAAAAGTTAGGAGTGGGAGTGTTTGACGTCACTCGCTCCCGTAAAAATGACTCACCGAGTGACGTCACGCGTAATTTCAACAGGCTATAAGTTTGTAATTTTTAGTCTAATTTACAAATAAAAAATTGAATAAGCTTAAAGACGGACTAATTACAATTTTGAGCCATAATAGCCTATTGTGATGGTTATACCGCCACCAATCGATTGCAAGCGCTTCGTTTGTTTTTCGTCAGGATGCATCAGGGGCCGGTGAGGTTGACTTGGAACGAAAGATAATCGACCGCTCCCTTATATCCCTTTTTACGTTTAGAATCCTTATATGATGTTCAGGTTGGTTCATGGTACCTAGTTTACGCTGCTTGAGAGTAGTCGTGGATTCCATCCCCGAACAGTGCAGATATAAAGAAGCACTGTGCGGGGACCGAACCCAACAAATGTGTTAAAAGCAACGTTCACTACACAAAACCAAACAAGATGTCAATTTTTTTTTATATTCGCTCGACATAATGGCTTCCCTATGCCTGATGGAAAGCAAAAGAGAAGCCCAAGTCGCTGTGACAACGGGCAAGTAACTGGTCAGTTACCCGTCAGTTGCCACCGCCATGCTGGCCCAACGCTAACCCCCCACGAGCTCCGGAAACCCTACTCACGGCAGAAACTCGACCCATTTGACTGCGGTATTCTATAGGGTGGATGTCCTTCCCCGGACGGGCGGCTCAATTCGAGCGAAGATTCGCTATGCCCTACCTCTCTTAAAGTTCTAGTAGATCGACTCTTGTCGCCAGGCGATTTAATTTTGCGTATCAACAAACGCTTACTAACGAAACTTTAAAAAGTTTATAAAATTCAAGCAATTTGCTATTGCTACCAACTCCACCAAATCAAACCGCCTCGCCCCGACCATTTGTAATTCATTACACCTTCACCAAAACTCTTCACAAAGCTTTTAAATAGTGAAACAATTTATTTATCATTCGTTTGTTGGGCCTGCGCTTTGTTTGCGAAACAAAGGGACAATAACACCAAAGAATTGTAATGGTAATGTCATGCAAATGCAACTCTCGCCTGGAATTATTAAAAATTTTAAAGCGCCCACCGTGTAGTGAGGGGCCGTTCGAGTCCCGGCTTACGTTAGAAACTCGAGTCTTTATTGTTTCTTTTAAAAATAAAATCAATTTATTTCAGACTATTATTGTCCAAATATCGTTCGTATACAAATACAAGTGACATAAAAATTATGTGAGTAAGCAAAATAATAACATTGAAACCAAATTATTATGAAACAAAGACTCGCATAAAAATAAGCAGCAAACAGTCTCTCTTCCTTCCCAGGTATTTGTAACATGTTTCATCTCTTCACGTAACTTTTATATAGGTATTCCTGGAAACCGGTCTATTTATCGAGATCTATCTGGCAATGTTAAGTAAAAGTTTACAAAGTTACAATATAATCCGGGTGATACAAAAGCAAGTTATCCGCACGCCTAACGACAAGTTTCTTTACACCCGATGCACGCTAGAAGACGATTTATTTTCATTGATATAAAATCAAAAACTTTATCATTTTTCTGCTGCTCTAAAGCACAAAAATCTCGGCTTTTGTCGTCTGTAGTAACTTGATTCATGGCTATTATATTCTGTTTTGTATTAAACAGTAACAGACGGAATTCAAAGTTTCAGTCGTGAAATATTTACTCTACATAACGATCCAAGTTACTCAAAGTAGTACTTAACTAATCTCAAAGTTGGCACTTAGGGACCAAGTTACGGCGCGTTCGCAGTTGACATTAGTTTCATCGAAGCACCTTCAATGTTTCCCTGAAACTCAATGTGGAAATAGGTACCGATTGAAATGTAACTTTAATTGAATTGATTTTATTCATTCATTGTCCCACATAGCTCTGTAAAGGAAGGGGCAATTAGCTCGTAACTTATTTAAGGATATTATAATGAGTGAGTTTTAGTAAATACTAAATTTGGTGGTATTTTGTACTTTGTTCACTGGAGTTATAGATCATTGAAATACTTTATCTTCGGAGTGCTTTGGATGTCGAGCGACTTGTAGTGTAAGCAACTTGCTTGGTACCCGACGGTTACTTGAAACGATTGGTGTCCATTTACGATACTGGGTAACATTGTACATAATTAGCTATCTTAACTAATATTATAAAGCTGAAGAGTTTGTTTGTTTGTTTGAACGCGCTAATCTCAGGAAGTACTGGTCCGAATTGAAAAATTCTTTTTGTGTTGAATAGAGCATTTATCGAGGAAGGCTATAGGCTATATAACATCACGCTGCAACTATTAGGAGCGAAGAAATAATGGAAAATGAAAAAAAAAACGGGGGAAAAATAATTATTCCACGCGGACGAAGTCGCGAGCACTGCTAGTAAGTAGATAAGATTAGGTATACTACCGCATTAGATTAGTCTGTAAGAGTAGTGTATTTTAAGTTTAATAATAAATAAAAACAAATAAATAAAAGTCTCTCGAATATCCGATTGTAATTTTGTCAATTGTCAAATTTCTTTCGACATTGGCGGTCAAAGAGGAGCTGATAGCCATTTACAAAAAAAACATTCATCATCATCATCATTAGCCAGGACACGTTTACTGCGATTTTCCTTAGTCAACCAGGCTGTTTAGTTTTTCCCTGCCCGTTTTCTGATATTATTTTATTCGTCTTCTACGACACTCACAAAACAAGTTTAATTTTATCAATATTTTTTTGTAAGGACTCGAAATTATTGCCCTTCACTGTCTAGCCTACATAAAAGTGGAGAGCTAAATTTATGTGCCGACTTGGTGAGTAATAAAAATTCGAAATAACCCGAAGAGAGACGGATAGGACTTAATTCCGCCTTATCTCGTCCCGAGCCATATCTGTCCCGGTATTTTATCTGTTATTGGTGATTTAGAGTTAAGGTTGAGCGTCGTTAAATAATAATGGAGGTTAAAAAACTTATAAACTGAAATGAGCTGGAATTTTGGAGACGTAATTACTTTATACTCGTGTTTATTCTTATGATGATATCCCACAGGATTTGATTTTAAGAAAATGAATATAGAAAGATTGTTTCTTTCGGCGAACACAGCCCGGTAAAAAATACCGTAGCTTCGCCATTTGCACTATGAATGTAGAGCCAAAGCGCTTTCTGCCAATTTTTCGTGCTTGCACCGGAACAGGATCGGAATTATTCCGATTATTGCTATTATAGAAATCATAGTTTCATTTTTATTCTCATTAGATACTTCCTTAGTTATTCTTACAGGACTTGCTATCGCTAGACCATTCATTGGCCAGGCACTCGTTGTTTTATAAAATAGGGAAAACTATGAATTAATTCATCTGAACAATCACAGCAATCAATCGTCATGATCATCATCAACCTATTGCAGTCCACCGCTGGACATGGGCCTCTCCAGTTGCTCGCCACCTAGAGCAAACATCTAGAGGATATACCCATAATCGCCACGTTGGGCAGGCGGGTTGGCGATCGCAGGGCGTAGCTTCTCGTTACGGTGACGCTGCTGCCCGTCATCGGTCTGTGGTATTTAGCTCCGCCTTCAATTGTGATAGTTATACCGCCACCAGTCGGTTGCCAGCGCCTCGTTTGTTATTCGGCAGGATGCACCACGGGCAAGTGAGGTTGGCTTGGAGCGAAAAGATGATAGGCCGCTCCCTTACATCCCAGTAATCAATACTCATTATTATTTTGCATTCCGAATTTTTCTTTTTCTTTTATGTAATATCGCAATGTACATTCCTTCTCGATACATAGTTACAACCAAACCACATATCGTATCAACTCAACGGACGATATGCTTAGGCAAGATACGCAAGATGCATGCAAGTCTCGATCCATCCAGCGCAAAATAAACTTCGCAAGGCGCACGGAATTTAAGCGGCTTACTAAAATACCTCTCCGTACATCCACATTAAATTTTGCACGGAGTTTGTTATTATTGGGGAGGTTGAAATTTGACTCGTATGCTCCCGATCATGACCTGGTTATAGTTAGAACGTTACGTCTGCTGTTAAATCGAAATTATTATGCACAGTGTAGTTTCTGTGTTGAGCCGTGGTAGCCTAGTGGTAAGATCGTCGCTTCACACACGTGAGGTCGTCGGTACGAATCCGCGCGGGGCACGCACCTCTGGATTTGCAAAAATCTATGTGCGGAATTATACCACTAGCTTAGCGGTGAAGGAAAACATCGTGAGGAAACCTGCACATCCAGTTTAATTCTGAATGTGTAACCATGATCCAAATTTGTCTGGTTCCCCTTTCTGAGGGTTACGAAGGTCAGATGGCAGTTGCTTCAATGTAAAACCATACTCGCTAAATCTAGGATCATGGTCAATGCGGACCCTGGGCCTAGAGGCACAACCCGGGACAACGCTAAGAGGATGATGAGGATGAGTGTAGTTTCTGTATGGTTTTAGAATTGGACCAAGTTGGTGCCAACCCATCTCATTTCATGTCGTAGAAGATGGCTAATGTATTATCAGGAAACGGTCAGCAGTATTTACCTGGGTGCAAATGAAATCTACTGCGGCCAACCAACCCACCTGCCAAGCACGGTGACTAAGGCATGTATCCCCGATGACGTTTGTCAATCTGGGATACCTATTGTTCAGCAGTGGACTTTAGTAGACTGCTAGATGATAACAATAAATAACCCAAGACGTGCCACGCTGGGCCACACAGCGCCATCTAGCCCCAACCTAAGCCGAAGCTTCTACTATGGGCACTAGACAACTGATAAACTTACTTAGTTCCTTTCTTTGTAAATAAATACATATTATACATAGAAAACACCTAGACCAATACAAACAGACATGTTCATGCACACAAATGTTTGGAATGTGTGGGGATCGAACCCACGACCCTTGGCTCAGAGGGCAGAGGTCAGTACCAAATGAGCCACCAAGCCAGTCGTGATGAATTATAATAAGTAAAATAAAGGATTTAAGTATTTTATTTGTGTGTGAAATAGAGGTAACGAATAAAGAAAATTATTTTTCGTTTTGATTCATTTATGGGTGTATAAGGACAATAAAAGTCTGTTGTTTACAAATTACTATAAGTTTATTCAATATGTATATGAAGGTATACATAAAGTCGGTATCGGGTAGGTAACTAGCGATATTACTACAGATACAAAGGTTTCTCCCAACACTTTCTACACTTCATTCCGTTCTGTAATGCACGAAACGCCCAATGATTTTACATACGACATTTTCAACTTGGAGAATAGGATACAGAATAATTAATTATTGCGACGAGTTGTGACTGGCGTAGAGTAGTTAAAATTAGGTAATAGTCGATGAATGTTAATAATAAATAACTCAAGACATGCCAAATTGGACCACACAGCGCCATCTAGTCCCAAACTAAGCCGAGGCTTGTACTATGGGTGCTAGACAACTGATAAACATACTCAGATAGATGTAACTCTTTGTTACACCTTATTTTTTTGTAAGTAAATACATCACACATAATAAATACCCGACTCATACAATATTATTTATGTTCATGCACATAAATCTTACTGTACAGAGATCGATCCGGCAATTGCTTTGTCAATAGCAGTGTTTGCACAACAATTGAATCAAAGTGTTCGTCAAGACATCACCATTGATTTACATCGTCACATCTCCAATAAATTATGTGTCTTATAATGCAAGTTGAAAAACACAAGTAGGTATAATTTAGACACAGAAAATCTATATTCTCCAAGTTTCACAACAACGGACGTTATTTAACCAGAATGGCAGAGATAGTAACCGTGACGTCATTATTGTGCCAGAGCAAGAGGGAACCGCGGATTTCCAACCGACCTCAGCTAATTAAATGAAGTCTTATTGCAGTTGCAATGGATTCAAAGTACGAGCGATACTTTTTCCTTTCTTTATTAAGTACTGCGGACAAGAAAAAGAGATATCTTTTTCAATTTGCAATTTACAACATGAACTTTAGCAGTTGGCAGGGCACATAGTGCGTAGAACAGTCCGAACCGTCGAGGCATCAAGTTTTTGGACTTGGAGATTGTTTGGTAGAAGCCGCGGCGTGGGACGCCCTCCAGCGAGGTGGACTGACGACAAAATAAAAGTCGCATAATCGGCAAGATGCGGTATTGTGGAAGTCTTTGATGGAGGTCTATGTCCTACAGTGTACTTTTCCGGTCACAATAAGTTTCTCGAGGTTGTCACGGTCTAACAACTGTCTACGTATTACTATAACTACCATTCGTTCCAAAATAATATTCGAGAAAAGATAGGTAGTGCCCTTGCGCTTCGCTTGGCTCAGATAAGATAAGAGTGTGTTTTATTCAAACTGAATTTTCATTACAAAAATATCATAATCGACTTTCCTTAACGTTTAAATCCTGCAATGAGATATGTTAACGTGTGTAATAGTCACCTATATCTATTGTTAATTAAGACCAAATTAGAGGAATGAGTTGTAGCGTCCAATGTTTGTCAACTCAAGGCGAGTCGATCATACGATATGTAATATTACATGATATTTTTTAAGTCCGTAGAGTTTGATATATTTTATATGAATGCACATATAAGTGTTATAGATATGCCCCTTTTCAGATGATAAAAATGATTGATTGGCTGAATAACTGCTAGAAAGGGATGGACAATATACAATGACAATTACAAAAAACACTGATGTTTTATCTAGGGACATACCTATCAAATTCACATCCAAATCAATGCTTATATGTAACTTTACAATATTTTCCATCACATAAACGATTCCGACATTCCCAGGGAACTTTATTATTGCTGAAGGTTATCTTATAGGTAAGGATATAAAATATACAATTGCGGTAAATACTGATTATTAAAACGTCGTATAAAATGTGTTTCATATTCTAAAGACTATAGAACTGCTTAGTAATCGTTGTTTTTATTTTACCCAATCTTTTTACAGCTTTGAATTACAATAAATAATCTAATACACTTATTTTTACATACAAACTCTATCATACAATCTCTGGTATCTTGACTAGAATAAATTCGTTATATAAACTAAATGCGGTTGACTTACAAAAATGAATCAAAATTTCAGTCTTATCGTTCAATAAAAACAAAGTAAAATGCAACGATAAATAATCACAACGACGACAGAGGTTTAATAGTCCAGTCATTGGGTATTTATACTGGCAAAATTTACTAGGAATTTTGAAAATTGTCAATTTTTTAAAATACTTACGTGTTCTTAAAAAAAAATCTTACCGGATTTCCACATTGCCACTTCCTATCTTTTCCGCATGCCATATAGGAAAAATGGTGCCTAAAAGCAGTTTTTTAGGTAATAACACCTTTACAACGCATTTTACAGGAAAAACATAATCTATACAACATGATTGAAGACAACATTTCTTTAAATTTATGTCATAAACTTTTATTTTTATTAAATTAAAATATAATATTTTCGGCCTTTACCACTTACACATTTTACTGTTTTGGAAGTATTTCTTGTTGAAATGCTATTAGAAACATCAAAATCATTTGAAGATATATAATATCCACAAGTATGGGTTTCATGGAAAAAATATATCTACCTATGTATCGATAGGGAATATCGGCGGCAAGCGGCAAAGATAGAGGTCATTTAAATCTATAAAATAGCCAATTTTCAAAACTCCCGAAAATCTTTCTATATAGCCTTTATTTTTTAAACCAAATGACTGGACTATAAGAGGCAACGATTAAAATAACATCAACGAAAATAACTTTACCGATTGCAGTAACACTAACAGTAGCCAATATTGATACGAATTGGTAATTTACGACCGGTCAGTGTTTCCGAATGCATTAAACTGTATTGGGAGCAACGATAATTTTTCACGAAAATAATATTTTATGGTTTGTCAAGCATTTATCACGTTACGTGGAAAATGCGCAGATGAAATGTCCACTTTAACAGTTTAAGCTTTTTCGTTAACGAAACTATTTATTATAGGAATATTGGCTTGATGAATAACATTTGTATAATACAAGATCTAACTAAGAAGATATTTAAAAGGCTTATTATTGAAACAACTAAAACTTTTAAATCTGACATCATACACGTTAAAGAATCTAGTAAGTCTAGGAGTCGTCTGTACTTATTACATCGTAAAGGGTTAGTAACATTGCTTGGTAACTTTAAACAGTTTAATCTAATAGTAATCTCAATTATAACAATACATCTGGTAGGTATTTAGGGTAGGTTGGTGTAATTAGCTAATTCTTTCCCGTTTTTGTACATGGAGGTGATGATCGGGTCCAAGTTGTGGTATTCCTTCCCGGAGCGAGGGCGAAGTGTGCTAGTCGGCTGTCTGCTCAATCTGTACGACGAAAATTATCTCATATTATTATCTAATGTCGCTTTATACCGAGCGAGATGAGGTCAAGCGCTAAATACGTATTTACTTTTAAAAAATCGAAGATGTATACCTAGTAAGGCTTCTCTTTATTTTTTTCCCTTCTTTAATCTAGTAAGTTTTTTTATATTCATATAATATTTATTGCATGATAATATTATATCATATTGTTGCAGTATTACTACATATGTGTTCTTTTTATTTTCCTTTATATAACAACACAAATATAACAGCACTGTAATATCAAAATTGTAAGATTTTGGCGATAAAAAGAGCAACCATCGAGTTTCATGCCGGTTTTTGTCGGTAGAAACCACTTTCCGAACACGAACGGGATAATTCATTAGTGCTTGTTTAAAATTTATAATGAATAAATATATTTATAGTACAGTTCCAATATCAATTAATTACGAGAAAAGTTTGCTAATGTTATAATTTGAAGTTACACTATGAGCTACATTTAATTAGAATGGCCGTGCATACCTAACGCCCGTCGGAGTATCCGATGAGGAGTGTGATGACGTCAGAGACAAGGTTTCAATGTAGTCCGACATGTCGGATGTACCGCTCGATGTGCTGTGCGTGTCCATTACACCTAAAAGATGACATGATCATTAAAAAGGCAGGGTAATCTTACATTTGTACTGAAAATTTAGTATTTTCATCACATCAAAACCTTCACGCGATCACAAAGTAATCAGCTTAATCACTTTTGTTATGCAAATTAAAATCAGCGAAGGTACCACAAATTGTATACTTCAAAAAAAAATAATGCACACAGGTTTTCACATATCATTCTTTCTGAGTGGGGATCGAACCCACTTAGTTCAGAAGATAGTGTCACTACCAAAAAATCCAGTCATAGTCAAGGCAAATAAATAACCCAAGACAAGACATGCCACGCTGGGCCACACAGCGCCATCTAGCCCCAAACTAAGCCGAAACTTGTACTATGGGTACTAGACAACTGATAAACTTACTTAGATACATTTTTTTTTGTAAATTAATACATATTATACATAGAAATCACCCAGACCAATACAAACAGACATGTTCATGCACACAAATGTTTGTAATGTGTGGGGATCGAACCCACGACCCTTGGCTCAGAAGGCGGAGGTCACTACCAATTGAGCCTCTGAGCCAGTCAAATAGGTTTTTTAAGATCCAGGTGAAATATTAAAACAAAATCTCAAAATACCTTTGAATTGTTTAGGTGGTAACACAGGAACTTCTGCCTCAGCTGACGAAGATTTGGCAGGTACGTTCGCTTTATGCAGTTGCATAGAGAGATCTCTCAAAGGATCCGATGATTTGGACTTTCTTGGCAACGAGGAGTGAAGACACCCTGATGCGTGCCCTCTCATCCTCCTGTGCAACATGTACTGGTATCTGGAGTGTCCAGACGTTAAAGGCATTTCAAACTCATTGTACACTTCTGGCCCGTGTTTCATTGAACAACTTGAGACTCCTGAGTCATTTGAACTGGAAGAATCTCTGTTCCCACCAGACTTACATGGTACACTTGAAGACCTTTTAATTTGAGCGTTATCCATATGCTTATTTCTTAAGTGAGGAACATCTTTAGTCGAACTTTCTTCAGAAGTCTTATTCTCGGAGCCCGATGACTTGCAGCATTCGTAGCACTCTCTCTCATTGTCGCAGGGAGATGACGATCTCCTGTTCTCTACTGCTAAGTTTCTCAAAGTTTCTAGAGATGATGAAGTCGCGTGACTACCAATACTACTATCAAACTCTTTGAGATCTTCGAGTAGTCTTGCAGAATCAACAGAACTGGACCGTTTCTGCATTGCCTCCTTATTGGATAAACTTGAAACATTGAAGGGTTGCGTTCTGTTTGAGCCGTTTAGTACAGGTATACTTAAAGATTTTTCTATTTCCGCTCGATGTACTCTATGCATTGGATGTTTCAAACTTTGCGACCAGTTGGGATTTGGCGACATTGGAGTATACCCAGGGTTGGGGCCTACTGTTCTACCTTTGCTCGGCGATGGTTCCATCAACAAGTACTCGTCACTTTTGCCATCATGTTTATGCAACTCATTCTGGAAATGTCCACATTTCTTGCATAGTCGTTTCGGAGGTAGCTTTGTTGCTTCTTCAATATTTGCACTCAATGCGTCCAGTTCACATTGTGTTACACCGGCTTTCTTCAGAAGATCTTTAGCGTTTTCGTAGTATTCGAGTGATAGTGCAAACTCGAGATTTTCATAATTTGCATAAGGACCTTCGAATTCTTTCTCTTCCTTAGGCTCTACATTTTGGTAATTCGTGTAATCAGGCAAACTCTCACTAGGTAGACTCAATCCTGGCGATTTCTCTATCGATCCACTTTGTCTATTTGTTTTTCGAGACATGTCAACTGTGGCATATATTGCCATTTCATCCGATTTTTTGCTAGTTAGTATTTCTGTATTGACTTCACTATTTGCAGGTTTCTTGCAATACGGAAGACTGATTAGATTATTTGCCCAATTTGTAACTTTTTGACAAGGGCATTCAACGGGCTGTAAATTTTCGTCACACTCAACAATCACTGGCTTTTTTCTAGAGCCAAATTTTAGTATACAGCCACAGTTTTTCTTAAGTACCAAAGATCCAGGGCCAGAGCTGTTTGTGACTTGAAATAAGTCATCAGCTAATGCTTGCTTTAATCTTTTAGGTGTATCATAGTATTCGGAGTTATCAACCTGAAAAGAAGGTTTGGATTACATATTTAAACAAAATATTGGTCTTAATCATAAATTAAGCATGATATTATTCTATTTCAGTTTTGCCTTCTATTCTAAAAAAAGTATCTAAATTATCAATGAAATGATACAAAAACATTACACACAAGTTGTTATGTGAGAAATAATAATAAGAATTGTATAGCATACTCTTAAATTTTATCGAATTACATTCGACATTACAAAGAACGCTTCACGTCTGTTCAACTAAATCAAACGCAAATGTAACAATGTACTTGTATTTGTTCGTAATAAGACATCAATAGGGATGACCAATTAAGTAGGATACAATACTTACCTCAGTATGCATAGTTTTGGGTACGTCATAGTTTTCATAGGGTCCAACTTTTGGGTTGTTCAAATAGTTGTCGTTTAGCGGGCAGCTGCATTCCTGCGAAGGTAGGGGTGGAGGAGGTTTCTTCTGCTCTAAGTGTGTCGGTTTTGGCGGTCTCAAGGGTGGCTTGTCTTTGCAATGACAGGCTTCTAAGGACTTCTTGATTGCTCTTGGTGTCAAATATTCGGTGCTGTTAGAAGAGTTGTCTGAGCTACTTTCCGGAACCGCCTCCATCGTCCATGCTGGGTTGAAGTGAGTTCCGGGAGTCAGAGCAACAGTTGATGATCTGGACATTGCTCCGAGTTTTGTGAGGCAGTTGTTACAACGTTCTAAGGTGACGTGGTCTGCTCCGCTCCACGGGGGTCTAGCTCCCAATTCCATGTCGTTATGGCACCGCATGTCATGTTCGTCGAACCCTCGTCTTTCGTCTGAGGGCCAGTATGGCGAGACCCGTCCTCGGTCTTCGCCGAAGAAGTTTTCTTCGTAAAGGCCGCTTGAAGTGTCAGGTAATGACTGGTCAACAGTATTTAAATCGGAGAGTCTTGTGTTTGGTCGAGATTTTGATCCTTTGTCGGTGCCTAAAAATATATACAGATTTGGTTACAGTGCTCATAAATACATCGAAAAATAGGATGTTGGCCTTCCATTTTTATTCAAACCATTTTATATTGTCAGACCACAATAAAAATTGTGCTTATACCGTAACACACACAACTAATCTCTCGTAATAAAATGTCTGCTACAGCTACCAAAATAATGGAAACGGGACGCAGAGCTTGTATTTAGTTACCTACTATTGTGAGTGAATCACCTACATGCAGTATTACAAATGTTGCATGTACAAAATAGTGGGCTATATGTTACCGTGGAAATGATTTGCGCGTGCAAACGCTAACAAAGCAAGCAGGACACATTTGCTCTGTAATCTCACAATTTACTATTTCATACATTATAATCCCTGGCAACACAAATTCGGCTTGAACTATTTATGGTTTTGTGGAATAACCGTATAATTTGCGAGGAAATTAATCGGATGTAACAAATTAGATTCTAAGCGAAGAGATAATGAAAATATTTGGCCATTGTGATGAAACCTTGAACTACAGATAATAGTTTAACTGCCATGGGGTTCAACGGTGACCCCCAAATAATACTTATACTATTGTGTCTGGTTTCAAGGCAGCTAAAGGCTAAGCTTGTAGTTTAAAAAGAAATCTTTTGAAAATAAAATTGTAAGTCAATAAATATGTTCACTTTCACAGACGAATCAAACCAGCAAGGTTCGCTACCACCACAGGCTACCACTGAACCAAACTTATCGTTATATAATCAAACCAAAGTCTTACCTCCACTCTTCCTGGAAGCTGTAGTGCGTCCCAAAGACAAATTCCCGTGGGCGGCCGCGTCGAAAGCGTCCGTGATATCTTGGGCCTGGTCGGTGATGAGCAGGTGCAGGCCTTCGCCCTTGCCGCAGTGCGAGCCGCCCTCGAAGCAGAACCGCCCGTCCACTACTCCGTAGCGTCTGGAAGGGAGAGGCTTGTTGAGTAGGGCATATTCTATAGTCATCATCATCCTAGCCTTTTCCCCGATTGTCTCAGGGTCGGCTTCCCAAACTGAGAGATTTGGCGAGGGCTAAGCTTTTACACAGAGCGACTGCCATCAGATCTCCGCAACACTTAGGGTAATTAATACCCATTCCCAGTTAGGCGTCAGAGTTATCATCATCTCTGATATGATATAACGACTGCTATCTGAGTTGGAAAAGATGGCACCCGGGACCTACTGGTCCCGGCACGTTAAGCTGTTGCTTAACGTGCCTTCCGAAGCACGGAGGAAATCGGTATCAAATTTTGGTCACCCATCATCGGATTGACCGCGCCAATGGTTGCACAACGTTGCGATCATTGTCAAGCGAACAAGACCGCGGCGCCACCGAGCTCCTCCATATTCAGGAGCAGGGCATATTCTATAGTACAGACCGTTTTATATAGTAGCTCGACATTATGGCTTACCTACGCCTGATGAAGAGCGAAAGAGAAGCCCAAGTTGCTGTGACAACGGGTAAGTCTGTAACTGGTCAGTTACCTGTCAGTCGCCACCGCCAGCCGCGCCCAACCAAACTAAGGCAAATCCCCGAAATGTCAATTGTCGTTGGGTGATTCCTATATACAGTAGTGGACGTTTCATCATCATCATCAGCCCACATCAGTCCACTGCTGGACATAGGCCTCTCCCAAGGTCGTAAAGTGGACGTTTGCAGGCTGATAATGTTATTGTAGCGGCGAAAGAGAGGTAGGGCATGGCGAATCTTCGCTCGAATTGAGCCGCCCGTCCGAGGAAAGATCTCCATTCTCTAGAATACCGCAGCCAAATGACCTCTGGGTCGTTTTTTGCCGGTGAGTAGGGTTTCCGGAGCTCGTGGGGGGTTAGGGTTGGGCCGGCATGGCGGTGGCAACTGACCGGTAACTAACCAGTTACTTGCCAGTTGTCACAGCGACTTGGGCTTCTCTTTGGCTTTACATCAGGCGTAGAGAAGCCATTATGTCGAGCTACTATAAAAAAACAGAAATACATAATTTGTGGAAATTTCAACTGAATCTTGAGAGACCGTTTTTACCATTTGGGTACTGAACACCCTAAAAACATTACTAAGTAGAATAAACGCTACAGAATTTCTAATTCTATTTGCTCACTGATTATTTAACGAGAGAACTAGAGAGGATAGACCTAAAGTAATGTTCAGTAAAGAGAATTAGAGTGAAGTTTATAGTGCACGACTCATAATGTTATAATGAATGCATGGAATGCGCGGCGGTGGCACACTTTGTAACTGCCAACTTGTGTTGCATGGCTAATGTAATTTTAACTTTACGACTAATATGTTTACGGTGCTGTATGCCACGGATGTTTTTGGGACTTTTGCAATGCAATTATTATGCAGGATGTTGGGGATTGCTTTGGTTTTAATGTGTTGTAGGAATTTGCTCGTGGAGTATGTTTACGAGTACTTAACATGTTTTTTAGGAGTAGAAAATTTGTAACATCGTTTTTTTTCGATTAGAATAGCCTGGAGGTATCTCTTTTGGTTTTTTTTTTGGTCAATATTCGTATTTTATGCTACCAACAGTCATTGACTAAAATTTCAGTAAAAGTAAAACTAAAACTATCCTTATAATTTCTTAAAATGTCCCTTTCTTATAATGAAAGTGTATGAATTGCACCAAGCAATTCATACCAGCCTAGTCTCAAACTAAGGTTTTACCCTATACTGTGAGTACTGTAAGTATGGCTGAGGCATATCCCAAATAACCCAGATCCGAGATAGTTAAGAAACGTTCATTTCCTAAATTGGTCTAGCCCAGAGGTGAACCCGGAACATTCGGATCTTCAGCGCTTTAAATTTAACGCTTAAACCATTACGCCACAGATACAGTCAATTAATTTTATATCTGCTAGTAAATAACTATCGTTTTCTAATAAAAACATACCGCTTACCCTTCACTCAACCATATTGACGGGAATCCAATAACAGTAAAACACTTGGTAATTAGATTTAGTAAGAATGTAGTCCCTGAACAAATTCTGTTATCTCGATAGACGCCAACTTTAGGGCAACTTAACACAGACTTACGACTATTATCTGGAACTTTCGTCCCGTCCCTATCTATCCGATTTATTTTTCTGCGAACAGCGCTCCCAGACTTTCGGAAATGTGATTAGAACTGGAAGGATCTGTCATTTGAATTTCATTTGGCCTGGTCATTTAATGTGGAAGGGCCTTATCTTTACTAGGAATACCAAATGCAATCACGCGGCTGAATCTAAGAGACTCAAGAGTGTCCGATGACATGTACATAGGTCTTTTACCAAATACAGGCTGATATAGAAACAGCTTTACATTCATAGTGCCAACGGCTTAGCTATGAAATTATTTCCAGAGTCAGAGGCTTAGACATATAAGGCTTCGTTTCCAGAAGGCTTAGTGTGCCCTTCCAAAATATTTTGAAATGAAGTGTTCGCAGTTTGCTAGTGATGCGCTCAGTTTACGCAATTAGCAGGGTTACGCGCTACCTGTTAGTTTGCCTACTGGGAAGGCAGTCTTGATCTCCAGATTTAAGACTAAGGGAAAGGAAGTTAAGGGACTATTGACTGAGTCTTCGAGTCACGAGGGCAAAAAGGGCAAAAAATTCTTTGACAAAATGATGATGAAATTTTACCTATGGAAACTGCTAACATAACTTTATACCCACGGAAACAAAATAACTAACTCATCCAAATATAAGATTATAGTCTTAACATAACAACAAACTAGATATATGTACTACTTAACAGAAGTTGAAACATCCCCTATGTGAGAGAACAATAAACCCCGAACGTTTCGCGGTCGGTTCATAAAACTGTTCTGCTTTATGCATTCCGGCGCAAGCTAATGGCGTGGCATCCGGCACGGCCGCCATCTTGTCTGCGCGGCCATCTTGCGCCCGCCATTTTGACTGTCCCTCTTGCCAACAGCACAATAGTCTAAATGCGTTAATGCACGGCGCCACATAAAGATATCTATACTATTTCGTAACGACTTGGCAATGCATTCAAATTGTTTTAAATGGTGTGTAATTTCTTTTTGGTGAAAAGATTTTTTTGACCCGATATTACTTATGTGTGTGTGCTTGTTATTTTAGAATCAGTTTTTGAGTAAAGGACATACATAACCCGTTCGTTGAAGACAGTTATTGCTCATTAAATTCCATAAACGAGTTCCAAATCTGGAGTTATCTCCTGTGTGGAACTCGTTTATACCCTGCCCAAATACTTTCACAAACGCTAGCTGCAGTAGAAGATCTGCATTTAGCGCGATTCAGAGACTTTTCTCTATCGTATTACAAGCACTATTAATATTAAGCCACTCACCTCAAATGAGCCAGCTCCCAAAGCCCCATCAGGCGAGGCGGCACTCCACTCGTCAACGCGAACCTCCTCCCCTGGAGATGCATCCTCGCCGGGCCAGCCGGCAGCTTCTTCGAGCCCCCACTCCCGATCATCACCAGGAACTCTTTTGAGGATCCAAGCTGTCCCCCCACTTTAACTTTCCAGGAGATCAGCCTCTCTCTCGTTTCGAATGCCAGTACGACGGTAACGTCTTGGCAGATGATGGCAATGGTGTTCGACTCCTTGTCGAGGGTGAATCCGGATTCGAAGCCGAGGAAGTGCTGGAGGGAGAGAGAGGCTTTCGTTTGTCCTTTCTTGTAGCGGTCTTTCGGGTCTCTGTATAGTTGGAGGTGGAGGCAATCTGTAACAAGAAAGAGGCTATGTTAGTGGTTGTAAGCTGATACGGTTATATTAACTCTCATTATGGCAACCGAGTCGCTAATAGTTTCAGGCTCACAAACTTAGGTTGCCGATACAAAAACAGTCAAATTTATTTAGAAAACTGTTATAATGGTAGCTACTGAAAACTTTCATATGGTGTGTACATTTTTATAAAAAAGTTTATAAAAAAAACCTTTTTCATAAATTAGAATAGTCGCAGGTCCACCCATTGGGCTTATCGTTAAATTTCGTGACATGTTTATATTTGTAGTAACTTAGTTATGGTGATTCCCGTAACCCAAGTGCTTATAATGTACTTAGTTTTGGATCGTACCAATGGTCTGAGATTTTTTTCACCATCAGCCTTGGGAAAACACCAGGAGGCTTTACCCATAATAATCGGCGATAGTTGTTTAGTTATATTTAACTAGCAGCCCGCTCCTCGCTTCGCTTCGGATAAATCAATTATTTCAGCTAAACATTTCATACATTGTTGGTGTTTTAGGAGGTGACTAAGTGTTAAGTTCACATTGTATAACACACATACTGTATAGTCATTTAATAAATAAATAAATTGAAATTCAACACTTATACAAAATCACTTCACAAATGATTCGACGATTGTGGCCGGTTGTTATTCAATATTATAGATAGGTAACTAAAACATACAAAACATTTACCAAAAACCTTTACCAAGCCCAATTACCAAATACCACCCAAAGCGTAACAATAGTCCAATTACCAGCGTCCCCTAACCTTCCCCTTACTGGTGTTCAATTAGCGAGGTCAAAGGCCGGGCCCTAAGTAAAGGTCAGATCAAACTGTAAACCGGAAAGTCCGACGTATGGGTTGAGTTTTTTTAGTTAGGCTTAGAGTTAACTTAGTTAGACTTTTCAATTAAAAGCGGTTTTATTGAAAAATTGTCTTAGGTAAATTAATAATAATAATTAAATACTTTATTAACTTAGGCTTAGGATTTAGAATAAGAACACCTCATCTCATCCCGTGGGTATCTTAGAAGACGACCAAGGGAATATTAGGGATTTACTGACTGGCTCGGTGGCTCAATTGGTAGTGACCCCTGCCTTCTGAGCCAAGGGTCGTGGGTTCGTTCCCCACACATTACAAACATTTGTGAAAAAAATATCTAAGTAAGTTTATCAGTTATCTAGTACCCATAGTACAAGCTTCAGCTTAGTTTGGGGCTAGATGGCGCTGTGTGGCCCAGCGTGGCATGTCTTGGGTTATTTATTTACCTTAGTCACTACGCTTGGCAGGCAGTTCATATCGTTTTATACAGATAAAACGAGATGACCTGGGTAGTGGGTACAGACCCAGGTAAACGCTGCTGCACCTTTCCAGATATGCCTTTAGTCGTCTTTTACATCATCCACGGGATTAGATTAGGTAGAGGCCTGAAGAGGCCGTCTCGTGCAATACGAGCGAGGCAACCCCGCACCAACCCTCACGGAACCTCAAGTCCTATTCTAAATCCGACAACTATACAAACTTGTAAGGGAGCGGCCTATCATCTTTTCGCTCCAAGCCAACCTCACCTGCCCGTGGTGCATCCTGCCGAATAACAAACGAGGCGCTGGCGTTGGCAACCGACTGGTGGTGGTATAACCAAACCAACACAATTGAAGGCGTAGCTAAATACTAAAGACCGGTGATGGGCAGCAGCGTCACCGGAGCAACAAGCTACGCCCTGCGATCGCCAACCCGCCTGCCCAACGTGGCGATTATGGGTATATCCTCCAGATGTTTGCTCTAAGTGGCGAACAACTGGAGAGGCCTATGTCCAGCAGTGGACTGCAATAGGCTGATGATGATGATGATGACCCCCGCACCAACCCTCGCGGAACCTCAAGTCCTATTCGAAATCCGACAACCATACAAACTTAGGTACTTAAAGGCTTTGCCTAAAAATAAAACATCGAAATCCACAGCTAGCTTTTTACCGGTGCCATTTTAGACTCTCAATTTCATAGGTGAACAAATCCACTACCTATCCATATGTCAGCCGGCTTAGGGATCGGCCGTAAAGTAAATACTACACGAGTCTGCTCTTAGCTGCTGTCGCCGGTCGGAGGCTCACGCGAACGTATTAAATAAAAAAAAACACATAAAAATGAAAAATCTTTATTCAGTATCTTTGTGTGCGAACTAACTTTACAATGGCTGGAGTATTATTTTATGTATTACGCCTGTGTTAGCGAGACACCGCTCTTTCTGATTTTTTAAAAATACATTTGGGTATTTCATAATACATAAAAAGTAGCAGTAGCAGCGGTGGGTTATCACCGCTAGTTTTCGCACTAACCGATCCGGAGTCTGTTTCTCAGTGATTTCTAAGCTTTACTTTACTTTGACATGATACTAAAGTGTGCAGCTTTAAGTTTTAGATTTTTTTTTTTTTTTATAGTGGCTCGACATAATGGCTTCCCTACACCTGATGGAAAGCGAAAGAGAAGCCCAAGTCGCTGTGACAACGGGCAAGTAACTGGTCAGTTACCTGTCAGTTGCCACCGCCATGCCGGCCCAACCCTAACCCCCCACGAGCTCCGGAAACCCTACTCACCGGCAGAAACACGACCCAGAGGTCATTTGACTGCGGTATTCTATAGGGTGGAGGTCCTTCCCCGGACGGGCGGCTCAATTCGAGCGAAGATTCGCTATGCCCTACCTCTCTTAATGATGACCTCAACCTTATCTTAATCTTAACTTTAATATTATAAAGCTGAAGAGTTTGTTTGTTTGAACGCGCTAATCTCAGGAACTACTGGTCCGAATTGAAAAATTCTTTTTGTGTTCAATAGACCATTTCTCGAGGAAGGCTTTAGGCTATATAACATCACGCTGCAACTATTAGGAGCGAAGAAATAATGGAAAATGTAAAAAAAAAACGGGGATAAAATAACTATTCCACGCGGACGAAGTCGCGAGCACAGCTAGTATTATGATAATCACTCCACATAAATTGAAGGGTTGTGCGTAAAGGGTCTAAGTGCCAATTTTAATATTTGGACAATATTATAAAACAAAAAAAAACGACTTATTTAAGTTTGTTTAATTATTTTGTATGTTCTTTAATGACCGAATGACACATTCAGCATTTAGACCCTTTAGACTTACAACCCTTCACTTATGTTCATCTTGTAGAGCCGAATTTAAAAACTGGTGAGACCTAGTTTCTAGTTATAAAGCGTCAAATTGTTTTATTTTCAACAATAAACATTATGAATTATTTTATAAGTTATTTAGAGTTAATTAGAATTGAGCCTACTCGTATTTCAATATGATTCCAACTCTATCGATAGATTGACACATTTAATAACTGATCCTTTAATAAAAATAGTCCAAGTTTAGTAAAAGTAGGTATCTAATATTAGAAATATCAGTTCAAACGGCCCAGACTTACCTTTTCCAATGTATCTATTTCACTGTAAGAATATTTTCATCCGTCATATTGATAATCTCATTGGGCCTAGAAACCATCCAAGCGTTTATTTAGACCCGATACCCAACTTAAAATAATCTTCACTCAGTATCGGCTAGTCCAGTTTCATATGATCGATTTCAAGTACATAATATTGTCATTGGCATGTGTTAAGATATGAAATCGGGATTTAACGCACACATATCTTTTTTACCTACGAGTACTGCGGTCGCCAACCCGTCTGCCAAGCGCGGTACTGAGTAAATCCCCCAAATGACAACTGTTATAGGGCGAGGCCAATATTGTGTTGGACTGGTGCAGTGATGACAATACTGACGAGTGTTGCCAAGAAGATTGAATATCAAGATTTAATGCGAAGTTAATTAAATTAAGTAGGTAGTGCTATAAATGAGTTCAATTTAGTAATTTCTATTCCATTTCTGCTGAGTGAAATAAATAATCGCAATTGTTTTTAAAGTTATTCCGTCATACTTTGAGAGAGCGAATGACTAGAGATAGTAAGTTTGCGTTGCACTGTTGCAGTTTAATTATACCTTCTATATTCTGTGATAGCTTAGAAAATAGACGTTGTGGCCGAAAATCGATCAAGAAAGTAAGATCGTAAGGCTTTTTTTCATTTGCTCTGTAATAACTTAAGTACAAAAAGAGCAGTAATGAGTACTATCCTATTAGAGAATCCAGCTATAATTGGATCCTATCCAATTCCCGTTTTGAACCCGTTGGTTCGACCCTTGAATATAAGCCTCCAAGTATTTAGAACTACAAAAATAGTTGGACGTTTTTTAACATAATTAGTTGGTCGGCAGTCGGGACTCGCGTCACGGGAAGTTTAATTAATTAAAGCCCGATGTTAAAACGGTCGTTAGCGGAGTTTGCGAAATGCATTTTTTCAGTTTGACAGTTGGAAGTTGTCGTTCCGTGGTGTAGTACAAATAATAAATTAATGGATATCAGATCTAGGTTGCTGTGTTCCTGTACCTACATAAGATACTCGTATTTATAAATAGGTACTCTTGTAACCGGTAATATTGCAATACCGGTGACCGGATTTTGACCCCAATCTCCAAGTAGGTACACAGGAGATATTTAAATGCACAAGTATGAGTGCAAACATAACTGCACTCTATATTCCTGATTACCAGTGGTCTTGACCTCATCGCTGCCTTATACTAAGCGGGGAGCATTTAGATTTCTTAAGCTGCTAAAAGATGTCATCAACATCATCATCAGCCTATTACAGTACACTGTTGAACATAGGCCTCTCCAGTTGTTCGCCACTTAGAGTATAACATTATAAATGCCAAGAGTGGCTGGAGGGTTCGTGACCGCGTGAGGTTTTATTTGTACCCAGGTATACGCTGCTGCCCGTTTCCTGATACTCTCTTAGTTGTCTTCTACGTCACCCACGGGATGAGACAGGTTGGTCTCTTTCTAAATCCGGAAACTACACGAACCATAATAATAAATAATTAACCAAAGACATGCCACGCTCGGCCACACAGCGCCATCTAGCCCCAAACTAAGCCGAAGCTTGTACTATGGGTACTAGACAACTGATGAACTTACTTAGATACATTTTTTTGTAAATTAATACATATTATACAATACATAGAAAACACCCAGACCAATACAAACAGACATGTTCATGCACACAAATGTTTGTAATGTGTGGGGATCGAACCCACGACCCTTGGCTCAGAAGGCAGAGATCACTACCAATTGAGCCGCCGAGCCAGTCAAAATAATATACGGAACTTATAAACATACCTCATTTAAAATATACGCTTACTGAATTACTCCCCTGGAATCTACGTAGAACATTTTAAGCCTACTAAGCGGTGTCGAGAGGGGGTAGGGGGGGGGGGGGGGGGGGGGGGAACCTCCGTCGATTCCTCAGAAGTTTGCCGGGATCGGGATGCTGCGCTAGTTTTACGGTAAATTCGTTTATTTTCCATTTAAGTGTGTTGTCGTTAAGTTGTTAAAGTTTGCCTTAGTAATTAAGCTCGGTAGCTATTAGTTAAGTAGCAGTAGATACGTAAGTAGCGGAAAGTGTTATTATCATAAAGGTTAGGTGGGTAACTTAATACGCTTTTACGGTGTACAAGAAGTTAATGTCAAAATAAGATGACTTGTTAGATGTAGAGTCAAATGTAAGGTCGAAATTAAGTTTTTTCTTTGTGTGTGTGAATTTGAGTTCCGTTGAAAAGTGGCCTACAGACTTTTTTTTTATAAAAATAGCGGGAAGCATGACTTCACTCCTCCTTATAGAAAGCGTCCAAATGTTAGGTCGACAGAAGACATAATAGGACAAACCTACCGCGCCTTTCGCCCACACCATGAAGGCCCACTGAAATGCCTAAAGGCATAAGGTTTGGAAGGAAAAAATTGTGACGTGCAAAAGTATTACTAGTGAATCTATAGGGAATAAGCTATTTTATTTTATTTTGAAATAACACATAATTATATGACAGGCTCAGTGGCACATTTGGTAGTGACCTCTGCCTGCCCTCTGAGCCCAGGGTCGTGGGTTCGATTCCCGCACAGTACAAACATCTGTGTTCATGAATATGTCTGTTTGTATTGGTCTGGGCCGTGGTTTTATGTATAATATGTATCTAAGTAAGTTTATCAGTTGTCTAGTACACATAGTACAAGTTTCGGCTTTAGTTTGGGGCTAGGTGGCGCTGTGTGGCCCAGCGTGGCATGTCTTGGGTTATTTATTCATTTAATTTTCTTCCACAAAAGACATGCTTATTATAAACTGATAAAGATTAAATCTATTATTCTGGGTCTACATTATAATTCACTTCAATTCTGTTTATTGCTATTCCATGCAGCCACAAACTGAATCGTACATAACAAAAGCCCGTTTAATCGCGCACTATAACGCTCCAGTTCAAATTAGCTTTGCTTTCACTGCTTGCGCATAAATAAACATCGCTAGTACTTAACAGTAGGTGCGGTACCTCAGGGTATCTAAATATTCCATCAACGCGTAAGGGGTTGGTACAGTCGGTGCCAAATGTCGACGGACTTTATTTACGAACATAACTATGTAGATACGAGTAGATAGCGTGGTGGCTAGAGTAGGCATCTACGAGCGTGAATGCAAACTCGGTATGAGATGTAAGGGAGCGGCCTATCATCTTTTCGCTCCAAGCCAACCTCACCTGCCCGTGGTGCATCCTACCGAATAACAAACGAGGCACTGGTAACCGACTGGTGGCGGTATAACCATCACAATTGAAGGCGTAGCTAAGTACTAAAGACCGGTAACGAGCAGCAGCGTCACCGGAGCAAGAAGCTACGCCCTTTTTTTTTTTTTTTTCTCCGGTGAAAATGCGTTTATGCATGCCTGCCGCTCGGGGGAGCAGCAGGGTATGTGGGACTTATCCCGCCTCGGGAAGATGGAAGTGAGACGAGAAGCTACGCCCTGCGATCGCCAACCCGCCTGCCCAGCGTGGCGATTATGGGTATATCCTCCAGATGTTTGCATATATAGGTTTTATGCACCTATATACTCAAAGCGAAGCGATGGCTGGTCGTAAGTTAATAAATAGTATTCGTATTTGGCGTCGACTGTACTACAAGTGCAGGGGTGCAACCTGCAATCACAGTAATGCAGTCGGCTCACGTACGCCTTTGAGATAAACGGCGAGGGTCGCGGGTTCGACTCCGCTCCGCAGCATTATCTGGACTTGCGGTCTAATTAGAAGGCAGTCGGTGTGCCGTTTTGGGCATTAGCCGGGCGACGGATGACGTGAATGGAGTAATTTGAAAGTATTCGTTCGTCTGTGTTTCTGTATAGCATTTAAATGGAAATAACTTGAATTACCAACATTATAATGCCGAAAATATATTAGGAAATTAGGCAGATATTTGCATCGGGAAACCTGATACTTATACTTTTCTGTGACAGAAAAGTTCTTTCTTGTGCCTATGCATCTAATAAAAAATAGGGTAAAAACAATTGAAAAGTACAACCTTTATAGCATTTACAAATAACAGTTTAATGCCGCGACCACATATTGGAGATATTTGCCCCAACGTAACGTTTCGCGCCCAATGTGGTGGCTCAATTGGTAGTGACCTCTGCCTTCTGAACCAATGGTCGAGGGTTCGATCCCCACACAGTACAAACATTTATGTGCATGAACATGTCTGTTTGTATTGGTCTGGGTCATCTGGGTGTTAAACATGTATAAAATGATTTTATTTACAAAAAAAAGTATCTAAGTAAGTTTATCAGTTGTCTAGTACCCATAGTACAAGCTTCGGCTGAGTTTAGGGCTAGATGGCGCTACGTGGCCCAGCGTGGCATGTCTTGGGTTATTTATTTATTCATTGCTAGTTATATTGCTAGTTATGCTAGTGAACTTACCTTGTAGAAAGGTAATATCCTCTGTGGCGAGAATAAATTAATTTATTATTATTATTATCGTATATCATGTATCCCACTGTCACTGTTTATACCCAAACCTTTAAAAAACACCAGCGTTTTTACTGAACCAGACAGTGTAACATTTAATTCCAACTTTCAACGGTACCTGAACACCGTTTCTTTGGCGGAATAATTTGACTCCCAACTCACAATTACAGGGAGGCAGACCCTTTCAGAGTTAGGTGTCAAAGCAACACAAACCCCCCGCACAACTGAATCCAATTTCCAACTCAAAGGGTTGAGATCTTAAAACGGGAAGCGGTATCCAATGCTGCTTTTGAATGGGCGACCTTTCAGGGTCCGGAGTAAACTAGGTAATGAATGGAAGTCGCTGTGGGACGGGCGGGCTCGCGTGGTTGTAGGGTTACCGATGATGGGTTTTGGCTTCTTTTTGTGTATTTTTTTTTAGTTTTTATTAGGACTGGATAGTCAATGTGGACTGAATATTGTCTGAACTTTGTTTTGTGATAAAATATTTTAAAAGTTACTATGCGGTTTTTTGTAAAAGCAAGGTCATGTCATGTCTAATTTCATGTTACGTGGTTGTGTTGTTGTTTAATAATTTATTATAGGTTAAGAGTTTATAGCTCGTCTGGCTCGATGGCTCATTTGGTAGTGACTCTTGCCTCCTAAACCAAGAGTAGTGGGTTAGATTCCCAACCGGGCAAACATTCATGTGATGAACATTTGTGTTTGTTCCGGGTCTGGGGTATTTATATTTGTATTTAAGTTTATATTATATTTGTGGTGCCTCCGTTCTTTTGATATCCATAACACAAGTGCTTAAGCTACTTAATCTGGTATCGGAGCAACGTATGTGCTGTTATCTGACGTACTAACCTAACATGAGGTCGAGTATAAATTATATTTTATAAACCAAATACTTCCGTGAGATATAATAATTTATATGGAATACGGATACGTAAAGTAATAAATACAAAGAAAGAAACAAAAGTTTAAAAGTAAGCAACATAATTTAGATAGGGACAAGTCTACCTGCTCAGAATACGGCGATGACCCAAAAACAAAAGTGTAACAAACAGAATCTCAGTCGGGAACACGGCAAGCCCCCGAGCCCGAACAAGCCAACCCTACCCACCTAGCCGTCGACTCAAATTTGTCAGTTTTGTAGCTCCCGAGCTAATGTATTCGCAAAGTTTGACAAAGCCGACTCATCGGCAAAGTCTCCGGAGGAAAAACGGGCCCGTAATGGAAACAAGTTCGGAATTCGTCAATGGATTAGACGGGGCGAGGCGACGCGGTGAGGATTACGCGGAATTTACGTAATTATTTGGCGGAATCCGTAAATAGATTAGAGTGCGTGAGAAGAATTCGGACCCGGAGCGTTGATTGGTCATTACGCGCCGAGATTTGTGCGGTCGGGGCCTTGATTGATCAGTGGCTTTGGCGGTCCTCGTTTGTTATTTAGAGATGCACAGTTTGTTTTTAAATAAGCTGGCTGTTGAAATGTAAAGTCAAAGTCAAGTCAAAGTCAAAGTCAAAATAATCTTTATTTGTATAGGTTTCTATGAAAAACACTTACAAATCGTCGAAGCTACCACCGGTTCGGAAAGCAGCGTAAACTAATTCATATTTACTTTTTTCCATATAGTATGTCTAACCTTATGAGTTTCTTGTATATAATGTAAACCACTGTTGTACGTAGATAGCCTCTATACGATATATTGGACTGCCTTCATCCAGCTAAGGACATCAGCCCAAGGGGTTGCGGTGTTTACAATTAAATTAAATAAATAAATGAGCCAGACAGTTCACACCAATCTCTCAAACTAATGGATTTTCCTTGCACTCTAGAGTCCAAAATAATGACTGGGGGCGTCTTCCAGAACACCAAGATCCGAGACAATTTAAATAAGCTAATTTTCCTAATCAATCCGTACGGGCATCTAACTCGTAGGCTTTGAATCGTCCACTCTCTATTAAGGTTAATGGTGTAACCATTGCATCGCCGAAATGTTCATGTCAGATATGTTCCTCGATTGTCTTTCAGTCATTATCTGGTAGTCATGTTGCAAAAAAACTATACTAAGTATAAATAAATAAATATATAACCACAGACATGCCACGCTGGGCCACACAGCGCCACCTAGCCCCAAACTAAGCCGAAGCTTGTACTATGGTTGCTAGACAACTGATAAACTTACTTAGATACATTTTTTTTTTGTAAATGAATACATATTATACATAGAAAACACCCAGACCAATACAAACAGACATGTTCATCCTTGGCTCAGAGGGCAGAGGTCACTACCAAATGAGCCACCGAGCCTGTCATTATTTTTATTATACTTTAGCATCACCTCCGCCATTAACATAACCATTACAAAACATACAAACCAACCAACATATTCTAAAACTGTACAAAACTCCCGAGCGCCGAGAAACTTGTTTTGTAATCCTACAATTACAATATGCGAGCTCATTAAGCCCATGTTTAAGTTTACACTTAATTTGGCGTTGCGGAACATTCGCCCTAACGAGAGAGAAACAAATGGAACATAAGTGGGCAGATGGAACGCCTCGGGACAACGGTTAACACAACACTGTTTTAAAGACGTGTGGGTAGAAAAGAGGGGAGTTTAAAAAGCTCATTGTAGTTTTTTTTTATGTAATAGCACAGCCTAGCCCTTTGACGGACGAAGAGTTGCAAAAACGGATAATATTAATTGAACTATTACCAGTCTGTGTGGTTTCCGGATTTAGAATAGTATATACTATACATATACTATACTATAATATTAGCTACTTTTTTTTTGTAAAAATACATATTATACATATACTAAACATCCAGACCAATGTTCATAAACACAAATGTTTGTACTGTGCGGGAATCGAATCCCTCGGCTCAGAAATCAGTGGTCACTACCAAATGAGCCATTGAGAAAGTAAGGTAAGGAATGCTTAGAGCGAAAAGATAGATTAGATAGGCTAAGTCGCTACCTTACATCCGTCAACAATCCCCCTTTCTTCATCTCCTGATTAAATACAATATCAACACGGTGTTTGTTCTGTGTCTGGATACATAACGAGAAAGAAGCTTAAGGCAACTAAGTTTCGGACCAATTTACCTATGTTACCTAACTTTTATTAATATACTAGCTGAGCCGGCGGCGTCGCACGCGTGGATATCGGGTTTCAAAAATAACAGACTTCCATAAAATACCTATCTATATCTATACCTAGTACCTAAGGACCTAGTACCGCATTCAATTCCATGCAGTAGTTCACGCGTGATGCGCGATCAAACATGCAGATAAAAAATTATCCCGTTTTCTCAACACTTTTATCTTACTTTTCACCGTTTGCACTGCCTTCCCTTTTCTTTAGCAATTGTCCTCTACCTGAAGGTTGTCTGGAAGAGATCGCTCCCAGCGATAAGACCGCCTACATTGTACCTACGATATGTTTGTATACTCTTTCCTGTAAATGTTCATGTTTGTGCAATAAAGAATATCTATCTATCTATCTATCTTCCCGTCACTGCTCTGCTCCTATTGATTGTAGCGTGATGAAAGTGTACTATAACCTGCCCAGAAGTATGAAGAAAAATCGTACCAAGCTTCGTTAAAATGCGTCCAGTAGATTTTTTTTCTATAACGAACATACAGACAGACAGACAAAATTTTTACTGATTGCATTTTTGGCATCAGTATCGATCACTAATCACCCCCTAATAGTTATTTTGAAAATATATTCCATGTACAGAATTGACTTCTCTACAGATTTATTATAAGTATAGATTATATTTATTGTAATACATCAGAGAGACAACATCAAATACGGTAACTTGACCCGTTTTCATTTTCTTATCCCGATCTCCTGCAAACATAAAAGATGGCCGCTCCCCGTCCCCACACAGTCCCATGCAAACGTTATCGAAACGTCGACTGTCCCTTTGAAGTGTAATTCGTCGCACAGATATCTCTCACAAATTCTCCATTTCCTTACAATATTCGTTTCACGCCGGCCGGAGAGGGATCACTTATTTCAATAATTGATTCATTCCAACGTGAATCAAATCAGTTGAGAGGGCAAAGCGTTCCCGAAAGTTATTGAATGTTTATAATTTCATAGGCTGCTGCTTTCGTTTGATCAGAAATGTTATTCACGAAAAGTTGGAGACCAGTTTCGTTCAGTGGTAGTAAACACTGTATCTAACACAGTGTGCGCAGGTTCGATCCCTGCACAGTTCGTATTTTTTTAATTAGATGGTTAAAACTTATTTTTTGGGCCATTGCTCAACTTTAAAACTTGAAATTTTGAACATTTCAACAAAATTTAATAGCTGTTACATGAATTATTAACATAAAACTGTTACCCCATAATTATAAAACTAATTGGCCGTAAACAGCTACTTCAAATTAATTCCAACTTAAACAATTAGAGTGCATCGGACCACCGCCGCGTCATTGTAATCAAACCCCCATTAGCCATCCGAAAATTGCCAGCAAAATTGAAACTTCAATATAATTTTATCAACAAAATTGCAATAAAGCGTACATAATTAAAAGCCCTCATGTTTCCAGGCAGCGGACTGCATGATTAGAGCAATGATGCGGCGACACACTGGGCGTGTGCACGACGCGGCCGTGAGCTAAGTACTTAGCAAGCTGTCTGACTTTAAAAAAGTAGAGCACTCAATTCACAATAACTTCTCATTTGTCAAAAAAAGATGTTAACTCTGTTGATGTACGAACATCAGAATCTACGCTCAACGCCCAAATTCAGCAAAGCCTTTCCGCTCCCACTTTTTTTAGCCGTCAGAGAAACCATAGGGTAGATACGGCTAACTTAATGTCGTACCCTTTACCAGTCAAACATTGGGCTACCCTCATAGCATGGTATGATATTGTGGTGGCGGTTTTTTTACAGTAGCTCGACAAAATGGCTTCTCTACGCCTGATGGAAAACGAAAGAGAAACCCAAGTTGCTGTGGCAACGGGCAAGTAACTGGTCAGTTACCCGTCAGTGACCCCCTCGCGAGTTTTGCAAACCCTACTCACCGGCAGAAAGACGACCCGCACCTGCGGGTCGTCTTGCAACCGAATGACCTCATTCGGCTGCGGGATTCTATAGGGTGGAGATTCTTCCCCGGACGGGCGGCTCAATTCAAGCAAAGATTCGCTATGCCCTACCTCTCTTAAATATATCTTAGGTAATAAGCATAATAACAAATGCTATAATTAAATCCACTAATGTACAGACAAGTATAAAAAAAATGAATGCAAGTGCAGTGTATACCTGTTCGTCGCGTCGCGCCCGCGCCCAGTGTGTTAGCGCTCACGCCGCAGATCGTATGTGCGATTAGCGGCCGTACTATCGCCTTTTGTGGCGTTGCCATGGAGTGCGCTATTTCTCCCTTCACTAATTTGATGTTTCCATCATTATGCTGGTTGCGGGGCGATTGCAATTTCAGTTCATTTGTTTCCGAACGTTGCTCATTAAATGTAATTTTGATGCAATAATTTAATTCGTTGTTTGTTGTCTTTATTGTTTTGGTGTTTAAATTTTAAGCGCAAAAGGATTTGGTAAAATTCATGTCATTCGATTAGAAATATTCTGCACGTGAAGTATGGATAATAGGTGGAGCAGATGAGTCTTGGAGTAGAAACCGTTATTCAAAGTCAAAGTCAAAGTCAAAGTCTTTATTTGCGAAGAATAGGTACAATATGATGTTCAAAAAATTTTTTGTGTTTATCTCTATTCAGCTAACATTATTTAATTAACATGCAAATTTTTTAAAGTCGAAAAATTCCTTTAAATTATAAAAACAGTTAGCTACAAGCCATTGTTTTAACATTTTCGTCTTGACCCTTATGTTCATTGGTCCATTCTTAAATTGGTTTGGAATTTTATTATATATCTTAACACACATACAATAACAATTTTTCTGGCAAAGAGATGTCCTTGGTTGGAAATCTATGACTAGTCTGTCGCCATCTCTGGTGTTTCGGGGGTATATTTCGCTCGCCTTTTTAAACAGATGTGGATGTTTTTTAACAAACTTAAAAACTTCTAGTATGTACATGCTAGGAAGAGTAAGTATGCCTAGCCTTACAAATAATGGTCTGCATGTCTCAAATGGGCCCTTGTTACATATAGCCCGTATGCATTTTTTTTGTGCAATAAATAGTTTATTAAGGTCCTTACTATTACCCCATACCAGTAGACCATATGACAGATTTGAAGCGACATAACCATAATATGCAGACAGTGTCACATCAAGAGACGTTTTCTTAGCCAATCGTCTTAGAACATAAACAAACCTGTTGATTTTATTACATATTTTGCAAACATGGCCAGTGAAATTCAGACTTTTGTTCAGTTCTACACCTAGAAATGTAACACTATCAGTTCCTTTAATAATCCTTTCCTTATATGCTATCTTTGTGTCGTGCACTTTTCGTCCTTTTATATTGAAATTTACATAATGTGTTTTATTTAAATTAATATTAAGATTAATATTATTAGGCAGACGTAGTGTCATCAGCCCAACGTGTTGCTGGGCCAGACCTTAGAAGAACTGCTGGCAGTGGCTGGATGAGAGAGGGCCGGGATAGAGAAATGTGGCGCGAATTAAAGGAGGCCTACGTTCAGCAGTGGACGGTCCAAGGCTGTTGATTGATTGAGGTATAGAACCCTTACTTATCTACTCTGTTGGCTCAGCGACCCGTAGTGTGGATCTTGGCCTCCGACACAACACGACGCCATTCTTCCCTATCAGCTCAAACCAGTTAACGATCAGTAGCCCAAGTAGATCCTTCTCCACTTGGTCACTCCAGCCGTACACGGGACACCCCACCAGGGTGATCCTATCATCATCATCAGCAGTTGGCGATCGCAGGGCGTAGCTTCTTGCTCCGGTGATGCTGCTGCCCGTCATCGGCTTGTGGTACGCCTTCTATAGTGATGGTTTTACCGCCACCAGTCCGTTTGCCAGAGCCTCGTTTGTTGTTCGGCAGGATGCACCACGGGCAGGTTAGGATGGCTTAAAGAGAAAAGGTGATAGGTCGCTCCCTTACATCCCGGGTGATCCTATATATGAAACATTTCAAATCTTTGCCCATATTTAAGGGACACGCACCGTTTTGCACCAACATTGTCACCGTCACACGACGCGTTGTTCGCACACACTGATTGATCGATGCTTTGTTACTCGTATTTGTTCATTATAAGCTCACGTATGATTGATGATCCGCGGCTTTAAATATGAAAAACGAGCGGCTTTTTGTCCGACTAAGGCTTTATTGGAGACGAAAGAGTTGATTTTGTCGTCGTGCGAGCGGAAAATTGTATGTGAGCTTTGGAAGGTTATGTCGAATGGCTTTTAGTTCTTGATTGATAACGTCGGCGATGTGTTTAGGGTTAAATTGAATAGCAAGTCACGGCGATGGCTTTTATTCCTGCTAAGAGAAGCTTAAAGGCAAAAGTATTACTAAGTTAAGCCTAAGTAGAATATGTTTTCGTATATTACTAGCGACCCGCTCCTACTTCACACGGGTGTAAGGCTTATTGTGTGGGTTATCTTAAAGATATAGACATAAAACACCACAGACTTTTTGTAGACCTTCCTAAGGTAGTAAATTATTTCGATCTATGCCGTAAGGTTCAGTTAGTGTGTGCACTTGCCACAACTATTGCAGTCACCAATCCACCTGCTAAGTATGGTGGCATTGGCAATTTCCCGAAATGGCAATAATTGTCTATGAGGCCAACAGTTGACGTCTTCAGGCTGATGATCTATGTACAATGTACATCTCTCTCTCTCTCTCTTCTCAGCCCCTCTCAACCCTTCGGGTGTAGGCCTATTTCAAATTTATCGACTGCTCCCTGTCTTGGAAAACCTGCAACTGCTTTTCTATGTAGATACATATTCTTTTTTAAAAAATATATCATCAGTATTGCACATTTGGATCAATTTCTATACCTATGTATTCCATATCGTCATGACACAGAATATGACAATAGCTTCGACACGTAACTCCTTCTGTTTTCTCCACCAAAATCAGATTATACTCAAGGCGCTATCTCTTTGTCTCTCTAAGACGACCTATTACACATAATATGAACCGTTTGAAGCGAAATATGATCACAAAGCGGGTCACCGATTCCCCATAAAGGGCCCATTTGCACCCGCTACCAGCTAAATGGGATTAATCCGTCACAGCATACCCATTACCAAAACAACGGGACCCTATGAGTAGGTTATTTGCCGTGACGGCTTTGTGGGTTCACTCTCTATTATGAATAGTTTGGGATAAGTCTTGGCTAGAATCAGTCGCAACCTTTGCAAAAAGAAACTTTGCACGGTGAATTTTGTCACTATTTTTTAACCGACTTCAAAAAAAAATTACAACGAGTTTCATTTTTTTGTTCCCTGTGACATATTACAATCTTCAAATGTTCATGGCAAGAGCGCATCGGTATTTTCTAGTTAAGCGCGCTATATCGTATCAATGGCAATCATATAGTGCCCATCCAAAACCTATCCTAAAATATCATTTAAAATTAGGTGAATTGTGGCCAACCGCAAACGCACAATGAATCAAAAATTAAATAATCAACATTAAGATCGCAAGCCCTTCAAATGTATTGAAAAAGTCAATGTCACGTCTGGACTTTAGTTGAAAAAGGACATTTGAGCATCGTTCGTATGAAGCATTTTTGAACCCGCATTTGTATCGTATTCGACGAACTATTCATACTAAAGGAATGACTTTTTGTTGTTCCAAACTTTGCAAGTCCGTGGAAGAACAGAACGTTGGAAACGAATAGTTCTGATTCGATAGACCCTACCACGGCCTGTAGTGGTGCGATCGTGGATGGGCATGATATCAAAGCACTCTGCTTGAATTAAATTATAATGTCAATATCGAAACCTGGTCAATTTTAAGTTTATTCATTTTCAATATTCGTGTTGTAAAATTGGAATCTTTACGTCGATGATCTCTTCAAAAGCGGTTATGCTAAACCTTAAAAAAATCTTCAAAAGTTATCCTTAGATCTCGTATTGCATGGTGTCCCCAAATATTAAGCCATATCGTGTAGTGCACGGTTTATCTTAGGCAAATAATATCGCTATCCCAATCCGATTATGCCGGGGAGCGGTATCACATCGCGATCGCGAGGGTTCGAGTTATGGTCAAGGGTTCGAGTCCTGTGCGGCACGTTTAGAATGATGCGTGAAATGAGATTTAGGCATACAGGGATTAAGCAATACTTTTTAACTTTTTAAATATAACAGTAACAATGAACAAATAGGTAGCTTGTTTTACCAAGGAGTCTATACTTCGAACTCGGCATCAAGCAGCGTTTATCGTCTTTGGTACAGTCTCGTATACGTACCTTCTTTGGTCACGTATGCCGCCGGGGAGAGGTGCTATTGAGCGACTTGTGGTCCAGGGAAAGGTTGAGGGTACCAGGCCACGAGGGAGATCGCCTATGAGATGGACGGACCAGATAAAGGCAACAGTAATTACCTGTCAGTTGCCACTGCCATGCCGGCCCAACCCTAACCCCCCACGAGCTCCGGAGACCCTACTTACCTGCAGAAACACGACCCGGAGGTCATTTGGCTGCGGTATTCTATAGGATGGAGGTCCTTCCCCGGACGGGCAGCTCAATACGAGCGAAGATTTGCTATGCCCTAGCTCTCTATACCTACATTATAGATGCCATAAATGATTGAGTATTGAGTATTATTATATGGAGTCGATAACCGGTTGAGCCGCTCATTGCTCCGTCAGCTCATAATATGATACGCGTTCAGGTGTGAGCGACAATGCTACGCTAATGCAGCGAATTAGCATTCTACTGAATGCCTAATGAGATGGATAGATCCGTCTCAATTGGGAACATGTCTGCTTAAGTGTAAGACATAAGTTGTTAGACTAAGAGAATACCTCGTTTAAGGCCACAAATCACCGCTCAATTTTTCGATAGTAGTACATAGTAGTTGCTGTCCGTGTAACAGAGTTTTGGTCTCGGAAAATCTGACCGGTTGTTATTGCCATCGACACGATAAGAAGAAGTTGCTAATATAGATATACGAGCGATCCGCCCTCGATTCACTTCGGTATTAAACGCATAAACTTTCCTCTTGAATCACTCTATCTAATAAAAAAACTTGCGTAGTTTTAATATTACTAATTTATAATCATAACCCCCCACGAGCTCCGGAAACCCTACTCAGAAGCAGAAACACGACCCGGAGGTCATTTAGCTGCGGTATTCTATAGGGTGGGGGTTCCTCGGACGGGCAGCACAATTCGAGCGAAGATTCGCTATGCCCTACCCTTTGAAATACCGCAGCCAAATGATCTACCGTTCGTGTTTCTGCTGGTGAGTAGGGTTTCCAGAACTAGTGGGGGCGGGGGCTGGGCCAGCATGGCGGTGGCAACTGACAAGTAACTGACCAGATAATATGCAATTTAACATGCATAATTTTAATAATCTCTACATTCATATGGACAGATACAAACCGCTTTGTTTTATATGTATACTATGTAGTGATATCGCAATGAGACTGTAAAAAATTTACAACAATTAATATACTATTATACCTACTTTCAGGTCAATTTTATGATGTGCAATAAAGACTATCTATCTATGCGTTGTCACAACGATTTGTATCTATATACGTATGCTACTTTGACCATTATGAAAAACAATAGTAACAATTACCCACTACATACATCGTTCCAATCTACTCACTATACTCGTACAACACATCCGCATTAATCCAATACTGTTTATTGAATTAAAACATAAATTCACAAACAGTTTGACCGAATACGCAATACCATTTCCAGAGTAAAACCGAATTGGAATCAAAAATAAAATATTAAACTAATAGGAATAAGTGATTCAATTCACTTTTCCGATAATAAAATAGAAATTCCTCAATCAAATTAAATGCGAACGGGAATAATTTATGAAATTGCGATAAATAAAACATCGGGAATACACCTGGACCTAAAAGGGAGCCAAATAATGAAAAGGGTAGAGAGAAAAATGTAAATTTGTTCTAACGAAGTGAGTTTATTTTTATTTGCTGGACCGTTTTGTTGACCGCAAGTGTATTCTAGTCAAGTCCGGGCTTGCTAGTGACGTGTAACATTCGAGTCCTTTTACGTAGTCCGAGATCAATAATAGTCTTGACGTGATGACCGTAAGCTTCAGGATGCAAACTGGACGGAGCGGGAGCGGGAGCGAGGGCGACCGCAGTGCATCGATTTGGTGTTTTTTTTGTGACAGAGGGGGCAAACGGGCCTGGAGTCACCTGATGGTAACTGATCACTTCAGCCCATAGACACCGCAACACCGGAGGAGTCACAGGTGCGTCACCGACCCTTGAGAAATCTGTAGGCCCGCTTCTTGAAGGTCCCTAGGTCGTATTCATTCGGGAAAATTGCAGCCGGAAGCTGATTCCAAAGAGCAGCTGCACGAGGCAGAAAATTGTGCGCTAAACGCACTGCGGAAGAGACATCTATGAAGATTTTATGCCTAAGTTTGTATAACCGTTCTGGAGGGCCTCGCAGCTCGCGCTACAGTCGCCCCCGTTCCCGCTCCCGCGGCCTTCCAGTTGCCGGCCTTAGTGGTACCTAATGAACACTGATTCTGATACAGTGGTCATATGTCCGATACCCGCACAGTACAAACATATTTGTGAACTTACATCTATTTGTATTTGGATGTTTGCTATGTATAAAATGTATTTACTTAGGGAAAAAAGAGTGTGTAAGTAAATGTATCTGTTGTCTAGTACCCATAGTACAAGCTTGGGCTCAATTGAGACTAATCACGTTGTGTGGCCCTGTGTAGAATGTATTGGATAATATTTATATCAAATCACAATCGCTTGTCCATGCCTGATAAAAAAACAATAGTGCCCAAATCGTAGTAATCTGATCGTCAAAAAAAAAACAATTGAAGTGAGACATTAAACTTTAACCATGCAAATCCAATTCGAGTCTTCAAAATTACAACTAGAAAACACAGAGTCTTGAACATCACTACCGATCGCAATGCAAATAGAACCTTGCGCGGTTGTGATAGAATTCAAAGTTTGTGTTCGTTGTTTGTAAAGGGTACTTTTCTTTTAGTGTATTTTTTGTTCGATTCTTGGCGTCTGGAGTTGTGTCTACGGTTTTGCGAATTGATGGCTACCGAATTTATTTTGTGGCGCAAGACTACTTACATCGATAAAACACGTGTATTTTGTGGCGAGTTGAAAATACGACTGAAGAACTTAACGGACATAATATATTTAAGCTACAATTTACTAGGTTAAGCATACTCTGTACATTTAATCTGTTTTTTTTTTTATAGTAGCTCGACATAATGGCTTCCCTACGCCTGATGGAAAGCCAAAGAGAAGCCCAGGTCGCTGTGACAACTGGCAAGTAACTGGTTAGTTACCTGTCAGTTGCTACTGCCACTGAGGACCACTTCATCTCATCCCGTGGGTGTCGTAAAAGACGACTAAGGGTATATTATCAGAAACGGGGAGCAACGTTTACCTGGGTACAAATAAAATCTACTGCGATCATCAACCCGCTTGCCAAGCGTGGTGACTATTGGCAAATACCACCGAAGTTGAGGGAGCTAAAATACCACACACCGATGACGGTATTGACGGTGCTAGAAGCTACGCCCTGCGATCGCCAACCCGCCTTCCCAGCGTGGCGATTATGGGTATATCCTCCAGATGTTTGCTCTAGGTGGCGAGCAACTGGAGAGGTCCAGCAGTGGACTGCAATAGGCTGATGATGGGGGAGCTTAAGTACTTGGGGGAGGCCTATGTCCAGTAGTGGACGTTTGCAGGTCCCACAAACGTAAATCAATGTTTTGAATTTTATTGGCTACTGTGCACAATATTTTATTATGTAGATTCACTATAAACAAATCCAACAAAGAATAATCAAGAATAAGAAGTGTTTTAAATTCCAAAAAGCTTTACAATGTTAGTGTTCAATAACCTTTTCATTGAAACGTTTTGTCCATTAAACAAAGTTATTTAGGCGTTTACGTGAAATTTAAAATTCCTGTTCCACATTTTTAAAAGTAATAAATACCTCTGTACCTTCATAATCATAAGCGTTCATGAAAAAATAACAAAAGAACTTAGGATCTCACGAAGTTGAGTTAATCTAGAATCTAGATGGATGATATAATAATTTTCTTTTCATCCATCATTCCCAATTATGAGTTCTTTTCAAGCTTCGGTTGCTAATCAGGATAAGTAATTACGTAAAAGAAATACTTAAGAAAGGTTTAATATTCTTGAATATTAGACATATACAGGAGATGGAGACTAGACTTGACTGGCTCGGTGGCTCAAGTGGTAGTGACCCCTGCCTTCTGAACCAAGGGTCGTGGGTTCGATTCCCACCCGGGACAAATATTCGTGTGATGAACACTTGTGTTTGTTCCGTGTCTGGGTGTTTATATTTGTATTTAAGTATTTATTTGTGGTACCTTCGTTGTTCTGATACCCATAACACAAGTGCTTAAGCTACTTACTTTGGGATTGAAGCAATGTATGTGATGTTGTCTGATATTAATTTATTTATTTATTTAATATACACAAACAAATATAAATACAGGACCGGGCACGACTGTTGCGACGTCCAAAATAAAAGGGCCTCATTCAGCATTAAGCCATGGCCTCCGTAAAAGCCACTGGTTCTCAGCTGCTGAGTGAAGCCCACGGACCATTGTATATGCCCTTATACATATAATAAGATACATCTACGAACCTACTTTTAACCGACTTCGAAAAAAGGAGGAGGTTCTCAATTGGACTGGTTTTTTGTTGTTATAATAATGTTACCACATATATCCGAAAATTGTGAACCGATTAAAAAAAAAAGTTGTTCGAAAGGGTGTACTTCCTATTTGTTTTCATTGTCACCAAATTGAAGTCGGCTTAAAAACCGATATAACACCTTTATTTTAATTAGTACTGAGTGCAAAAAAGCAAAAAATGCTATTATGCCTTTCAGTATCAATTAGTACTAAATGAAATAAACGTATTATAACGTTTTTCAAACTATGCGATATATATAATTGATTGAATGACGCAATGAATTTGTTGTGAAAATATGATCTGCATTATTTTTTGCAGAAATGGGTTCCATTCTACCTACCTATTATAGGTATAGAAATAGGGATTAAGTGATCCCTAGAAAATTAGTAATAGTCACTAAAAATGTGATGTTAGTTAAGTATAACTTGAAATGTCTATCTATCAGACAAACAACATCACATACATTGCTCTAATCCCAAATTAAGTAGCTTAAGCACTTGTGTTATGGGTATCGGAACAACGAAGGTACCACAAATATATACTTAAATACAAATTATAAACACCCAGACACGGAACAAACACAAGTGTTCATCACACGAATGTTTGTCCCGGGTGGGAATCGAACCCACGACCCTTGGTTCAGAAGGCAGGGGTCACTACCAATTGAGCCACCAAACCAGTCTATGAAGAGTAAGAGTACCCATCGCTATATTATCTTATCACCTGTTGTCTTATTTCCATTTGGCTTAAACGTTAGTTACTTACAACAGTAGTGGGCGGGGAGGTAATTACACGAGTAACTTTAACTGGGATCTTCAGCCGTCATAACGACGCGGCTCGACTTACGAGAGTGGGAGTTATTGACCTTTAAAGTATTAAGCTTGATTACCGCCTTGGTGGTTTACTGATAATAGGTATGTTTCCATTGTTAAAACAATTACATTATATTTAGTCCGTATTTTAGATTATAAAAATATATTAGACACGTATTTTTCCTTTTTTCAATTAAACAAAAATTAACAAAGATACAAGGCATTAAAATGTAGGAGTGGGGGTCTTTGTCATTTTTGGTCTAATTTACAATTGAAAAATACGTGTCTTTTATTTTTGAACAATCTAAAAGACGGAATAATTACATTTTTTACGGCAACAGGCCTTTAGCGGCTTCAAAATAGACTTCGTTTGGGGCACAGTGGTCAGGACATCACACTTTTTGGACGGGCAGCTCAATTCGAGCGAAGCTTCGCTATGCCCTACCTCTCTTAACTTATTAACTTAGACCACACGCCTACATACCTCACAGGCCTTTGAGCTTCGAATGTGGAGCGCACATTGTGTGGGGCAGCCGACGCGGCTCATTTGCCGACTGGTTCTGAGGATGTTCCCGATCTAGTTAGCTAGAGCTAAGTACTATGTGTCTAGTTAGCTGGCTAAGTACTAACTTAGTGATTTATAGACTTGTGTAGCTGTCAATTATTAGTAATTCATCATCATCATCCTATCGCAGTCCACTGCTGGACATACGCCTCCAGCTGTTCGCCACTTTGGGCAAACACCTGGAGGTCATATCTATAATAGCGAACCTAGGCAAGCGGGTTGGCGATCGCAGGGCGTAGCTCCTCGCTCTGGTGACGCTGCTGCCCGCCATCGGCCAGTGGTATTTAACTACGCCATCAATAGGTCTGTTGCCGTATAAAGATAATTCGTCCGTCTTTAAGATTGTTCAAAAATAAAAGACACGTATTTTTTCATTTGTAAATTAGACCAAAAATGACAAAGATATAGCCCGTTAAAATTACACGTGACGTTTTGACGTGGGAGTTATTTCGCCACTGAGTGACGTCAAAGACCCACTCCCACTCCTACATTTTGATTCCCTGTATCTTTGTTATTTTTTGTTTAAATGAAAAAAGGAAAAATACTTGTTCAATATATTTTTATAATCTAAAATACGGACTAAATATAATTTAATTATTTTGACCCTGGAAACATCCCTATTGTAATGGCTGCATAGCATGTCTTAGATAAAAAAGCATTATTTCCCACAATACGCCTCAGGACACGTCCCAACCTAAAAAGTAAATGCTGTTGTAAATTCATGTAAAAATAAGTGAAGGTTGCTTCCATTTGTCAATTAGTGCCGTCCTCAAATGACCTTCGCTTCGCCTCTTTCAAGGGCTTCTTTCAGCACATAATCGAAACACTAATACTGTCCCGGCTCTCGTTAGCCGTAAAATCTAATTGGGCCGCTCATTACCGCTCTCACTTCTCTTCTCAGCCTCGTTATTTCTTTGGACTTGTAAATTATGAATATTACATTATTTTTCCGGCGGCAATTTGTTTCTGCTGATTTTTTACGATTCGGATAATGAGTCTAAAAATTAATGTTACGTTTCAGTTAGATAGATTTTTCTGTGTAAATTGTTTCGTCCATTTTTTTTGTGGGATTGAAATGATTTGAATAAAAAACCCAAGACGTTGTGCCACACAGCGCTATCTAGTCCCAAACTAACTGAAGCTCAAGCTCGTACTATGGCTTAGTTAGATACTAAACAACTGATAAAGTTACTAAGATATCTTTGGTCACCAACACGCCTATGACTAAGGCAAATCGCCCCAAGTGGCAATCTTTGGGAGGATTTATGTCCAGGTGTGGACGTTCAAAGGCTGTCGCTCGGTGCCGTTCGGTAGCTGTTGCGCTGCGTCAGATGATTCACAGCTGATCGCGTTGAAGTGACGTTGCGCTTGTAAACACAGCTTTCACTTTTTGGTTGTTCGTAAATCTTAACGTTTTTTTGAAGGTTGAATCTGCTAATAGCACTTCACTGAGCTATTGTTTGGATAATTTAGTTGTACCATTCGTTAGATGATGAGACAACGTGCAATTGGGTATATAATTTGACCCGTAAAACTGACTTTTACTATGTTATTTGAATTAATATTATGGAGCTCACTGCAAAACACTGCCACCTCGGGCGCGGGGAGGGGCGATGAATGTTGATGATTATAATTTTTTTTATCGATACGACTGGCTCGATAGCTCATTTGGTAGTGACCTCTGCCTTCTGAGCCAAGGGTCGTGGGTTCGATTCCCGCACAGTAGAAACATTTGTGTTCATGAACATGTCTGTTTGTATTGGTCTGGGTGTTTAATTTGTATAATATGTAGATATCTAATTACAAAAAAAGTATCTAAGTAAGTTTATCAGTTGTCTCGTACCCATAGTACAAGCGTTCGCTCAATTTGGGGCTAGATGGCAATGTGTGCTCCAAGCCAACCTCACCTGCCCGTGGTGCGTCCTGCCGAATAGCGAACGAAGCGCTTCAGCGTGGCATATCTTGGGTTATTTATTTACCTAATAGAAATAAAATGTAACCTACCTGTCTCTAACGACCTCTTAAGTTTATTAGCACATCAAAAACGTGTCGCGCCGTTACCTGCCAATCATTACTCAGTATCGGTATCGAATATCACTTAGGAACACATTTTGACGGGCTAAGTGAGGTGTTTGCTCGATAAAATGTACATAAATTTCGATTCTAATGTCAGATCTCAAGACCGGTATCTAAGTACCAAATTATTAACTCTAGGAAGCTGAAAATTCAGATGTCTCGGGTTCGACTAATTAGGGTTCCATAAAAAAAAATTAAAACAAGTAGAACTAAAGAACCACCAGTATATTTGTCTCTTTGTCCGTCATCAACACAACCTATATAAACTCCGAAGTTACTACACCAAATTAAGTTAAATTTGGAATTATGGTCCCACGAAGCAAATCTATTTGCTTCGTATTTCGTGCCTACGAGTATAAACCAATCGAGTTTCTTGCCGTGTCTTCTCGGTAGAAATCTACTTTCCAAACACAGCGGTAGCTTCTTTTACATTACTTTAATTCACATTTTTACAACTAACTTGACGATTCATCAGTACTTATTTTAGGTCTATGTGAATAAAGGTATTTTCATTTCTTTTCAATCATTGATTGTAGGTACAAGGCAGATTATTAAATATTTTTTAAGAAATTATTTTTACAGAGAAGAAAATAAAAGAATTACGCAAATACAATTTATTTTTATTAATATTCTATTTCCTGGTACTGAATGTAACACTATACGTCCCAAAAGTAATACAGATTCCAACCAGCCCTAAATAATTCCAAGTGCCCCCAAACCAATTTGCCTACAAGTTGATTGTGTCGTCAAAATTGAGATTCAAAATTGCTCGGAGCTCCGTCAAAGTGCATCCTAATAAAACGCGTGTGGCTGTGAGGTCAGATTTACGAGCGGCAAGGCCGACCCGGCTCAGTCCGGGATTCCGGAAGCCGGTAGCTGTGAACCCTAAAAAAGGGATTCAGGAAGATTATGTGGATGGGAGTGGAAACTAGAAATATGACACCTAATCGATTAGTCTCGCAGTACCTACAGAGTGGTGTCGAACAGTTATTAGATGTTTGGCACTGCAGTCATCTTGAGCTGAAGTAAACGCCTATCACCATTTGCGTGGTCATCGTCAATCTGAGACGTCCACAGCTGGATATAGACATCCCCTGATATAGCCTGCAAGCGTTTTGACCCAGACAAATCCCCCTAAACAATTGTCATTAGAGCAGGCTATATCCAGAAGTGGACGTTTGCACAGCTGGCCATAGCCTAAGTCATCATCAGCCTATTGCAGTCTACTGCTGGACATAGGCCTCTCCAGTTGTTCGCCATTAGGGCAAACATTTGGAGGATATACCCATAATCGCCACGCTGGACAGGCGGGTTGGCGATCGCAGGGCGTAGCTTCCCGCTCCGATGACGCTGCTGCCCATCATCGGTCTGTTGTATTTAGCTACGCCTTTAATTGTGATGGTTGTACCGCCACCAGTCGGTTGCGCAGCGCCTCGTTTGTTATTCGGCAGGATGCACCACGGGCAGGTGAGGTTGGCTTGGAGCGAAAAGATGATGGGTGGATGCTACCTCTTAAAAACATTAGAAAAATATAAAAATTTACTCTTTCAATGCGTTTTATAATGGTTAAAAATCATTAAAATAATTCTAACGATATTAAAATTGCAATCGAGCTCAACACTTCGCTCGCGAAATAAACGCAGTCTAATTATTTCCTTTAATCTAGATCTACATTTCCACTCGGCCATCAAACGGCAAATTAATTAATCCTTTCCCCTTTCGAAAAAAGGAATTATTTCACTTATATCGTCCGTCAAAAGAATAGGAAGACTAAGATGATATCGCTGGAGATCCTGGAGGTGCGACCATTATATCGTTCAAAAACATTGTTTGCAGAGGTCCGCCGCGATTTATCGTGGACCCCGGAGGGGGGAAACCCTAACTGTAAAAAACGGCAAAAAGTGACTAGGTGTAGCGTAGGGATGGTTCTGTGGATTTGGAAAGTTTTATTCTTGTTTGTTTGTTCTAAACGAAAACTTAAAGCCTGTAATAATTCAAATATGGATTCTTATATATGTCGCAGTCATTCTGGTTGAATTTTCTATTTCAATTTAATGGCTAGCGCGTTCATTGAATGACGACATTCAATTGAATGACTAAAGTACAACTCGACCTTAATGGAAATGTAGGAGTGGGGTCTTGGACAGTCACTCAGTGGCGAAAAAACTCCCACTCTTTGATAATCCGTAATTTAACGGGCTATTTATCTTTGTAATTTTATGTCTAATTTACAAATGAAAAAATACGTGTCTTTATTTTTTTACACGTGACACGTAACCAGCGCCGTGGTTTCCACGGGGACCACGGGGTAATGCTGAGTTAGGCCCTTTTATTTTGGACGTCGCAACACCCATGTCCAGTCTATGGGTCAGTCTATTAGAGTTATGTGTTTATCTGTCTTTTGTGTATTTAGTGTTAGTGTATGTTTACTGTATGTATATGTTGTGATGTCCAAAAATAATATTTTTTTCTTATTTCTATAACAATCTAAAAGATGGTCTAATTTTTTTTCGGCAGCAGGCCTATTCTCAATAAGTATTCTAAAATCTTAAGAATCTGGTGTTCCTATCCGCACAGAACCCCAAATTCTTAAGATCTGTTCGAAGGCACCTTACTCAAACACAAGTGAAATTATTTAGCGGCTCAGTTTTTCAACCCAGCCCGGCGGCAATGTTAATTATTGAGCGAGCTAATTCCGGGGAGGGACTCGTTATTACCCTTGATTTGACCTCTTAAGTAAGATAAGTTTAAAGAAAGGAGTCTTGAGCGCTCGGAAAACAATTAGTCTGAGCGCAGTGTCTAGATTTTCTGGATTTTAAGAGTTATGGGGGGTTTTGAGTAACAGTTTTGAAGGGGTAATTTGGAGTTGCTAATGAACCTTGCTTTGGTGTATTTGACACGTTGAATGGATTTGTTCGACTGTGAATACCTACTAATAACTTTGTCCGTGTGGTTCGGATAGGACCACTATTATGCCCTCCCTTGAGTGTCGTATAAGAAGATTAAGGGAATATCAAGAAATTCAGCAATCACGAGAGGAAAGGACATTTTTTGGCCTCGTCTCAAGATGGACTAGTAGTAGCGTTCAGGAAACATCGCGGCTGGTAGGTTATTCCAAAGCTAGCATGTACAACTAAAAAAAATCACCACTGGAATTTGGAAACGCACCACATTAAAATTTTCTGGGCCACACATTGGTTTAACTGTCTGCCATAAGGCGCTATGACCGTCATTTCTACTTCTTTGTGCAATAATGATGAAATAAATACAAATATATCTAAGCCGAGACGTTACCAGGACACCTGTGCTGGAATGTTCTCGCCATCCCACGTGCAGAGACCGGTGAGACGGATAGCGAAAGCGGCAACCACAGTAGCAGACGACTCCCCATGACACGACCACTCTGTCAAGAGTGAACGACTGAGAAGAAGAAGAAGAAGATATCTAAGCCGCAAACAAAAGTATTTATGTGTGTCGAAATAAGCGATCGATTATTTTGATTACATAAGTTTGATCGTAACGCTGAAACGCACCGAACATAAGACCCTTAAAACTTAACAAACTTCTTCACAGCTTATTATTCAAAACTCCCTCGTAATATTTTCAATCTTCAAGAGTAAGATAATTTTTAATTACGGATGTATAATTGAAAAGTTTCTAGTCGAGTCCTTAGGCACGGCGCAACTCGATAGGATCCAGTAACGATTTGATGAACATAACTTAGTTTCGGACGGTGAAGTAGTTCGTAATAAGATAACTTTGTTAGGAGAAGGGAAAAATCGTTTTGTATTTTAGCTTCGGATACTTTTACTGAGTTTAAGAGACGGGAAATACGAGTATGTATGAGATATGAATTATTGTAAGTTAAGTCTAATAATTATAAGACACTAGCTTTCCGCCCGCGACTTCGTCCGCGTAAAGTTTTTTTTTCCAAAATAAAATTGTGGCCTATGTTAGGTACTCGTGGTAATTGTAGCTTTCGAATGGTGAAAGAATTTTAAAAACGGTCCGAGTAGTTTTTGAGCCTATCATTACAACCAAAACAAACAAAGTTTTCCTCTTTATAATATTAGTGTAGATAATGGCTTCCCTACGCCTGATAGAAAGCGAAAGAGAAGTCCAAGTCGCTGTGACAACGGGCAAGCAACTGGTCTGTTACCTGTCAGTTCCCACGCCATGCTGGCCCAACTCTTACCCCCACGAGCTCCAGAAACCCTACTCACTGGCAGAAAACACAACCCAGACGTCATTTGGGTCAGCTGCAGGCTGGCACGATTAGAGCGTAGATTCGCTATGCCCTACTTACCTTAAAACCTCTCTTAGCTTTTAGGGGTAGTGCAGACGACAGACTATCCGTGACGCACTATTTTGCAATTATATGCAGTAACGCACACGACGCGCAAAAATCTGTCGCGGATATTTCACAACTCAACGCACACGACGCACATCTTCGAATATTCTGTCGCAGACCTAGACACTCTTTTTAAATGCCTTAGACGCAGACTCTATCGCACAAAAAGTTTTTTTTTTATAGAGGCTCGACATAATGGCTTCCCTACGTCTGATGGAAAGCGAAAGAGAAGCCAAGTCGCTGTGACAACGGTCAAGTACCTGGTCAGTTACCTGTCAGTTGCCACCGCCATGCCGGCCCAACCCCAACCCCCCACGAGCTCCGGAAACCCTTACTCACCGGCAGAAACACGATCCAGACGTCATTTGGCTGCGGTATTCTATAGGGTGGAGGTCTTTCCCCGGACGGGCGGCTCAATTCGAGCGAAGATTCGCTATGCCGTACCTCTCTTATTAAGTGTGCCGTCTGCGCTGCACCTTAATGCTGTACTACCACTACGTAAAAAAAAATCTACACGCGTTAATGAAGAGAAAGTTACGAGAAAAACGCGCCAAGTAGCAAAAGGTTGCACATCAAAGGCTGCATTACGGACAGGCCTAAACATGTTGTAAACACGGTAATCCAATAAGGGCCGCCCTGGGCTTAAGTGCCCTCTGTTACGTCAGATATGAGGGCCAAAGTGTAATTTACAAGGGGAAAATAAGAAACGAAAAAGGGCCTCCTAATTTTTTAAATTATGAACATTCCTTGCTTGTTTTATTTGGCTGCCCGTGTAGATAATGTTCTTGATGCCTTGAAGCATTTATATAAAACACATTTAGTTTGGCTCGGTGGCTCATTTGGTAGTGACCTCTGCCCACCGAGCCAAGGGTCGTGGGTTCGATACCCGCTCAGTACAAACATTTGTGTTAATAAATATGTCTGTTTGTATTGGTCTGGGTGATTTCTATGTATAATATGTATTTATTTACAAAAATAAATATCTAAGTAAGTTTATCAGTTGTCTAGTACCCATAGTACAAGCTTCGGCATAGTTTGGGGCTAGGTGGCGCTGTGTGGCCCAGCGTGGCATGTCTTGGGTTATCTATTGAACAAATTACAATGAAGATTATGTCTCCCACGCGTATTTACAACGCATTTGAAATAAGCCTCCTTTAAATAAGCTAAAGAAACTGAGCCGAATTTCTTAAAACGGGACAGAAGGCCCAAGAGAGACATAGCGGTTCCAATCCTACATCTAATTTAAAATGACTATTATGGGTAATGGGTTTTTGTTAATGACAACCAGACTTCACTTAGCTCTTTTCTATATAGGTACATAAATAGTGTTTACAATAATTATAACATTTTTTACACTTTAATAATTTTAGACCTTACAAAATCATTATGAACTAGCTGTGCCAGCGGCGTCGCACGCGTGGTTATCGGGATTCAAAAATAACGGTCTTCCATAAAATGGTGTCTATAAATTTTAAGTAGAACAATATGCAATACATTGGTGAAAACCGCAAATTCCGTGCAGTTGTTTTTGCGTGATGCGCGTTCAAACATACGCGTAAAAATTTCTCCCATTTTCCCAACACTTCCCTTCACTGCTCTGCTCCTATTAATCGTAGCGTGATGAAAAGTATACTATAACCTGCCCAGGAGTATGAAGAATATTTGTACCAAGTTTCGTTAAAATCCGTTCAGTAGTTTTTGTTTCTATAACGAACATACAGACAGACAGACAGACAGACAGACAAAAATTTTACTGACTGCATTTTTGGCATCAGTATCGATGACTAATCACCCCCTGATAGTTATTTTTTAAAAATATTCAATGTACAGAATTGACCTCTCTACAGATTTATTATAAGTATAGATTAGACTAGAAATGTCCAAGTCTCCTCTCTCTTTCAATTGGATCACTCACTGCAGCTCAGGTCGTGATCCCCAGGGATTTAATTTTACTAGGATTGGCAGATGGATTGGTAACCGCAATAGGATACACAGATAAACATTGCTGCCCGCTTCTCTTAGTCGTCTTGTACAACACCCACAGGATGAGACGAGGTGGTCCTATTCTAAATCCGGAAACTACACGAAGAATTTATCTTATCTTGTATACATCATCAGCCTATCGGAGTCCACTGCAGGACATAGGCCTCTTTAGGTATTCGCTGGGCATGCGGGTTGGCGATCGCAGGGCGTAGCTTCTCGCTCCGGTGACGCTGCTGCCCGTCATCGGCTTGTAAGTAGTATTTAGTTACGCCTTCAATCGTGATGGTTATACCGCAACCAGTCGGTTGCCCATGCCTCGATCGTTATTCGGCAGGATGCACCACGGGCAGGTGAGCGAAAACATTATAGTTCGCTTCCTTACATACCATCTTGTATACGTCCAGTCTTAATAGGTACAAATCTTATGTACCATAATATTGCTAAGCTAGCTGATATAATTCCTAAACATACACGCACGTACATCGTTGGCAAAACGCATGAATATGTTGTAAGCACGTAATCCAATAGTGCCTGCAAAGGCCCGAGCGGTCTCAGCTGGTCCAGACCCTTGCGATATAACGCCTTGACCCTTAGGCCTCGGCTTGTCGTCAGCGGGCGCAGGAGCGGAGCGCGTAATCCACTTTTAGTCTCAAAGCAAACAGTATAGACCTACGCTATGTAGTTTTGATTATGAAAAATAAGTATAAAATCACTAACATGCGTCATAAATACGCGTGGGAGAAAAAAATGTCCATGAAGAGGTCTTAAAACATGTAGATCAAAGCCGTTTACTTTTTCGGATCACCAAAAAACAACAACGGCTTACCTAGGCCATAATTTTGCGACACGATAGATATGACCACGTCCAAAACTATAAAAATATTAAGTCATCATCGATGCAAGCCAATCTCACCTGCCCGTGGTGCATGCTGTCAAATAACAAACGAGTCTCCGACAACCAATTGGTGGCGTAATAACCATCACAATGGACTTAGCTAAATACCACAGACTGTAGGCAGGCAGCAGCGTCAGCAGAGCCAGAAGCTATGCCCTGCGATCGCTAACCCTGCCCAGCGTGGCGATTATGGGTAAAATCTCTAGATGTTTGACAGAAGTGGCGGACAGCTAGAGAGGCCTATGTCCAGCTGTGGACTGCAATGTGCTGATGATGATGATGGAGAAGTAAAATCTAGAAACCAATATTAATGTGCAAGCGTAGGTAATATGAATCGTGGAAAAACCGCAGGTAATCTATTATTTGAGGCGCGGGATTCCGTCGCCGAAAACGCCCCGTATCCGCTGGTTTACAGACCGAAGCTTTAGTATACCTCTCCTGTCTTGTTTAGGTACAGATGTACTTATAGTTTGGTAAATTTGGAATAGGTTCAAGAAATCTGTTGCTTTTTTATAGTAGCTCGATATAATGACTTCCCTACGCCTGATGAAAAGCCAAAGAGAAGCGCAAGTCGCTGTGACAACTGTCAGTTGACACTGCCATGCCGGCCCAACCCTAACCCCCCACTAGCTCCGGAGGCCCTACTCACCAGCAGAGACACGATCCGGAGGTTATTTGGCTGCGGTATTCTATAGGGTGGAGGTCCTTTCCCGGACGGGCAGCTCAATACGAGCGAAGATTCGCTATGCCCTACCTCTCTTAAATCTATTATTTGAGTCCGCTGGTTTACAGACCTAAGCTTTGGGATACCTACTCCTGTCTTGTTTACAGATGTATTGTTTGGTGAATTTGGAATAGGTCGAAGACATTCGCTTTTAGATATTAGGATGTTTGGTGATGAAATAACGAGGAAACAGCACGTCACTGACAGGAATACATACAATTTTCTCGACCAAGAATGTATTCTTGTCGAGAAAAGCAGAGCAGATGTAATTTAGAATCCATGATGTCTCATTTATTTTTTAGAATCTTTCGCACTTTGGGTTCTCATAGTGTTACGAGTATCATCAATTAACAAACGAACATCAGATAGGGAGGGTTAAATTAACCAAATTACATACGCACTAAGTACGTCCAGACAGACAGACATCGGGGCAGTCAGTTGTGCGGCGCGTTACGCGCGTGAGCTCACCCCGCCGCACATTGGCGGACAAAGCGTTTGTAACGTAGCTGCTGTTGACTTATTTATAGCATATAGGTAGTCGAATTGTTTTAAACAAGCTGATACCGTCATTATCTACCTACTGTCTATCACGGTCCGCCGGCCCATCATCATCATCAGCCTATTGCAGTCCACTGTTGGACATATGCCTCTCCAGTTGTTCGCCACCTAGGGCAAACTTCTAGAGGATATACCCATAATCCCCGCCGGCTCAGCGTGCCGATAATATGTGATATACTCCAGATGTTTGCCCTAAGTGGCGAACGAAAGGAGAGGCCTATGTCCAGTCGTGGACTGCAATAGGCTGATGATGCAGTCCGCTGCTGGATATAAGTAGGCCTCTTCAGTAATTCGTCACTTTGATGGCGAATGGATGCATGGCGAAGAGGATGCACCACGGTCAGGTGAGGGTTTGGAGCGTAAACACGATATGATGATGGAGTTAGGAGTTGGTCCCTTAGACGACCGATTTTAAGTTAGCCTATACGAATGGTTATAGTCTTAATTAAAGTCGGTCTACTATGTTTACAGTGTTTCACAATGAAATAAAAAAATTTCAGTCGTTAATTATGTAGGGCATAACAGAATAATACAAGGCAACTATACAAAAATAATAATTATTACATGATAATTAGAACAGCGTTTCAATTTTCGAAGTTCATTAGTAACGCACATTTATAATTGCTATAATAACATACTCGTAGCTCTATACTCGTGCTAAAGTTAGTACCGCTAGACCCGCTCCACATGTTATATGACGAATCAGATTAGGTAACATCAATTACCCGTAATGAGGTTCAAAAAGTCCGAGGTCTGGACGTAATCTGCGCTTCGGTGTAATCCCCGACGTGTGCTAACCCGTGGGGAGGAGCAAGCGGTCTGAGCGATGAGCGGTGAGCGATAACCGTTGTGTAATGAAATAAATAATACATCATGTGTTTTTTTATAGTAGGACGACATAATGACTTCCCTACGCCTGAGGGAAAGCAAAAGAAAAGCCCAAGTCGCTGTGACAACGGGCCAGTAACTGGTCAGCTACTTGTCAGTTGCCATCCTAACCCCCGGCTGCTGATGCAGCACTCACTTCACGAGCTGCGCGGAAACCCTACTCAACGGCAGAAAACCCGGAGGTCATTTAGCCGCGGATTTCTATGGGGTGGAATACAAGCTAAAATTTGCTATGTCCTACCTCTCTGATTATTAAATTCTTAAAAATTTATATAGTGGATTGTATATAGCCAGAATAATCTTACAGGCCAGCATGTCAGTGGCAACGGACAAGTGATTGATATTTTCGCAGCAACTTAGACCTCTCTCTCTCGGTTTCCTTCTGGCAATAACAATTATATACAACTAGAGAGAGATTAAGAGCATAGTTAAATGTTAAAGTTTGTACCACCGCTTCCAAGATTCTACTGAATAGAACTTAGACTTGTTGCCCCCACCAGTGACTCACACCCGAGATTTCTAGATCTTTAAAATGCTTTCAAAATCACTAGACTGTTTTAAAAACACTTAACAGTAAAACCGCATTGCTCAAATCTTATCACTTCTCTCTCACCATAAAGGTTCATCCAAAAAAAAATAAGGGTGAAAATGTGGATGTAATAATAGGAGCGCCCACCCCCCTTTCATTACCTACCCTATTTCGGCCTTCACTTGTACCCTCTTAATTTTTTCCCATCTAAAGCACTTTATCTAACTTTTACCAAGTATAATTTTTAAAGAAAATTCTTTATCATTGAAAAGAATATTGTAGTTTCTCGGGACTTAACTTTTGGTAATTTGAATGAAGTAGCCTTTTATGCCTAGAACAAGGATTAGCGAAGTGTAAATTGGAGTTAGGATTTGTTCTTCTTTTATTTGAGTTATTACATTTCTTGGTATCTGTTGCTTTACCTAATTGATTATAGCTTTTGTACATAATTATTTACTATTGGATTTAATACAAAGAATGGTTTCCTTGTCATTTAAACTGTGATCAAAATGGTGACCATCATCATCATCATCATCATCAGCCTATGGCAGTCCACTGCTGGACATAGGCCTCTCCAGTTGTTCACCACCTAGGGCAAACTTCTGGAGGATATACCCATAATCGCCACGCTGGGCAGGCGGGTTGGCGATCGCAGGGCGTGCTTCTTACTCCGGTAACGCTGCTGCCCGTCATCGGCCTGTGGTATTTAGCTACGACTTCTATCGTGATGGTTTTACCGCCACCAGTCGGTTTGCCAGAGCCTCGTTTGTTGTTCGGCAGGATGCACCACGGGCAGGTGAGGATGGCTTGAAACGAAAAGATGATAGGTCGCTCCCTTACATCCCCATCCCTTACACCATCATCATCATCACCCTGCAAACTTCTACTGCTGGACATAGGCGTCCTCTAATGACAATTTTCATTTGGAGGGAGTTGCCTTAATCACCATCCTTGGCAGGCGAGTTGGTGATGGCAGTAGATTTAACTTAAATCCAGGAAACTGGCGCTGCCCGTTTCTTGATATTCCCTTAGTCGTCTTCTACGGCACCCACAGCATGAGACGGGTTAGTCCTATTCTAAATCCAAAAACAATATGTCCAGCCACAGACGTTAGCAGGGTGATGAGGATGAGGAACTGACATTGTACGATAGACAATCAAATGACAACTTTAATGGGCATCGTGCCGAAAAAAAGTAATTAGTCCGTTTTTTAAATTGTTGAAAATTAAAAGACTTGTATTTTTTAATTTGTAAATTAGACCAAAGCAAGTAACTGGTCAGTTACCTGTCAGTTGCCACCGCCATGCCTGCCCAACCCTAACCCCCCCATGAGCTCCGGAAACCCTACTCACCGGCAGAAACACGACCCAGAGGTCATTTGGCTGCGGTATTCTATAGGGTGGAGGTCCTCCCCCGGACGGGCGTCTCAATTCCCTATGCCTTACCTCTCTTCAGTCGTGTTTAGCCCGCACAAGCCCGTTCTATCCTTGATACATTTCCTTGGCGGTCGCTTCATTAATAACGCAGTAGCTGCGGCTTGGTAATCACATATTGTTTAACTTGAGCTTAAGTTTTCGGAGCCCATGTTATTCATACTGTGTGCTTAGGGCTTAACTGAGACGGTGTTTAGACTCCATAAGGGATACTGGTTCGCTCACTTGTGGCAATGACCCTACTGAAGTCAAAATATCATGTACATGATAAACCAACCACCGAAAACCAGCGCCGTGGTTCGCTAGCGCGGGCCACGGTTCAATGCTGAGTGAGGCCCTTTTGCATTGGACGTCACAACCCTGCGTCCGGTATTTTTTTCTAAAATTGTTTTGTTTATGTCTTTTTATTTTATTCTTCTTATATTTGTTTTCCATGTGAAAGTTGCGAAGTTGTAATGTATGTCTCTATTTGATTTTTTTCTTCTCCTTTTTTTGTGTGTTGTTTGTTTATTGTGTCTATTTGTTATTGCTGTGTTGTGATGTCCAATAGTAATAAATATTTCTTATTTCAACCACCTGCCCGTGGTGCATCCTGCCGAATAACAAAGGATTCGCTGGCAACCGACTGGTGGCAGTATAACCATCACAATTGAAGGTGTAAATAAATACCACAGACCGATGACGGGCAGCAGCGTCACTGGAGCGAGAAGCTATGCCCTACGTGCGAAGCGTGGCGATTATGGTTACATCCTGCAGATGTTTGCCATAAGTGGCAAAACCCCAAGGCAATATGCGAAATATAATAGAAAAGACTCTTGTAAGTGCGAAAGAAACAAATCACATACAAGTCCACTTCTTAGTTCTAAGAAAATTCAGTTTAAGAAACGATATTTTCATCGCAGATTTTCAGAAATAAAATAAAATCTCAAAAGAAAATAAAGTAATTTCAGCAGAGCGTTAATTTCTTAATTCCTTTTAATGCCAGTCGCTTAGATTTGGGGTATTATTTATAATCCGATATGTCAACGGCACTCCAGGATAAAAAAAAATGGGGGAAAACGGAGTTTTTCGTCTGCTATGAGCGAGCCGCCCACTAATGATCGTGGAATTCAACGGTTGTTTTAGTCGGCAGTCATATTTTTATAGCGCCATTTTGGCTAAAAAGCAAGTTAAAATTATAAAAAACTTGTGAATAATATTCCAAGTTCATATTAGGTTTTTAATCATTACAATATAGATTAGGATATTCATATTCATTTAATTACTAAAGTTTTTAAAAAAAGGGTACAACAAACCCTAAGTGGTATGATTCTGTCACAAATAAACCTTTTCAAGGCGTTCTCAATAGTATTACGTATATGTAATACTTGAAACTATAATAAAACAATATCATTATGTACGACAACATTACTCTGTCTGACCCGGTGGCTCATTTGGCGACCCAGTCCTTCAGAACCAAGCGACACATAAATTGTGTGTGTGAAGAATATTTGTGTTTGTTCTATGTCTGAGTTTTGTATTTGTATGGCTGGGTGAGAGGCTTTTAACACGTTAAATGTGGAATGAGCTCCCTGCTAAGGTTTTTGCCAGGGGAATACAGTGTGGGGCACTTTAAGTCCAAAATAAATAGGTTTTAAAGGGTCGGCAAAGCGCATTATCATTCCATCGTCATTTTGCCAACCCTAGTATGATAAAAACCTGCAAGAGCGCGACATAATGGCCTCCCTACGGCTGATGGAAAGCGAAAGAGAAGCCCAAGTCGCTGTGACAACTATGCCCTACTTCTCTTAAAACGACACCTTTAGGCAAAATTACCATTACAGCTCTAGTAAACTCTAGCAGCAGCTTCATACAGCAACGCGCTCTTTCAGGCGGTCACGGAATACTTTGAAAATTTCTAATAACGCTTTATAAACGTCGGGTTTATTACGAAACTAGCCTCGGACCGAGCCACCCACAACGTTCGTACGCTCGAATTCTTCGCGAAGGAATCTTTCAATATGTTTAATAATTTTAATTATAAATACTCTTTCCAATTTTCGATTGTCTTAACAAAGTTAACGACCAAATTTTAACAATTTTGCTTAATTGGAATGAACAGAGTATTGAATATTTCTTTGGCATTTGAGCAATAAATTAATGATGAATGGACGTCGTCCGTAATCAATGTTCTCTTCACTTGTTCATTATCTTTGTTATGTCTTTCGACGACCAGAATGGTTCAGTGGTAGTAAACGCTGCCTCAGACGCAAGGGACGCTGGTACGTTTCCGCCGTTTCCGCACGCGCAACCAAACTTTTTTATGCAGACATAATATGTGTATTGGCCTGCATGTTTTCTATGTATAAAACGTATTTCTTTACAAAAGAAGGTATCTAAGGAAGTTCATCAGTTGTCTAGTACCCATAGTACAAGCTTCGGTTTGAGACTAGATGGTGCTGTGTGGCCCGTGGCGTGTCTTGGGTTATTAATTTTTTATTCCTTCAAGCTGCTTGCTTCATGCAAGCTTCATTGAATTTTTTGCCGGATTCCTTGTTCCAAGAGATATGTCCTATAAGTTTTAAAGCAAGTGTGAGGGCGGTTTTTGATGGGTGAGGGCGCTTCATAGTCTAATGTTGGTAAAGTGCCTAATAGGCAAGCGGATCTCAATTACTTATACAAAAAAAACCGTTTTAATATGACTATGTCATATTCGACTTCAAACGTTTAATAAATGATTGCTTTATATTCAAACCTCCTAAGGGAGCTTAGATACAGCTTATCTACCCCTACATAAGATATTTCTACTCTTACGGAGTTCAAATATCACCAAATAATCCATATGTAATATCTTTTTCCGTCAAACGATGACTCACAATGCCTGGCATCCGAATTGATCGCGCATCTCGGTATCAAAGGTGTGGGCAGGAATAAAGCGACTTTGAACGATGTAGCGAATTATGTATCGGCGAGGCAATCGAGTGGCATTACGGAGGCATAGAGCCGCCGATGTATCACCGCAGTGGACTTGGGAGCAGTGAAGCAAGTCCAATAGGTCTTTACAATTTTTTATTATAGTAGCTCTTCCCTACGCCTGATGGAAAGCGAAAGAGAAGCTCAAATCGCTGTAACAACGGGGAAGTAACTGGTCAGTTACCTGTCAGTGGCCACTGCCATGCCGGCCCAAACCTAACCCCCCACGAGCTACTCTCGCCCCGGAAACCCTACTCACTGGCAAAAACACGACCGGGACGTCATTTGGCTGCGTTATTCTATAGTGTGGAGGTCCTTCCCCGGACGAGCGGCTCAATTCGAGCGAAGATTCGCTATGCCCTGCCTCCGTTTTTAAAAGGTATAAAATTTCCGTGGTTGATCAATTCTTTTCGCGCTAGTTTAAAATGAACTTTAATCTAAAAATTTTTAAAAAGGAGGAGAAGATAATCAGGGGCCCTGTACCCTGGGTTCTGGTATAACCGTAAAATCATTACTGAGAAAAATGTGAAAGACATGTTCTTAATAAAACATTTCCTTATTACTGCGGGTCATGATTTTGTACTATCTCCACTTGTTTCGTCCGAAGTTGCCCCCACCGCTTGTTGAAATTTGTTTAAGGATTGGCTTTCTTGACTCAAAAAGTCAACAGAATACAAATCGTGCAGAGCCAAATAGCCCAAAAAAAAAAATGTCAACAGATATAATGTTGTTTTATGCCTCACTGTTGTTTCTTACATTATGGTTATGCGTAGGATATGTACCCACGCTACGTTACATGATTGGTAAATAAATCTCATGTCAAGAAAAGATAGCTTTTTATTATGTCTGTTTTCTACTTCCATTTTGTTTCAGCCTCACAAAAAGGTTAGCTTTGCACAAATAGAGACAATTTTCCCTTTTTTAAATCAGTTCCTAAACATGTGGATCTAAACTGTCACTTATATAAAGTAAATCAATTTTATTTAGTAATTTACGTCCGGCACCTTTATAATTTCGTCATAATATATCCCGTTGGCCCTCAGATAACCTTCCCTTTTTTACATAAAAAATTTATGAAATAAGCATTTCATAATTTATTTAAATCAAGAGTCAGATTACGTGTTTAATTCTACCGACAATGAATTTAATAGTATTTTATTAAAATACTGTAAATTTTTTATTAGCTTTTATATTCAGGGTTGTTTTTATATTTGGGTGAAATAAAGCTTTAAAGATCTGACCCATACAATCATAATTACAAAGGGCAAGTTTAATAAAAGCCTTTAAATGATAAAATTAAAAACAAAACAGAATAGGGAATATGCATGAAAAATAGTTTCAGGTATTTACTAATTTATCGTAAAATAGATCAAAATCTACTACGAACAGTGAAAACAAAATCAAAATTGGTTGAAAAATGGGCGAGATACAGTCATTGAAAGTGAATATATCCGTCTCTCTCTCGCGAAACAGATTTTTCTATGGAGTTAGTACGGCGCTTACGGTACGTGACGTCAACTACCGCATCGGATCTCTCTGTCTAATCAATAACTTTAACGCTTTATAACTCGCTTAATAGAAAAGATAGTTTAAAAATTCTTCGATATTTATGTATCTGGAAGACAAAAGATCTCAATAAATCCATAAAAAAAAGTCATGCATATTCCCTATTCGCATGCTCCCCAGAAGTCATTTCAATCAAGCTTTTTAAAATGGGATTAAAAATACAGGGAAAATTTTATTATAAACACCAATAAAAGATTCAGCGAACACGAGATATTGGATATTCGGATTCACGCGGGCACTATCACCATTTTTCATTGATAAAAAAATCTTTCATACTAGTGCGAAATCGTGTCCATTCATGAATCTTATTCAATGGTAACTGATTGATTTAACTTTGTATTTTTTCCTTTATTTATTTGTACGCATTCTATTTAATAGCTTTTTTTATAAAAGTAGCACATCGTAGTGGCTTCTCGCCTTCAGAAAACCGACAGGTAACAAAATCACTCTTGCGTTGTTATTACCATGTCCGTGTGGTATGGTATGGTGGTCCTCCATATGGTGATGATGATGATGATGAAGCAACTGAACGCCTTGGTCATTCATCACTGCTGAATGTGGGCCTCCTATGATTCGCTCCACATTTCTCTATCCCAGACTTTCCCCATCCAGCCCTTTGCACTGCTGGCACATGTTTAACATATTGTAAAAAAGTCAGTGTAGGAAACAAATAGATAGATATAAATAGATATCAGACAACATCACATACATTGCTCCGATCCCAAAGTAAGTAAGTAAGTTTAAGAGAGGTAGGGCATAGCGAATCTTCGCTCGAATTGAGCCGCCCGTCCGGGGAAGGACCTCCACCCTATAGAATACCGCAGTCAAATGACCTCTGAGTCGTGTTTCTGCCGGTGAGTAGGGTTTCCGGAGCTCGTGGGGGGTTGGGGTTGGGCCGGCATGGCGGTGGCAACTGACAGGTAACTGACCAGTTACTTGCCCGTTGTCACAGCGACTTGGGCTTCTCTTTCGCTTTCCATCAGGCGTAGGGAAGCCATTATGTCGAGCCACTATAAAAAAAAAAAAAAAAAAAAAAAAAAAAAAGTAGCTTAAGCACTTGTGTTATGGGTATCAGAACAACGAAGGTACCACAAATAAATACTTAAATACAAATATATAAATAACCCAAGACATGCCACGCTGGGCCACACAGCGCCACCTAGCCCCAAACTAAGCCGAAGCTTGTACTATGGGTACTAGACAACTGATAAACTTACTTAGATACATTTTTTTTTGTAAATAAATACATATTATACATAGAAAACACCCAGACCAATACAAACAGACATGTTCATGAACACAAATGTTTGTACTGTGCGGGAATCGAACCCACGACCCTTGGCTCAGAGGGCAGAGGTCACTACCAAATGAGCCACCGAGCCTGTCATATATACACCCAGACACGGAACAAACACAAGTGTTCATCACACGAATGTTTGTCCCGGGTGGGAATCGAACCCACGACCCTTGGTTCAGAAGGCAGGGGTCACTACCAATTGAGCCACAGAGCCAGTCGAAATTTTCACATTACCAAAAATGCATATGTAACGGTCAAAAGGCACAAGTGGCAATCAAAATAGCCGTCAGCAATAATGCGGCGAGCAATTAAAATCGAATGGTGTGTACAATTCGAAACGAAACCTTGTCACTGAGAGCAATAAAGCTGATTCGAGCTTTATTGAACTTTCGGACAAACCGTGGCAATCGCAAACAATTTGCACCATCACCATCGCAGTTTTTCAGAGACAAAACGAACGGTTCGCCTAAAAGTTGGCGCCAATAAAACGGCTTGTGAAATCAATTTTAATATCGGCCCAGCGCCACATTTCCGCCGGCGGACGGCTATTCATTCCGGCTATATCGTTAGCTGGACGGGATTCGTTACGAGTATGACTTGGCTCTGTTCTGGTGTGGTTCACGAGCGACGGCGGTTTTGGCTATTTATGGGTAAGCGGTTACGCTAGGCCGGCGACCATGCCTATCATCTGCGGTTAGCCAGGGCAGGCAGGGATGTGGCCGTATGCTTCGGCGCTACCCGTGTCCCTGCAACTTGCTGCCCACTGGCGACACAGGGGGGTTTAGTGGGTATGACCTCCCATTTTGGGAGGTGTGAGTCCTACAAGCCATGCCGACTCCCCCCGCAGACGGCATGAAGGTGCCTAATGCGTTCCCCTCTAAAAAAAAGGCCAGCGACCATGCACCCTTTGATATGGTGTTCAGTTATTTTAGTTTACTAACGAGGTATCTTTGCCTGTCGTAAGAGGCGACCAAAGGACCTTTGGGGTCGGTTAGCGACTCCGAAATAGACGACATTCCCTTGGGTACAGTTGTCAGTGGCATCGTCCTTCAAAAGGTGCTGAGAGCTTTAACCCGATCCCCTAAGACAGAGCGCTCGTAGATAATCACCGTCGGGTTAAGTGGTTATTCCGTGCAAGACAAGAGTCAGCCCCACATAACCAGTGTGTATACCATACCCAAAGCCCTGGTGTGTAAAGGTATTCCCGACAAAAAGATACATAAAGTGACCGGCGAAAATAAAATTAAAACATCTTCCTGAATTTCCAGTTGCCAATGTCTCCTTTCAGTCAAAAACATTTCCAACACTTTTGTATCACAAAACCACAAACACAAATCCGCTGCCGCTTCATCGCACGCCTCACGAAGACATCGCTACAGGCGCTACGTACGTACGTACAAATGGACATAAATTATGCCCGTTCATTAGATACGTACGAAAAAGTGAGGCGGCCTTTGACACGGTAATGTAATTGTGGGCTAACTACCTCCCTCGGACCCCGGCACAACGTACCTACTGGGAGCAGTGAGGGAACTCTTTGGTTTTATACATTGTATCTTTTTCTTTTCGGTCGGACGGTCGGTGGACATTCACCAACTCGCCTGCCAAGCGTGGTGACTATCGCAGGCTATTATGGCTAAAAATTATAATTAGTCCGTCTTTTAGCTTATTCAAAAATAAAAGACACGTATTTTTTATTTGTAAATTAGACTAAAAATTACAAAGTTATAGCCCGTTGAAATTACGCGTGACGTCACTCGGTGAGGCATTTTTACGGGAGCGAGTGACGTCAAAGACTCCCACTCCTAACTTTTGATGCCTTGTATCTTTGCTATTGTTTATTTAAATGAAAAAAGGAAAAATACGTGTCTTTTATTTTTTAATAAGCTAAAAGACGGACTAATTACAATTTTTAGCCATAATAGCCTACTGTCATTGGGGGTTCTCCCCCAACCAGCCTGCAGACGTCCACTGCTGGACAAAAGCCTTTTTGTTTAGTAGTAGTCGTCTGCAGACTGAGGATGATTATGATGACGGTGTGAAGATAATCTATTTTTGTGGATGTGTGACAATAAGCATGGCAGATAATAAAATTCGACTTTTTTTTATATAGTGGCTCGACATAATGGCTTCCTTACGCCTGATGGAAAGTGAAAGAGAAGCCTAAGTGACTGTGACAACGGGAAAGTTATTGGTCAGTTACCTGTCCGTTGCCATCGCCATGCCGGCCCAACCCTAACCCCCCACGAGCTCCAGAAACCTAAAGCTACTTACCGGCAGAAACACGACCTCTGGGTAGTGTTTCTGCCGGTAAGTAGGTCATAGGGCAGGTCATTGGAGGTCCTTCCCCGGACGGGCGGCTCAATTCGAGCGAAGGTTCGCTATGCCCTACCTCTCTAATTTCCAGCGTATTCAAAATAAGAAACGTAAACTTGTAAGCTGGCTTGATCTGGCAATCGCCCTAGACATAAACAATATCTTATATCTACTCGTATAATCACAGACGTTCGTTCACTGCTGGTAGGATTAGCTGGTGATTCAGGGGTGGATTGGTGACCACATAAGCACAATAAAACCTGCTACATATCCTACGATATGTAGCAGGTTTTATTTGTATCCAGGTAAATGCTGCTTCCCTTATCTTGCTATCCCCTTTTTTTAGGAGAGGAATGCATTACGCACCTTCATGCCGTCTCCGGGGGGAGGCGGCATGGTGTGTGGGACTCACACCTCCCAAAAAGGGAGGACATACCCACTAAACCCCCCTGTGTCGCCAGTGGGCAGCAAGTTGCAGGGACACGGATAGCGCCGAAGCATATGGCCACATCCCTGCCTGCCCTGGCCAGCTGCAGATAATAAGCGGTCCGGGGAGGGCAAATACCCCTGCACCCGGGCGGACCTCGTGCAACGGTGTGGCTGCATCCACCACACCGTTACGCCCCTATGAGTGGATCGCGCCCCAACACTCACCACTCGGGGCACGAAGGAGGCTCAGAGGGCATACGATGCATCTTGGTATCCCCTTAGTCATCTTCTACGACACACACACTTCACCTCACACTCTAATACGTAACAAACATTGACTATACAATGTACAAACATGTATGTGTACGGTATCATGTACGTAAACAGACCTCACTGCTAATCTGTCTATACTATCCGCACCACACCTTGCACCTTAACCGAAGGCCATAAGGTCGCTAATCATAGCACCACCGTCTATTGTTATTTGATATTCAAATGCGAGAGATGGGCGGATGCTCGCATCGGCGAGTTAACGCAATGTATTCCTGAATTGGCTTTTGCAAATTTTTTATCAGAGTATGGAAATTTAAGTTTGTAACAATTTTTGTATGAAATTCCGATGCACACTGGTAGAAGAATCCAAATAAATGTTGAAAATATCTCTTTTATATGTTAGATATTCGAATGGGAGCGAATATGGTTCGAATAGTGTTAGAGCATTTTATTGATATCTCTTCTGATAGGGCCGTTTGGTACGCTGATTCGGAGCTCGTTGGTTTGAATCCTACTCAGAACAAGCGGTATAAGCTTGTTCCAATGTAATTAGTCCGTCTTTTAGATTGTTCACAAATAAAAAACACGTATTTTTTCATTAGAAAATTAGACCAAAAATGACAAATATATAGCCAGTTAAAATTACGCGTGACGTCAAAAGAGTGGGAGTTTGTTCGCACTGAGTAACGTCAAAGACCCCCACTATTAAATTTTGATGCCTTGTATCTTTGATATTTTTCTTTAAATTAAACAAAAGGAAAAATACGTGTCCCATATATTTGTATAATTTAAAATACGGACTAAATGTAAAGTAATTGTTTTGACCCTGGAAACATCCCTATTGTGAATTAACACGTTCATCGCAGTGTGTATCCTTTTTTCACACGAACGTGAGGATTAATTTTCTATTGTACTTATCTAGTGGCTTGGAGCGAAAAGATGATAGTTAGATAGCTGTTTTAATATTTTGGTGTAAAGAATCTTATTTCAAATCTCTGATTTTTTTATGCCAAAGGCGGCAGACGAGCAAATGTGATGCCTGATGGTAAGCAGTCGACACCGCCCATGGACACTCAACTCTGATGCTGTATGAAATTTCAATATTTAACTGATAGGTTAACTAAACTTCAAACGAATCGTACTAGTTCAAGTTAACCAAACAGTATTTAAGCCTTATGAACCGAATCCTCAGCAGACTTAGCGGAACTCTTAGACATAACCGACGCCTGGCCCGCCCAGCGACCGCCAGTTAACTTGTAGATAGCTATTAGTTCAGGCACGACTTGGGCTATATTCGGCTCTTGAACTACTCGTATATTGAGATTGCATGAAGTTAACTGTACAAACCTGCTTATGTGCGTTTAAAGGTACTGACACATTATACTCGAAAAAGTATATTAACATGCTTTTTTAAACTATTTTAAAATCTATATCTTCTATACTTATAATAAATCTGTAGAAAAGTCAATTCTGTACATGAAATATATTTTCAAAATAACTATCAGGGGGTGATAGTGATCGATACTGGTGCCTAAAATGCAATCAGTAAAATTTTTGTCTGTCTGTCTGTATGTTCGTTATAGAAACAAAAACCGCTGAACGGATTTTAACGAAACTTGGTACAATTATTCTTCATACTCCTGGGCAGGTTAAAGTATACTTTTCATCACGCTCCAATCAATAGGCAGAGCAGTGAAGTGACGGCCTCGCCGTTGAACAAGTGGCGAGTGCTCAAAACAACAACACTATTAGCAATTGACAATGCTACAGCAACGCAACCCACACCGCATCGCAAACGCAACCATTTCGTTTCGCAGCGAGGGCCCTACAGCCGGGTGCATCCCGCAGCGCCCGGCGTGCAAACAGCCTCTCGGCTACGAGTACTTCTGATTAATAACGGACTTTGGCCTCTGGATATAGGGAACTGGAATAAGCGGGAGATTTTGTTTTTATTTAGATACAGTATGGGGTTTCTGTAAAAGTCGTGAAGAGGTTTTCAAAGGTAACGCATTATGACGAAGTATAAGCGTAAGCAGCTAAAAATATGTAAGCGATGCGATGTGGATTACATTGCTGGAGCTTCATTATAGAATGTTGCTGTTTTGAGTACTCAGCACTTGTTCGATAGCAAGAATCGAGTCTATCTAACAATGCTTCTCTGACCTGGCCACGACGACCAATATGACAGTACACAAGTTTGTACGTAAACACAGGTATACTCTCTGATCATTTATTCTCATAATTCGAAGGGATGATAGTTCGATACGAGCAGAGCTAAGTAGAGATGAGGTGCAACACTATTAGCAATTGACAATGCTCCAGCCACGCAACCCACACAGCATCGCAAACGCAACCATTTCGTTTCGCAGCGAGGGCCCTACAGCCTGGTGCGTCCCGAAGCGCCCGGTGTGCAAACAGCCTCTCGGCTACGAGTACTTCTGATTAATAACGGACTTTGGCCTCTGGATATAGGCGGCTGGAATAAGCGGGAGAATTTTTTTTTCTTCTTTTATGGGTTTGTTCTGTTTGTTACATTTGGATCTCCCAACCGCTTACCATTAGTGGTGTAGAGTGTGGTTATCCTGAGCGCTCTTTTTTTAGAAGAAGAGCTTTCAGGATGATCACTCCACCTGATGGTAAGCGGTCGTGAGGTCCAAATGTTAGATCGACAGGCATAATAGAACAAACCCACCGCACCTGTCGCCCTCACTCTGAAGGCCCACTGAGATGCCGTTTCACGCACCACCCAAACAACCCAGGATTGTAAGAGGAAGGAAACACTGAGCTGGAAGGGCGTTCCATGACTTGATGGAACGGGGCAGGAACGAGGATGAGGAACTAAACTTCTTGGTGCGCGCCACTATCGTCGGAATGGTATGCGTATGACAACGCTGCCCAGCACTCTCATCATCATCATCATCATCAGCCTATTGCAGTCCACTGCTGGACATAGGCCTCTCCAGTTGTTCACTACTTAGGGCAAACTTGGAGGATATACCCATAATCGCCACGCTAGGCAGGCGGGTTGGCGATCGCAGGGCGCAGCTTCTCGCTCCGGTGACGCTGCTGCCCGTCATCGGCCTGTGGTATTTAGCTACGCCTTCTATCGTGATGGTTTTACCGCCATCAGTCGGTTTGCCAGTGCCTCGTTTGTTGTTCGGCAGGATGCACCACGGGCAGATGAGGATGGCTTGGAGCGAAAAGGTGATAGGTTCCCAGCACTCTCAATAAGTACCTATCTAAATAAGTTTATTTATCTAGTACCAATAGTACAAGTTTTGGCTTAGTTTAGAACTGAATGGCGTTACCGTGGCCCAGCGTTACATGTCCTGGTTTATATTTTTTCACTCGCTCTCCTGGTCACTAGATGCGCACCCCGGAGAGGCGGGTGAGCCCAAAGCGGGTCGCGCCGGCCCGCTGATTGCTGGCAACACGCAATACGTCGTTTTGCATTCCGCGGCGCTATGGAATAATGTTCCCATCATTATGAGCAGACAGGAAAAAATTGGGAAGAACTGGTGGTAGATAGTGTTTTGTTATCGTTTAATGAACTGCTTCTTGTCTTATGTTAAGTAGACGATATATGTCAAAAATAGGATATAAGGGAGCGACTTAACATCTTTTCGCTCCAAGCAAACCTCACCTGCCCGTGGTGCATCCTACCGATTAACAAACGAGGCTGGCAACCGCTGGTGAGGCCATTTCCAGCAATGATGAAATAAAAGAAAGTAAACGTTCTACATCATGCTCAATAGTGCTAGGCAGATCGAGACACCTAAAGTAGAATCTGAATTTAGGCAGCCTCATCATCATCCTTAGCCTGCAAACGTTAATTGCTGGACATTGCGTATATAGGCTGTTCTTGTACCATTTCGGGGGGAGTGGTGCAGGAATGGCCACTTTAATTCTTTAATGTTTTATGTGATTATATGTCCTTACTAACATAGTCATTAAGTGTGTATTACTAACCAAAATGAGTCTGTGTTACTTTATAGAAATAAATGAATTGAATTGAATCGCAGGCCTCCCTCAATGACAAATTAAGACATGGGTCATTTAGGTGGAATTTACCTTAGTCAACACGCTTGGCAGGCGGGTTGGTGATCGTAGAAAGTTTTATCTATACCAGGCTGATAAACACTGCTGCTCATTTCCTGATATTTCAGCTGCCTTCTATGACACCCAAGGAATGTTCGTATCCCAAATCCCGAAACATCATGGCCGGCACTCGTTACAAAATTTTGACTGATAGAGAATGCCTATGTGGCATTAAGTCCGCCTTTTGTACACTTTTTTACTGTGCAATAAATATTAAATAAATAAATACATTTTGGGTTCAAGAAAATCGAATCAGAATTTAGGCAGCCTCAACATTTCGAATTCTTCTGCCACTCGGATGCAATTAACGGTAATGATCCGGGCAACACCCGACAATGACTACGTCATCATGACACGACGGCGTGTCTTATTAAGGGACGACATAAACGGTAGACGCGAAATGTTTTATTTGCTTGCGTGGAAAGTCCTTACTCGTCAAGTTAATTTTGTTTTTATAGAGTTTATGTATGTTCTCGTATTTGATGGGTATTGTCAGTTCTATATCAACTTAACATTAAATTGCTTGTATCTACAGGCAGACATTTAAGTCTATTGCAGACGGTTCTCGCAGTGCCTTAGAGGCGACTCTATTCATGGCTCACGGGACCAATGCGAGATCGGCACTACTAAAATTACTATGTATCTATTAGGTTTATTTTAACTAATAACCGCGCGGAATGTAAGGGAGTGTAACCTATTATCTTATCTCACCAAGCCACTACCCGTGGTGCATGTCGAATAACAAACAATGCTTTTGCAACCGACAGGTGGCAGTATAACCATCTTTGAATTTAGAAGGCGTAGCTAAATACCATAGGTCGATGACGGACAGCAGCGTCACCAGAGTGAAAAGCTACTCCCTGCGATCGCCAACCCGAATACCCGGCGTGGCTAATTATGAGAAAGCCTACAAATGTTTTATTAAAGTGGCGAGTAACTAGAGCGGCTTTTGTCCAGCAGTGGACTGTGATAAGCTGATGCGCTACTAAATGCGAAAATAATCTCACCAATTTCACGTCTAACGTTTAACACTTTCCCGGTACTGACACCTAAGCAAACTAACTTTGACAGGAACGACGCGCCAGCGACGGGACATCTGACGTAAACTTTGACAAACGCGAAATAAACTTGGCGCAATAAAAACGGTACCGACGTTTGTTATAAGTTAGAACGAGGTCCAACAAATTGGAGGAAAACAGGCAATGGGGTGGGCAGGAACATTCAACTGTAAATTGGAGGTGTCAAATGATTCTTTGTTTATGCGAAGAATCGATGAGGTGGTTTCAATTGAGTAAAAATGTAATAAATTAATCCAAGAGATGCCACACATAAACTAAGCCGAAGATTGTACTGTATGTTTTAGGCAACTGATAAACTTCATCAGCATTATCAGGCCATTTTGCTGCTTTGACCAAATATATGAGGAGGCTTTACCAATAAATCGCCATGTTGATCAAGCGGGTTGGCTATCGCAGGGCGTAGCTTGACGTTCCAGTGACTCTGCTGGCCGTCATCGGTCTGTGGTATTATGCTTCAATCGTGGTGGTTGTAAATACCTCCGCTAGCCATTTTCCAGAGCCTCGTTTGTTATTCGGCAGGATGCACCACGGTAGCAGGCCAAATACAGACAGACTAGTTGGCATGGCTTCTCGAATCTAACTTCTACTTGCAGTCCGATGCGACAAAAGTAGTGGAACCACGATTAATCCATCCATCCTACTAGCCATCTTATTTTCACTACAACTGGGGTGACCAACTGGACTTACTCTTACACTGACATTAACCGAGGAGCGAAGTCCACTCCAGAACTCGTTTAAAAATTGTTTTCTCGAGATTCTCGCTTATGCGGCTGATATGGCCAGTTCTCTGTCACTTCAGCTTGCTAATCCGGTGAGCTATATCGATGACTTTGGCTCTCTGCCGTATCACCTCATTTCGGATTCGATCCCGCAGAGAAACGTACACACTCGTGCACTGATAAATATCTTGCGTACTCAGCTAGTCTCGTTTGATACCGCCCGCTGAGGCCGAAATTCAGGTCAGGAGAGTACATCTTATGCTCCGAAATTGCATCAAACTCAACATTCAACTAATAACACGTAATCTGAACGTCAAGTATTCAGTCTCAAAGCTCCCTATAACGCCATTATTAGAGCTCAGCTCGGTCTAACCTCCGGGTAACTTGAGTTGAGAACTTGCCTCGCTCATGAATATATTACGAGCCAACAGTTAGATACCTCATTTCCAGTTGGAAACATAATAACAACGAATTAATGCGAGCCACGGCACGTATACTTAGTACCTTTGAGGATTACATTGAATTTAATCGTGTGATGTATAAAAAGCTATAATGTTGATTAAATAAAACACTTGAAAATCGTCAAATTAAGAAGGAACCGGCAAGAAATTCATGTATTTGCTCTTTTCAATACAATGCGTTTACAATAAATCAGCTGTTTTAACTATTATAACGTCAAAGCTTGCATACTGTCCGAGCCCGCGCTCTCAGAATCAGTATTCTAATCCTAATCCGGAATTAAAAGTCCAATAATTAAATCCAAATGCAAATTTTTCGATATTTAAATGGCGGACGTCGGCAGCGAGACAAATCCTTGAATTTTAAACTGGATCGATCGACTGATCCGCGAACAAACAAACAATACAGCTGATGCTGTCGTGTACTATGATAATAATAATATTATTAGGGGATTCCCCTGACTGAATTTCACCACAGCAGCCAATCTCTCTGCCAAATACGCAAAAGATATGGGACAGGTCTATGTCCAGCTGTGGACGTCTGCAGGCTCATGATGGGAACTTCTTCACGGGTGTGCAGGTTTCCTCAAGATTTCCCTCGCCGTGAGAGCGTTGAACAACAGCACCTTATAATTAGGGATGTAAGGGAGCGGCCTATCATCCTCCTCAAAAGCCAACCTCAACTGCCCGTGGTGCATCCTGCCGAATAACAAAGGAGGCGCTGGCAACCGACTGGTGGCGGTATAACCATCACAATTGAAGACGAAGCTAAATAGCACAGGCCGATGACGGGCAGCAGCGTCACCGGAGCGAGAAGCTACGTCCTGCGATCGCCAAACCGCCTGCCCAGCGTGGCGATTATGGGCATTTCCTCCAGATATTTGCCCTGAGTGGTGAGCAACTGGAGAGGCCTATGTCCAGCAGTGGACTGCAATAGGCTGGTGATGTTGATGATGTAGACCTTATAATTTGCACCTGCCGTGGCGATTATGAGTATATCTTCCAGACGTTTGCCCTAAGTGGCGAACTACTGGAGAGGCCTATGTCTAGCAGTGGACTGCAATGGGCAAATGATGATGATAATTATGAATTTCAAATTTGAAAATATATTAGGACGTGGCGGGGCTTGAACCACAGCTTCCCATGGATTTCCATACCCTGCATGGAAGCCACCGGCCTTAACTATTACGCTCTCCATCTAATAAAAAATCTCCATCAACCCTTTTACAGCACAAATGAGTGTTTCAACAAAAGCGATGACGATAAAATTTATAGCAAGTAACAGCGCGTAATATCGTGCCTAGACCGAAGTAGGTCGGGCGTTTGAACTAGGTTTTATGGGTCGTTCGCGAGCAGCGCATCATCGGCCAACTTTGCACATCATGTCTCGTGATGTGTTTTGTGGCCACTATTATGAGTTTTTGTTCTTTTAAGGTCTTGAAAACCAATTGTGCAATAGATTTTTATTGCTTTTTGTTCGATATATAGCAGTGAAAGATGCCTTTAAGGCGGTGGACGAAGGTTCGATCTTTGTACAAACATTTGTATGCATACACATATTGTCTGTTCGTATTGGCCTGGTAGTTTGCTAAAATGAATAGTATCTACATAAGTGTGCTTATCAGTTGCCTAGTATCCATAGAACAAGCTTCGGCTTAGTTTGGGACTAAATAGCACTGCATTGCTCAGCATTCATAGATCTTTCTAAGGAAGTTGTATGACGTGAATTCGTATTATTTAGTTATTAGTGACGTCATGTTGCTAAATCAAATACTTTTAAAGTTTATAACTCGAATAATGGAGAAGATATTCTAAATTACTTAGATATTTGTGTATCAATGCACTAAACGATTTCTACAAATCTATAAAAAGGCATGCATTTAAGGAATATGCATGTCTTTTTAGAGACAGAATTTTCGATGTAAGGGATGTAAGAGAGCTACCTATCATCTTTTTGTTCTAAGCTAACCTCACTTGCTCGTGGTGCATCCTGCCGAATAACCAACGAGGCGCTGGCAACCGACTGGTGGCGGTATAACCATCACAATTGGAGGCGTAACTAGAGAGCGAGAAGCTACGCCCTGCGATCGCCAACCCGCCTGCCCAGCGTGGCGATTATGGGTAATATCCTCCAGATGTTTGTCCTATATGGTGAACAACTGGAGAGGCCTATGTCCAGCAGTGGACTGCAATAGGCTGATTATGAAGACAAAACTTCTGAATCAATCGTAGGTAGAGTTCAGAATACGCACAACATAATAAAGTATAAATATTTCTCTACAAAATTTTATTCGCAAGCCCCAACAATTAATTGAATTTGTATGACAGTTGACGATAAAACAAGTGAAAATCCCTTCCTATCTCAACGAGGGTCCTTTAAAACTAAACTTAAAGGCAAAGAGGCCAGCACAATTGCTTTGTCTGCGATTGAGGGCAATAATTAGAGGTCCTCTCGACCACTTAGAGCCCTTATTAGGCGAGGCCCTTGACGGAAAGGCCCCAGTTAATTAAATCTTGAGATTTTAAGCGCTTGTCGGATTATCTCTCGGGGACCTTACGAGCGTATGTAATGAATGAAGTTTGTTGTTCTAATTGTTATTGAGGATAAGAGGATGAGATTTTAACTTGAAATTGGGGAGTGATGTTTTTGGATACATTATCGCATGGATAAATAATACAAATCACTCCATCTCTTCCCCTGAATGTCGTAAGCGATTTCCTAAGACTTTTAGAGGAAATACTTCCTCTTGTCTTTACAAAAAGTGGAAGTACTTTCACTGAGCTAGGTGATCGTGCTCGGAGATCGCGGTCCGACGGATCATCTCGTTTGCCGTAGGTTTTTTTAGAGTAGCTCGACATAATGGCTTCCCTACACCTTATGGAAAGCGAAAGAGAAGCTCAAGTCGCTGTGACAACGGGCAAGTACCTAACTGGGTAGGTACTCTTGAACCAAATGGGATTGGGATCGAAATCTTCTGCAGGATCTAGTACAGATAATATACAGAGAATGAATGAACTATGACTTGGGGTGGTCATAATGTAACAAAATGTAAACTACCAAATACAGGAAAATTTAAATATACGTTCATTTATGATTACTTAATTTGTTAGGATTGAAATCGAAATTGGTTTCAAGAGTAGGCCTATTGGTCAGTTGCCATCGCCATGCCGGTCCAACCCTAACACCCACGACCTGGAGGTCATTTAGCTGCGGTATTCTTTAGGGTGGTGGTCTTTTCCCGGACGGGTGGCCTAATTCGAGCGAAGATTCGCTATGCCCTACCTCTCTTAAATATGCTAAGTCGTGATGAAAACTTCGCATACGCGATGTAGAGATTACCACATTTGCTATATCTTGTTCTTGCATGGCACGAACAAGATCACACTACTGGCTTATATATTACATTCAAGTTCACAACACCGACGCAAATTCCTAATACCTTTCGTCGAAATTTCCTATTCATACCGCTACAAGAGAAATCTTTTTTAACCGAATGCACTGCAATACATCTACGCTAATAACTCCCAGATAGCGGGGATCACGACAAAGGCGAAGATTCTCCGCAAGACGAATGCATTCCTTTGAAAACGCTTTTGACTTTGTTAGTTTTAAGAAAAGATTCGCAACGATAGGGACTTAATGCAGATTTACTTGGATGGAGTAAGTAGATCAATAAAAATGTTTTGATGTGATGCAAAGACAGTTAGGAAACCAGTTTATTTGCAAGCACACATATTACTTACCTACACATAGACAAATAGTCGTAGGCTATGCCAGTTTCCTGATATTCCCTTAGTCGTCTTCTACGAGACCCATGGAATGAGATGGGGTGGTCCTATTCTAAGCCCAGAAACAACACGGACACAACCACAAGTACATAATGTACTACACAATATTAATAAATGATGATTGGTGACGTCTTTCGATTACTTATAATTTTGCCGGTTTGTCTTGCATAATGCTCAAACAGCTCAAATAAACTAGCTCGGTATTCAGATGTACAGTTGACGGTATCTTCACAGTATAATAAACATCAGTAAGTAATAAGCATCATAATTATTTTAAGATGCGTTAATTAATTAATTACTGATGACTTGGGAACCTTTAAGAAACGAGCGTATTTATATTTAAAAGGCCGGCAGCGACCCTAATGGATTTAAGTTGCGGGTGTCTTACCATCAGGCATCACAGTTGCTCGTCTGCCGCCTTACACTGTCGTGACGTCAGACGTCTGCCGAACATTATCTTCCACAAGAACAGAGAGTTTGTACTTTGTGTATCTCTCGGGGGTTCATTGCTAATGGGTCAAAATACCAGATTTAATATATAGGAACTTTTTTTCACTTAGAATAAAAATGCACAAGTGGGATGGCCAAGTGGGATAAGCGAAAAAGGCACATATATTTATGTTCCATCTATCCCACCTAGGTGGGATGGCGAGGTGGGATAAACGGAATAGGGGAATTTTGGGACTTGATTCCTAACTTGCATAATTATGCCTTAATTAATACTAACGCTCCGGTTAACGGCTCCGAGAAATACGGCTTCCAGCACAGTGGTCAGCGATGTCGTACACAGTAAGAAACCGGAAGGACAACATAACCTCTTCCCAAGGAGTGCCTCGATGGTCGGCGCAGCGCTCTCACGCTGTGGGGGGTTGCGACGAGCCAATCTGGGCCTCCCCACTCAGGGGAGTAAATCTGATTGTATTCCGTGCTCAGTCCTAGGGAGGAGTGAGCACGGAATATAATCAGATTTACTCCTATGGACTGAGCACCACATAACCCTTAGTACGCTGAAGTGGGCTGGTCAAGTCTGCCGTACAACCGACAATCGGTGAAGCAGACGAGTCTTGCAGTGGACATCTAAAGACAGAGTAAAGCTATTTTATAAAGATTAATTTGAACCAAGATTGTTTCCTATAGTTTCTTTGCTTTACTGCATCCATCCCCTTCACTGTGCACTTATTCAAGAACGATTCGGGCAGAGTTAACGTCCGTCATAGTTTAGTTGCTGCGCTGCGGAATGCAAATTTGGGTTACGAGTGAAATCGATTATTTGCTGCAAGAAAGTGGTCTACAGACGGAATTCGTGCCTCGCAATGGACGGAGACGGAATTGCATGCGATTCTATTAAGTCGAACTCTACGAACATTCCTCATTTTATAGATCTCACCTTGATTCGTAGTGAAGTCCTACTATGTAGCTTGGTGTCTAAGATGTTAGTAAAACCGAAGCGTTTTAATTCTCACTAAATTCAAATCAATTTGACATAGACGGTTTTTATGGCAAGTTGTATGAGATGTTCACCCGTGGATTTTTAATAGCCGCAGCATATTAAAAGAATGTGACGCTCAAGTCACTTTCAAGAAATCAAATTACTTCGCAGGCTAAATTTAGAAAATAAGCTTTCTTAATTTGGTCTAAGCAGTTTGTAAGACGTTCAAACTTCATCTAATATTAAAGACGAAAGCCTTAATTTCTACCTATCGGACAACATCACATACATTGCTCAATCCTAAAGTAGCTAAGTGCACTTGTAATATTAGGTAGCAGAACAACACGACACAATATGATCACACGAATGTTTGCCCTGGCTGACAATTGAATCCATGCCTTCAGTTCAGAAGGTAGGTGTCGCTACCAAGTGATTACGAATTCACCATATTATTATTAATTTTCTATTTCGGTAACAGTTTAGTACTAACTCGTAACGACGTTATTAATATTCAGTACCACAAAGATAATAAATAAATAATAAAAATCTTTATTGAAACTTAAAACGCATTTCACAAAAACATGGTTTGCGTTAACACCTGCAGTAGTCTAGGACTGTGTCGCAGATGCTAGCGCCCACCTCAAAAGGGTACAGGGCGTTTCAGACATAGGAGAACATAACCTAAAACTATTTTAATAAGTAGAAAAATTACAATTGTTTGGAAACCACTACTTCATAAAAGAAGCCTCCAAGAACTTAAAAAATATATTGAAACAGTATTAAGCAATACTTCCTTTGAACTCGAACACGTCTCATCCACGATTTCACGCACGGTACACGTAAACTCTTATTACACCATGGGAATAAGGTTGAAATTCAAATGTCCAACTTAACTGGGTGAAGAAAAACAAACCCGACTTTCAAGAAAGACGTGTCGTCTGTCTAATCTGACTGTTCTTTGTGCTGAAGACAATCGAATCGAGATTGGATCCAGATTGGAGCCACAACAATGCCACATACCTTTTTTTTCCCCCACTCTAATCCGCGGTTGAATTGGAGGCGGATTTCTGTACGTATGATCTCGACGGGAGGAAAATCTTTGATATAGTTAGGGAATTCAAGATGGCCGGTGAGCGTTTGATTGAAATGTTGCGTATTGGTACGCTCGCTCAAAGGGATATTTTGTTTTTATCCTTTACAATATTCGTCAATATTTATTGTATTTGTATAGCTTAACTAATGCCGTTTAAAGTCCAAATGAATCGTCACAAATAAAAATAAGAAAATAATTTTTCATACGTGCAGTTAAAAGAGTTCTGGAGTGGAGACCGCGTATGGGGAAACGTAATGTATGATGCCCTCAGGCCAGGTGGAGAGACGATTTGCGCAGGATGGCTGGCAAATCCTTGATGCGAGAAGCCCAAAATCGACCTAAGTGGCGAATATTAGCAGAGGCCTGTGTCCAGCAGTGGACTGACACGGGCCGATGATGAAGATGATGACGTGCGGTTATGGATAAAAATACAAATCACCGCCCATCTATTATCGTGGGTGTCATTAGAGTCGATTAAGGGACTTGTTGAGTTGAAAAGAAACAAAAAAGGGACTTGTTGGGATTTCAGCTTCCCAGCCAAGGGTAGACTAGACCTCACACGGTGAAACACAGTCATCAGTCACGTATCATGTATAGCCTTGACTTACAGGCCAATAATAAATATATAATAGAAGAAAACCAAACATAATACTCATTCAACAAGATTCACCGCAAAAACAGTTAGCGTGCGCTCAGTAAGTAACATTTCATTGTTACAAAGTTAGTTTTCAATTGGAAATGCAAGAACACCTCAAACCGTCTCGTTTCTTGTTCACATCGCAGCATCTTGTAGCTTCTAATCTCCAGAGCAGCAAGCAAATCTCTTATAGCTCTACAGTTTTGCCTATATCACTTTACTCACATAGCTCATTGTAAAACAGTGAAGCAAGTATGTATCTACTCTTATAATTGGACTCAATATAGAGGTCAATCTCGAAATATGAATTTAAAAATAAATATCAAAGATAAATAAATATTTCATCCTTATCATCTTTTTGTCCTTCCCTGGACGGGCAGCTCAATTCGAGCGAAGATTCACTATGCCCTACCACTCTCCGATGGTGTTTGATTTTAATGAATATGAAAGTTTGTACATTTATCAACTATCAATTGATTCTCTTACCACAATAAGCGACACTTACTGTTAACAGTTTCACTGTGCAGTATTCTGATTAAGAGTTAACTCACTTTACCGTTAACACTCTCCTCCGCAAACTACAAGAGCAACCAATGTAGCCTTTATCTCTCAGAACATAAAGTTTACAATTATTTGAGTGTTTGAATCGCATGTTGGCTGTGAAATGCAAGAGACAATATGGGTTGAAAATGTTTTAATTGAACCGGTGCATGCATTGTTGTTTTGTTACCTCTCCTTGTGGTAATCCATTTGTTAACTGGTATTGCTTAAGCCACAAATTTACTTTCCATGTGGACTTTGCGAATGTGAATTTTAATTAAACTTGTGGATTTGAATCAATACTTTCACGGTCCAGTGCATCCTTGCCCCTTATGGCAGACTGCCGTGCTTGCAAGTAGACGCTTGTGGTTCGGACTTTACTGAAATATGTAGGTAGGTATATGTATTTCCTACACTAATATCTATGCGTGTTGGCTGCCCACAGGTCGGATGTCTACTTTAAGGAGGTTATCTGACTCCGAAAGTAATAAATAATCCAAGACATGCCACGCTGGGCCACACAGCGCCACCTAGCCCCAAACTAAGCCGAAGCTTGTACTATGGGTACTAGATAACCGATAAACTTACTTAGAAACTTTTTTTTTGTATATAAATACATATTATACATAGAGAACACCCAGACCAATACAAACAGACATGTTCGTTCATGAACACAAATGTTTGTACTGTGCGGGAATCGAACCCACGACCCTTGGCTCAGAGGGCAGTACTCACTACCAAATGAGCTATCGAGCCAGTCATATAATAATAATTGTCCGTGGGTTTTCTGGATTTAGAATACCATAGGACCACCCTCTCTTATGCCGTGGATGTCATAAAAGACTACTTAGGGAATATCAGGGAAACGAGCAGCAGCATTTATCTGGGTAGGAATAAAACCTACTGCTGCCCCCAACCCGCTTACTAGGCGTGGCTAAGGCAAATTCCCCCAAATTAAAGGAGCCTTATGGCCTATGTCTAGCAGTAGACGTTTGAAAGCTGATGATCATGATGATATAAATGTATTATTATACTGGAGACTAGCTGTGCCGGCGGCGTAGCACACGTGGATATCGGGTTTCAAAAATAACAGACTTCCATAAAATGGTACCTACTATTTAAGTTAGACCTCTAGTAATACATTGGTGAAAACCGCATTCAAATCCATTCAGTAGTTTTTACGAGATGCGCGTTCAAACATACAGTTAAAAATTTCTCCCGTTTTCCCAACATTTCCCTTCACTGCTCTGCTCCTTTTGATAGTAACGTGATGAAAAGTAGACTATAACCTGCCCAGAAGTATAAAAAATGATTGTACCAAGTCTCATTAAAATCCGTTGAGTAGTTTTTGTTTCTATAACGAACATACAGACAGACAAAAATTTTACTGATTCCATTTTAAGGATTTGTATCGATCACTTATCACCCTCTGATAGTTATTTTGAAAATATATTTCATGTACAGAATTGACTTCTCTACAGATTTATTATAAGTATAGATAGAAGAAGAAGATATATGTACGAGTATGTATAGAGGTAGTAGGTATATAAAAACATACCCAAACCCAAAATTGCACATAAAAACATAGCTAATGCGTATGTGTACATTGTGGTAATAAAACCGTATCACGTATTCTCGCAATCCCGGGTAATATTAAAAATACTTGGCCTATACTTAGGGAATATTTAATAAGTCGGGCAAGGGTTGGGAATAATATTCGGCGGGTCTTTTATACCCACGCGGGCCGGGGTCCGTGGGACCCGTAACGGTCGATGGCGCGGGTTGAAAGAAACTGTTTGCGGCTTTGGCACAGTGTAGAGGGGCACAGGAAAGAATAGTATGATCCTTTATGTAAGAGCGTTGTTGGCTTAATGGATAAGGTCGATATATTCCATGCGGAAGGCAACAGTTCAACCCATGCCACGTACCAATAGGTTTTCAATAGTCTTATGAAATGTTTATAGGCATACACATAGGTAACAATTAAAATATTTTAACAGAACACTATATCTTTAACCTCAATCATTAAGTGCACATAGGTTTAAAGAATAGGATCTATTTTTCATTTAATCATTGCATTCAATTGCGTCACCGGAGCGAGAAGCTATGCCCTGCGATCGCCAACCCGCCTGCCCAGCGTGGCGATTATGGGTATATCCTCCAAATGTTTGCCCTAAGTGGCGAACAACTGGAGACCTACACTACTATGTCCAACAGTGGACTGCAATAGGCTGATGATGATGATGATTTCATTTAAAACCAAACAGTCGCATGATTAATTATTAATTACCTAGTGTGGATTACAAACATTTCATTTTACAATAAAAATAATTACCAAATATTATAGTTTAAAATATTTGTAAAGGTTTACTTAAAATTTGTGTCAGTATGGTTCATCATGGAAATTTTTGATTGGATACCGATTTGATGCAGTATGATCTTTATCGTTTTGCATGGAGTTTCTTCACTGTCTCTAGTCTTGTTGGGGCGAGTTACATTCGTAAGCCATTAGGGATATAACAAATCGTTACTGTTAATGTTGGTCTCCTTTTGGCGCTGACAAATCCCTTTTTGTATTTGTTTAAGAACGGGTTAGAACTACTCGGCTAGAAAAATTTTAGGTATTTTTTTTTTTAGAATATTTTTGTCTTTTAAAATTTGTTTCCTTAAAATTACAATAATTTAATTAACAGTGCTGTCTTAAAATATGTTTAGAAACAAATGCTTCTATTACTATTTTTCTTCTAGACTAGCTGTATTATATTGTAGCTTTCATTGCATTTCCCAGTTACATAAGTTTGAAAATTATTTAAGACTAGCTGCTGCCCGCGGCTTTGCCTGCGTGAACATCGGTTTGTCATGAAGAGCTTACTCTGTCATTATATCATGTACGTACGCGTCTTTGTCTCTTATTTTATCACACGCGCTTACGAATGGATGCTCAAAAGATGATGAAGATATAGGTATTCGATTTGAGTGCTGAGAAATCTGAACATAGGTTGACACAGGACAAACACAATGTCCGGGGGCAGGGGTATTTGCCCTCCCCGGACCAGGAGTGCCGGCCGCTTATCATCTGCGGCTGGCCAGGGCAGGCAGGGATATGGCCGTATGCTTCGGCGCTACCCGTGTCCCTGCAACTTGCTGCCCACTGGCGACACAGGGGGGTTTAGTGGGTATGCCCTCCCTTTTGGGAGGTGTGAGTCCCACACACCATGCCGTCTCCCCCCGGAGACGGCATGAAGGTGCCTAATGCATTCCCCTCTTAAAAAAAAAAAAAAGGACAAACACAATGTAGGTACATCATGTTGGCCTCTGGTTGGCCATTGGAAGCCGCGGCCCATTGTTCAGGAATCACCTGGTCTTAAGCTATGGTTTTCTTAACTGTAAGTTCCGGTGATGACTTAACCAGAGCGACGTCTTCCTGAATTATTCGAGTTATCTAAAAAAGTTCGTTTTCTACATTGAATCCTACCGGGAACCGATATAATGCGCCACTGGGGTCAGCAGTCATCAGATTGTTATGCCGCGTCCGCACTTTTTTTGAGTCCATTAGTCTTTTTACGGTATCAAAAATGGTGCTTACCTATGTACCTAGTTACTACTATGAATTCTCATTATTTCAAACAGAGCAACCACACGTAATGCACTTGTGTATGGGCATAGACATGTACACTTCAATATCTCGTGCATACTTGCCCGGTCTGCTTGGAGAATGGTCATTGTGGCCGATTTTCGGACAGGAGAGGGCTGGCGTCGGCGCGATACGTTTAAAATTGATTAATATAGAAATCATCATCATCATCAGCCTATTACAGTCCACTGCTGGACACAGGCCTCTTCAGTTGCTCGCCACCTAGGGTAAACATCTGGAGGATATTATGGGTATAAGCGCCACCTGGGCAGGCGGGTTGGCGATCGCAGGGCGTAGCTTCTCGCTCCGGTCACGCTGCTGCCCGTCATAGGCCTGTGATATCTAGCTACGCGTTCCATCGTTATGGTTTTACCACCACCAGTCGGTTTGCCAGAGCTTCGTTTGTTGGTCGGCAGGATGCACCACGGGCAGGTGAGGAAGGCTTGGAGTGAAAAGGTGATAGGTCACTCCCATACAATATAGAAATACGGATAATTATTTTGTACTTTTTGGAAAATAAGTGCGTTGAATAATCTTATATCTATACAACTAAAACAGAATCTGGATATCCTGTGTATGAACATATTTTGAGAAGCCACGCTAAAAATACTAAGTATCTTTTATTTCGATTTTTCTTACTGAGCATCCCTAAGAATATAATGTGAAAATTATTTACCGATAAAATTAAGATTTTTTAATTATAGGTGTGTGATGATTTTTAATATTTGTCTAATTATTGCCCTCATTATTTAGTATGTTTTGTAAGAATTAAGTGGCAACACTGGTTTGTCACATTGACAGTTGACAGCGCGCCTCTCTGGCGGCAAAATAGGCGGGGAAAAATGGAGGGGAAAGCTGTGCTGGGGGGACGGACGTTGCAAGCCGGCATTCGATTAGCAGCATTGACCGAGGATAGACGTCGAGGGAAATCTATGTTCGACGGTAGTCTTATAGTTCAGGTAGTGATGTGATAAGTTGTGATACCTTTATACCATTCGACAGATTGAAGTTATTATATTTCAGAAGCGGCATGATACCTGCAGCCTACAAGGTACGGAGTAGAAATACTCTTAAAATTATTTAATTAATATTAATATACGAGATATTAATATAGACAATATATTAAAGGCCGTCACTGTAATTTTTCATTAAATTCAGCTTTTATTTTTCTCTTCTCTTCATTTCCATAATGATGCCGTCACGAACATTTGGTTGGGGCTACTCCCTAACAATGTTACTTGGCGGTAGTATTGAGAGTGTTAGTAAAATAATATGGCGATTGGATTACGCCACCACTGACAACAGCTTGAATAATATTTGATCAAGGCTACTCTTTGATAGTGCTATTCTTGTTGGTCTGCCTGAAATAATTTGTCGCGAATTCTATTTGGTCAAGGCAACTCCTTGATAATAGTCCGCGACGGATTCTCTGGCAAACGTCGGTGCTAGAATATTTATATTTATTGCATAAGTGTTTTCTGGAGCAGACCGCAACTTGAGTAATGTTCGAACAAGGCAACTCTTTGTTAATGTTACTCTTGTAAGCCTAATAAGGTTTATCGCACGACCCATTTGGTTAAGGCTACTCTTTGACAATGTTGGTCTGCGATAAAACGTTAGACTGCGGTCTGTATTAGAAAAAACTAGACGTTTGGTTGAAATTGCGCCGTTAATTGAAAAGATAAGTTTTATGAAGAGAGGAGAAAGTTAGAGTTCTTAACCTTTAGAATAGGAAGAGTAATTTATCGATAATAATAACAACTTCATTGAATATAAAACACTGAGTTACATTTTGTATATCACAACTGGAAAAAAAAAACAGTATTTTATGCTTGCTACCGCCAGATATCGCTCGTCCGACTAATTAACAATGCCTATCGCGTCATAGGAATCTGAGCGTTAAGTGTAGCGTAGAATGAGGTCAAAATGCTATGTGTCAGTACAGACTGATTGTAAGCGGCGCATTAACTTTTTATGTGTCCATTTGCTTACTTATGCGATAATGCGATACACAAATTATTATAACACAAGCTAGGCTGAGCCTGTATTATACGTACGTATTAATTCCTTCCCAATGTCTTTTAGTAAATACAACGATATAGGTCGACGGTCCCTACGAATAAGAGGATAAGTCTAAAACTAAGGTTTACAGGAGAGCGAAATGAAAGTTCAAATCGCTCTAGAAATAAAAATACTTTAAACTTTGAATATATTGTTTGCGTAATGTGTTATTATAGTTAGACATTCTTTAAATGTTTTCAAAGATATTAAATTTATGTACATTTTCTATAAAAAACAGACAGATGACCGTTTTTACACCGTTATTGAAATAAAGCCACATCGGACAAATCTTAGATGACCGTTTGTACGTAGGAAGAAATAATGCAATTTTTAATGGTAAAATGTTAGTATTACTTGTTTAAAAAGAAACATATAATTATTTGTTTACAATGGTACCTTAAACATCTCTAGATCTTGAAGCAATAATATAAAAAATAAGTTAATGAGGACATATCTCTTTATACTTGGTTTTACTTCATCCGGTCGGAAGAACAATTCCTTGCAATGTAAAAACAGTCATGTCTTCTATTATGAATATTAATCGGGTTTATTTTGATAATTAAACAAGTTTTGTGTATCTTGAATAAAATATTAATTTAACGGTAATCGTCTTCTATAAATGACTATTGTTTTTTTTTTGTAAGTAGTCTAATTAAATTAAGAACTAAACATAAAAATCACAGCTTTGTCTACTATTCAAAATTATATTTTTTTTTTGGCAACAACTTATTTATAGTGGCTTAACAATCTAAATAATAGTATCTAATATAGTTTATTGGACATTTTTTTATATAATATATTTTAATTATTATAATCACAGCTTTATTCAGACTGATTCATTGTTATGAATTATTATTTATTTTGTACAATAGGAAATGAACTAATACAAAATTATAAATTTTTATTACAACAAGTAATTCAATAGGGATATTTCCAGGGTCAAAATAATTACATCATATTTAGTCCGCATTTTAGATTTAAAAAATATATTGGGCTCGTATCTTTCCTTTTTTTATTTAGAAAAAAAAAATAACAAAGATACAAGGCATCCAAATTTAGGAGTAACATTTCCGTCATACATTCGCGTCTTTGATGTCACTCAGTGGCGAAAAAACTCCCACTCTTTGACGTCACGCGTAATTTTAACGGGTTTAGATCTTTGTCGTTTTTGGTCTAATTCAGAAATGAAAAAATACGTGTGTTTTATTTTTTAACAATCG